>JBBHAA010002412.1:217500-302715 GCA_037953035.1 Aquarana catesbeiana
TCAAATACAACCTGCAGAAGTCTCAAAATTCAACCCAAAGTGTCATCTACCAATGCAGGCCGCTGCTTTCATTTTGTTTTTTTAGGCTTTTTTTCCTTCTGTTTTCACCTGGTGATCTGGCCAATAACACGCTCTGGAGGAAGGAGCACAGGAGGCACCTTTAGACAGCAGCATTGTCAGTCTGGAGGGAGGGGAGTGTTAGTGTATCTAAATCTGCTAGTCCATCTAACTAATTGAAGCCAAACTCCAGCTCACACTTTATCTCAAATGGAACAAAAACTGTTACTGCAACTGATTATAAAGTGTTTACGTCAATAAATAAAAGCTGATCATTGTAAGTACCCCTTGTTAGTGGTAAATGGTTTGTCTCATCCAAGTAACTGCTACATCCACAGGAGAGCTTCTTCTAGTAAAACAGACACTTACTGGCAGAATCACCAGGTGAAAAAGGAAAACAAACATAAAAAGAAAAAGAAAACTAATGCAGCCATCACAACTAAGAATTGTTAAGCTGCAATATAATACAGGTTTGCTTTTGGGTTAAATACCGCCTCAAAGTCGCTAACTTTTTTTTTTTTTTTAGATTTGCATAAATTAGGAATAGCGTTGAACCCTGGTACATTTTTTAATTGGTTTAGGTATACAGGGCAAGGAGAGCACCAAAAATGGGTGCAACAGGAAGGTGCAAAATTGTTATTAAAACACAGATGATAACCAGGACAATTCATGAGTGGCATACACACAATTATGTGTTTTGTGGATGTTGTAAGACTTGTTATCCTTAAAGAAAGAGAAAACTTATTTACCCCCCCCCAAAAAAAAAAAAAAAATAATAATAAGTGTATACAGTGCACCAGGAAAGTATTCACAGCGCTTCACTTTTTCCACATTTTGTTATAGCCTTGCTCCAAAATGGATTAAATGCATTATTTTCGTACAACAAACAATCCCCCATAAGGACAACGTGAAAGACGTTTGTTTGAAATCTTTGCAAATTTAATAAAAAGAAAAAAATCCTATGTCCCCCGATTCGAAGCCTTTGCCATGGCACTCAAAACGGAGCTCAGGTGCCTCCTGTTTCCACTGATCATCCTTGAGATGTTTCTACAACATGGTTGGAGTCCACCTGTGATAAATTCAGTTGATTGGACATGATTTGGAAAGGCACACACCTGTCTATATAAGGTCCCACAGTTATCAGTGCATGTCAGAGCACAAACCAAGCCATGAAGTCCAAGGAATTGTCTGTAGACCTCCGAGACAGGATTGTATGGAGGCACAGATCTGGGGAAGGGTACAGAAAAATGTCTGCAGCATTGAAGGTCCCAATGAGCACAGTGGCCTCCATCATCCGTAAATGGAAGAAGTTTGGAACCACCAGGACTCTTCCTAGAGCGGGCCGCCCGGCCAAACTGAGTGATCGGGGGAGAAGGGCCTTAGTCAGGGAGGTGGCCAAGAACCTGATGGTCACTCTGACAGAGTTCCAGCATTTCTCTGTAGAGAGGAGAACCTTCCAGAAGGACAACCATCTCTGCAGCACTCCACCAATCAGGCCTGTATGGTAGAGTGGCCAGACGGAAGCCACCCTCGGTAAAAGGCACATGACGGCCCGCCTGGAGGACTCTCAGACCATGAGAAGCCAAATTCTCTGGTCTGATGAAACAAAGATTGAACTCTTTGGCCTGAATGGCAGCGTCATGTCTGGAGGAAACCAGGCACCGCTCATCAACTGGCCAATACCATCCCTACAGTGAAGCATGGTGGTGGCAGTATCATGCTGTGGGGATGTTTTTCAGCGGCAGGAACTGGGGAGACTAGTCAGGATTGAGGGAAAGATGAATGCAGTAATGTACAGAGACATCCTTAACCACTTCCGGACCGCCACACGCCAATATACGTCCTAACTTTGAAGAGGAATACCATTGTTATGGCAGCAGCTAGCTGCCATAACCCCGGTATCCCCTTCTTCGGCCGGCGGTCCGGTTTCCGATAATAGCGGTCTCTTCGGCGGATTTGCCATGAGATCACTTTTAATCGGCGGCGGAAGAGGCCCCCCCCCTCCTGATGTGCTCCAGGTGCCCTCTGCCGCTTACCGGAGCTGTCGGAAGGGGCGGAGGCGATTGGATGCTCTTCCTTGCTGGGTATGGAGACGAGAAGAAGATGGCCCCCACCTGTCTCCATACCATTGGGCGGAGACGGCCCCCACCCGTCTCCGCCCATAGCTCTTAAAGGGCCTTTTTTTTTTTTTTTTTTTTTTTTAATTATTGCATTTTAGTGTAAATATGAGATCTGAGGTCTTTTTGACCCCCTAGATCTCATATTTAGGAGGACCTGTCATGCTTTTTTCTATTACAAGGCATGTTTACATTCCTTGTCATAGGAATAAAAGTGACACAATTTTTTTTTTTTTAAAGAACAGTGTAAAAATAAAAAAATAAAAGTTAAAACAAATAATAAAAAAAAATAATTTTTTTTAAACACGCCCTGTCCTGTCGAGCTCGCATTAGGGTTGCCACATCATCCCTTTAATCCAGGACACATATTAATTACACAGGTTCTGAGGCCGATTTAATGCAGATAAGGCACCAAGTGAGTTTAATTACCACCTTAATAAGCCACAGAACCTGTGTAATTAATGTGTGTCCTGGATTAAAAGGGATGATGTGACAACCCTAGCTCGCGTGCAGAAGCGAACGCATACGTGAGTAGCGCCCGAATATGAAAACTGTGTTCAAACCACACATGTGAGGTATCGCCGCAATTGGTAGAGCGAGAGCAATAATTCTAGCCCTAGACCTCCTCTGTAACTCAAACCATGCAACCTGTAGAATTTTTTTAAACGTCGCCTATGGAGATTTTTAAGGGTAAAAGTTTGTCGCCATTCTGCGAGCGGGCGCAATTTTGAAGCGTGACATGTTGGGTATCCATTTACTCGACGTAACATTATCTTTCACAATAGAAAAAAAATTGGGCTAACTTTACTGTTGTCTTATTTTTTTAATTCAAAAAGGTGTATTTTTTTCCAAAAAAAAAAAATGCGCTTGCAAGACCGCTGCGCAAATACGGTGTGACAGAAAGTATTGCAACGACCACCATTATATTCTCTAGGGTGTTAGAAAAAAAAATATGTAAAAGGTTTGGGGCTTCTAAGTAATTTTCTAGTAAAAAAAAATAGTTTTTAACTTGTAAATAACAAATCTCAAAAAGTGGCTCGGTCCTTGAGTGGTTAATGAAGACCTGTTCCAGACCTCAGACTGGGGTGAAGGTTCTTCCAACAAGACAAGGACCCTAAACACACAGCCAAGATAACAAAGGAGTGGCTACGGGACAACTATGTGAATGTCCTTGAGTGGCCCAGACTTGAACCCGATTGAACATCTCTGGAGAGATCGGACACTCCCCCCATCCAACCTGATGGAGCTTGAGAGGTCCTGCAAAGAATGGGAGAAAAACTGCCCAAAAATAGGTGTGCCAAGCTTGTAGCCTCATACTCAAAAAGACTTGAGGCTGTAATTGGTGCCAAAGGAGCTTCACCAAAGTATTGAGCAAAGGCTGTGATACTTACCCTGTTTCCCCGAAAATAAGACCTAGCGTGATTGTCGGTGACGACTGCAATATAAGCCCTACCCCCCAAATAAGCCCTACCCTGTTTCCCCCAAAATAAGCCCTACCCTGAAAATAAGACCTACAAGGACTTTACCTAGGGCTTATTTGGGGGGTAGGGCTTATATTGCAGCCATCACCGACAATCACGCTAGGTCTTATTTTCGGGGAAACAGGGTATGTACATGGGACTCCCCCCCATTTTATTTTTAATAAATTTGCAACGACTTCAAACAAATTTCTTTCACGTTGTCATTATGGGGGATTGTTTGCAGAATTTTTAAGAAAAATAATAAATTTCATCCATTTTGGAATAAGGCTGTAACATAACAAAAATGTGGAAAAAAGTGAAGCGCTGTGAATACTTTCCGGATCCACCAAACAGAAAATTAGGCCTTCCATGTAGATAAAGTCGGCAACCAGGTGAGAACGAATACAATTTCTCTTTATTTTGTCCAAGGAGTACACCTGTTCCGAACAGAGCCAATACTAACACGTTTCAGCCCACCATAGTTGAATAATGCCTCCAAACAGAGCCAATACTAACGCGTTTCATCCCATTAAGGCCTTACTCGACTATGATGGGCTGAAACGCGTTAGAGTTGGTTCTGTCTGGAACAGGTGTACTCCTTGGACGAAATAACGGGAAATTTTATCCGTTCTCACCTGGTTGCCGGCTTTATCTACATGGAAGGACTCTTGTGTTGCAGGGTGGAGACCTCAAGTCAGGCACAGCGAGTGGAAGCAGAGGGCTCTCGCCGGCCCCTATTGCATGATTGGTTTGGAGTTCCATTATCTTGCATAAGTAAACAGGAAATGAGGCAGCTGTAAAATCTTTCACTTGTCACCAGAACAGGAAATGAGGGGAATTCCTAGAAATTCCGATAAATGGAGGCCCATGTTCTGGTGACGACGGCCTATGAGAAGATCTGCTGTACAACGGAGCTAAAAGAAAAAGAGAAAAGGACATTTCTCCAGAGGGGCACAGACAACATAAATCTTCCTTCTAGAGACACCTAAAGTAGTTGTAAACCTCAGACATGAAATCTGAACAAAGCATATCCCTCTATAGCAGTGATGGTGAACCTTGGCACTCCAGATGTTTTGGAACTTCATTTCCCATGATGCTCAACTACACTGCAGAGTGCATGAGCATCATGGGAAATGTAGTTCCAAAACATCTGGGGTGCCAAGGTTCGCCATCACTGCTTTATAGTGTATACTTGTTTCCAGACCTGCTGTTAGAAATCACTGGGCCCCTACCTGCCAGGGCCCCCCCCCCCCACCGGCCGAAAGTGACTTAGGCCATAGATTTATCAGTGCTTTTCTCTAGTCTCCGCTGCAGAGATCAATGAATAGGAAGCACTTTGAGGCTTCCTGCTCATTCACAAACTGAAGCATAGTAAACACGGCTATGAAGGAACACAGGAGTGATTGGTACCGATCACCCACTGCATTCATTCAGGAAAGGAAGGGGCCATCAACCACTTACTGACCACACCCCGTCATTATACGGCGGCAGGTCGGCTCGTGTGCGCGAATCGCCGTAGCTGTGCATGGCCGGCAGCCGCAACGTCCATCGGCAATCATTTCACAGAGAGGCAGAACGGGGATCTGTCAATGTAAACAGATCCCCATTCTGTCAGGGAAGTAGAGAGAGATATCATCTGTTCCTAGTGATTAGGAACAATGATCTCTCTCCTCCAGTCAGTCCCCCCCCCCACAGTTAGAAACACCTCCCAGGGAACACATTTAACCCCTTGATCGTCTCCTAGTGTTAACCACTTCCCTGCCAGTGACATTTATACAGTAATCAGTGCATTTTTATAGCTCTGATCGCTGGATAAATGTCAGTGGTCCCAAAAAAAGTGTCAAAAGTGTCCGATCTGTCCACTGCAATGTCGCAGTCCCGCAAAAAAAAAAAAAAATTGCAGATCACCGCCACTACTAGTAAAAAAAAAATAAAAAAAAAATAAAAAATAAAGAATAATAATAAAAATGCCATAAATCATTCCCCTATTTTGTAGATGCTATAACTTTTGCGCAAACCAATCAATATACGCTTATTGCGATTTTTTTTTTACCAAAAATATGTAGAATATATATTGGCCTAAACTGATGAAAAAATGTGTTTTTTTTCCCCATTTTTTTTTGGGGGGGGGGGATATTTATTATGGCAAAAAAGGAAGAGTTTTGTTTTTTCAAAATTGTCTTTTGGTTTATTTAGCGCAAAAAAACCTGCAGAGGTGATCAAATACCACCAAATAAAAGCTCTATTTATGGGGGGGGGGGGGGACACGGCAGTTTTGTTTGGGTACAGCGTCGTACGACCGCGCAATTGTCAGTTAATGAGACGCAGTGCCGTATCGCAAAAAATGGCCTGGTCATTAAGGGGGGAAAATCTTCCGGTCCTTAAGTGGTTAAATTACATATTTACCGGCCCCTTCTCCCGCTCTCTATCCTGAAACACCCCCCTCTGTGCCCCAGCAGCTACCCGCGAGAGAGAAGAGGAAGGAAGCCGGCAGCGCTGCAGGGGGGGGGGTACACAGGGGAGCCAGGACAGCAGATGGAAGGGGCACATGTGCTAGAACCAATCCCCCTGCAGTGCAGCCGGAGGGAGGGAGAGGAGGAGAAGCTGCCAGCCCTGCAGGGGTGGCAGAAGAGGATCGGTGTCTGCAAAAAAGGCAGTACAGCCCTCCCTCCTGTTTAGTAGGTGCCTGGGCCCCACTTTTGAGCGATATGCTGGGTATCTATTTACTCAGCGCAACATCATCTGTCACATTGTACAAAAAAAAAATTGGGCCAACTTTACTGTTTTGTTTTTTTAAATTTAATTAAAAAACTGCTTTTGAAAAATTGATGCGCAAATACCGCATGGCATAAAAAATTGTAACAACCGCCATTTTATTCCCTAGGGTCTCTGCTAAGAATATAAATATAAATATATATATATATATATATATATATATATATATATATATATATATATATATATATATATATATATATATATATATATATATATATAAAAAAAAATAAGAGCATACTCATTTTTACTAACACTGCACATATTCTCTAAGCCAATCAGAATTCATTGTTCATGGCCTGCACTCCAATTGGCTGTCACGGCTCCTCTATATACCATCTGACTTCTCTAGTTCTGAGCAATTTGCTAGCAAAAAAAATAAATTATGATTTTTACCCACTGTGCCCATCATATTCAGCCACTATGCATCAAATGCAGCCTCTGTGCCCATCATATGCAGGAGAGGAGTGAAAGAATAGGCCTGGGCTGGAAATGGTTAAATAAAAATATTTGGGGGGTTTCAGTGCAACAGAATCGCCCCAAAAGTATTCTCTGGGTGGAATTACTTAGAGCCAGACTCAGACAGGTCCTCTTCATGTCCTTCCACAGCAGCCCGACCTTCAGAGAGGAACAGTAGAGGTCTTCTGTCTGGAAATGACAAGTTTGGCCTCATCACCGCCATCAAATACTCAGAGAGCTCCGCCAATCCTACAGATTTCCCCAACAATGACCCCCCACTAATCCTGGCACCATATTGCCCATCTCAGGACATTAACCCCTCAGTAGAGGTTCCTCAGGCAATCTGGAACACAAATTGGCCCACCGAGGCGACTGATGGAGGATAATGCCGCTGGCAGAGGTCATGTCTGGTCTCCATAACTACCGAAAATGAACCGTCTATACTCTGCAATGGGCACATTAACATCGAGCCCTTTACAAAAGAAAAAGAGTTAAAATAGAACTTCCTGTTCTCGAAGAGGAAGTGTGGAGGTTGGTGGCAGCTTTGGGGGGTTAATGCGGAACCGTTCAGTCATCTCTATCTGGAACTTAATTATAGAAGTTGCTTCACCTCCAGCAATTGGCTTTTCACAAGTCAGAAAAAATAAATAAAATAAAATACAGATCTTGTTTCATTTTTATCATCAGGGAATAAAAAAAAAAAAAAAAAAGAAACCCCAAACCAGAATTCAATGCTAAAATAAGGATGGTGTTGGGGGTTGGGATGGAGAGTAGTAGTGTCACTCCTAATAAGATTTTTAATAAGATTTTTTTTTTGTACATTTAGCAGAAAAAGCCAACACGTTTTTTAGGATTCTAAAATTGAAAAAATGTAATTTGGAAAAAAAAAAAAAAAAAAAGCCAATAAATGATAATCCCCGATTGGAAGTCTCAAAAACACAAATGATCATAAAACCCCTCACTGGTATGTCAGCCAGACTCCATCTTCTTTTATTCCGTCTGATGAAGGGGGACCTTTTCTGCTCCTCGAAACATGTTGAACCCCCCTCCCCCCCCGCTGTTCACAGTGGCAAATTAAACCATTCTAAAAGGTCTGAGGGATCTGAGTGAGCCCCATCATGACATCATCAGGTCTCCATGTTTCTGTACCCAGCTGACTATGACACAAGCAGCACTATTCTACTGGTGTCACCCAACAACTGGAAGACCTGGAAGGCGGCTTATCACTGAAAACAAAAACAAAAAAAAAAAATGTTGATTCTGCCAGATGAAATGTGAAATCTTGTGAGCTGATAACAGAGCTTTGTTCTCAATTGTCTCAGAACTACAGAACCCCCCATGTTAGGCAGGTGAGAAGAGAGGGAGAGGTTTAGTAGTTCTGTCACAGAGTGACAACCTCTCCTAGATACAGAAGAGTGAGTGAGCAACTCAACCAAGGACCCCCTAACATCAGGAGTGGAGATCATAGGCAATCAGTGCGCACTAAGTAAGGGTATGTCAGTAACCCACCCACCCCCCACAGCTATGGGGTGGAATGTGGCCAGCGGGCCATAGTTTGGAGACCCTGACCTACATCATCAATACTAACAGTACAACAGATTTACATTTATTTTGTTACAAAATTATAATTTGGAATATATATATATATATATATATATATATATATATATATATACACACACACATATACACACACACACATATATATATATATTAGTGTTATAAGGTCTCAGGTGTGAATGGGGAGCAGGTGTGTTAAATTTGGTGTTATCGCTCTCACTCTCTCATACTGGTCACTGGAAGTTCAACATGGCACCTCATAGCAAAGAACTCTCTGAGGATCTGAAAAAAAGAATTGTTGCTCTACATAAAGATGGCCTAGGCTAGAAGAAGATTGCCAAGACCCTGAAACTGAGCTGCAGCACGGTGGCCAAGACTATATATATATATATATATATATATATATATATATAAATAAAAGCATACACTTTTCTCTCATTTCTACTAACACCGCACATATTCTCTAAGCCAATCAGAATTCATTGTTCATGGCCTGCACTCCAATTGGCTGTCACGGCTCCTCTATATACCATCTGACTTCTCTAATTCTATAAATCTGGGTTTCCTAGGAGTCTGGTTATTTCTCACTCCTGCAGAACACAATCTCCCTTCCATGACGATGGAACGATCCGTGGCTCAGCCTGCCGCAGACACAAACAACACCTAGCAGAGTCCCCGAGGAGCAGACAGCTGACTGGTGTCACCGAGTATAATTCCTCCTAATTCAGCAATCCTGCGGGGAGCCATTCCCAGCGCGGCGTTAGTAGCGAGTTGGCAGAGAATTTAATATTCAATCGGTGTGGATAAATCCTCGGATGATGAACTGGTCTTAATCCCCGGGGGAGGGCCGCGCCTGCTCAGCAGGGGGGGGGGGGGGGAGTGTCGGAAAGCTCACATATCGGCCTATTGTCAGACCTGTCATCAGGATAATGACCCCATTGTGTGGAGGGAAGATCAGATCTGCAGTCCCGGAGTCCCCATTATACCATCCAGGTCATTCACAGCAAAGAGCAACAAATAACACAATGTAACAAAATCTTTCTTCCATATGAAAGGTCTTCTGAATTCCAGCCAACCGAATCCCTTCCATAGCAAATCCCAGGACGGTGGAAAGTGACCAGTTATAGAACTTCTCACCTCCGATATTGTTTAACCCTTTGCTGGGAAGCGTAGATCAATCAGTGGCGTCACTAAGGTTGGCGTCACCTGGTGCGGTAAAACATGGCGTCACTCCACTCCCATAATTTCCCCCCCCCCATATAACACTGCAAATAATGGCAATAGTAGTGCCGCCAACAACTATCAAGCACATTATGCTGAGCACCCCAAACCAGCCACTGTAAAGGATGCGGTCGGATCCGGCGTGCCGATCTACGCACTGTCACCATCCACGATCAGGATGCAAATTCAAAGAGGTCCAGTTACTACATTTGGCAAATCTCTGGCGAATACAACATTAAAGTAGGCCAATCACATCCACATTTCAAGTTAAAGAAAATAAAACCACTAAAAAAAGGTGTCTCCATTAGACTCCCCCCCCTCCCCCGCCTACATCAGTTGTCACCCCCCCCCTGTGTTCAAAGATCTTCTAGAATGAAGGCAGCTTCTCCATCCTCTCTCCAGCCATGTGATAAGTCACATGATAAAGAGGAGGAGAAGGAGGACAATTTGCCTTCACTCCTCAGTGCGGTGCTGAGACTGAGAGCAGTTCTCAGTCTCAGTGCCAGCTGTCTATCGCCCCCTGCAGGCTGGAGGGAGGAGATAGACTAATCCTCCCTCCAGCAAGTGTCAGCAGCTGCTTCTTGCGACAGGAGTGAAACCATGATCAATCCGGTCAGTGAGGAGCGGGACCAGCAGTGCGCCCCACCCCCCCCACTTTAACATAGCGCCCCTTGTACCAGCCTTGGTGTCACTCAGGTGTGGTCTGCACCTCTCGCTACCCCATAACGACACCACTGTAGAACACAACATGGACAGTGAAGTATTATTTTTAGTGTCCTCCAGGAGACAAAAGTACATGTATCATCTTCTGACGTGCTGAGGAAAGCTGTGTGATCAGAAAGGACGCCAACCCTCCCCTGCCATTACGCAGACAAGATTATTATTATTATTATTATTATTATTATTAATAATAATAATAATGTGTTTTGTACCCCTGGGGACACAATCACACCTCCCAACATTTTTGTACTAGCAAATGTATGTAGGCATAGGACACGCCCCCTGCCACACCCCCTTAAAGGAGAATTAACCAAAAAAAAAAAAAAAAAGAAGGTTAAATAAATCCACAAGGGCTTTTTTTTTTTACCACTACTATTTAATTATTTAATATATATATATATATATATATATATATATATATATATATATATATATATATATATATATATATATATATATATATATATATATATATATATATATTTTTTTTTTTTTTTATTTTATATTGGGTTTTAAAATTTACAAATGCAGCAATTTAGAATTTGGATGAAAGGTTTAGCACTGGGAAACACTTTTTGAAAGATAAAAAGTGCATTTTATATACAACTATATGGATCAGACCAAAATGAGGGACAAATGAGGAGGAAAGAGGGACAGAGGGACATTGCTTCAAATCAGGGACAGTTGGAAGCTATGACACAATACATGTAATACTTGGTCCCATCTTCCTACATGGTTTGGAAGGCTTGTTATCGGGTCAAACAGAACGCCACCTACAGCCATTCAACAACGCAGCTAGCAAGGAGACAGCTGCACTGATAGTCAGCAGCTCCAAGCACTTGTTCAAGGCTAAAACAGGCAAGTGCAATGAAGAGGGATAAGAGTCTGACAACCCCCCTCCCTCTGCATTCCTCCTGCCAGCACTTGTCTCAGTCAAGCGCCTGGAGCCAGCAATGAGCGCCAGCTATCAATGCAGCCGTCTCCTTGCTAGCTGCGTTGTTGAACATCCTTAGGTGATGTCCTATCTGACCACATAGCTAGTCTTCTGACAAATGTAGGAGGCCGGACTCGTGTCCCCAGGGGTACAGAACACGGTAATAAAATAATAGTTTATTATATTATTGCCTGCACACTAGCCAAATGTAACCCCCCCCTCCAGATAATGTTCTCATCACATTTACATTGCTCCTGTAATGACCTTCGAATTGCCCTCGTACTACTTCCTGCGACATCACCAAGGGGCATCTGCTGGGATCTCATTTTCTACTGACATGATCCATACCTTCCAACTTTTTGAGATGGGAATGAGGGACACCTATCAGCACAAGTATGCAGGCATAGGACACACCCCCTTGCCCCTCCCCCTTAAAGGAGAATTGTACAAAAAACAAGATTGGTTAAACCCACAAGTGCTTTTTTTTACCACTACTATTCCTTTATATTGGCTTTTGGAATTTACAAATGCAGCAATTTAGAAATTGGATGAAAGGTTTAGCACCGGGAAACACTTTTTGATAGATAAAAAGTGCATTTTATATACATCTATATGGATCAGACCAAAATGAGGGACAAATGAGGAGGAATGAGGGACAGAGGGACATTGCTCCAAATCAGGGACAGTCCCTCGAAATCAGGGACAGTTGAGAGCTATGCATGATCCCACCCCCAGAACTATGTCCCCCGGGGACCCTTTCCCTGCGTAGTGTGTGGGTGGGGCTCCTGAGAGTCAAAGCAGCAACATGGATTTGTTGGTAAAGAAATGAACGTACGAATGTGGAGGGGGTGGGGGGGCCAGGACAGGCAGAGCTCTGTAGTCCAGCAGGCGGGGCGCAGACACTCTGCTTTATATGCCGCATGGCAGGGGGGCGCCATGTTGTCAGCTGAAGGAAGAATCTGAGAGCTCACTGGATTTATGATCAGCGGGTGTTTTGTACCTGTAGTGTTTTTAAAAGGGATAAAATATGGGAAATGCATGAGTACCGGAGAAGAGACAAGAACATATTTGGGGGGCACCATACAATGCGTTTTAATTCGGGTGCTTTGTCGCAGTAAGTGGGCTTAGCACTATATGACCATATAGTGGGACCAAACCCCCGTATTTTTGAATATGTTCAGGTGTTTTTAACTAGCCTTGCAGGAAATGTCATTCTTGTATGTGTGCGCTGTAAAATATTTTGTACCGGAGAAGAGAAACACACAAAAATGTCATTGTCAATGAAAGAAGTCATCTCACTTCAGTTTTCATTAATGTGTTCAGATTTAGCGCCCTTCCCCCACCCATGGCTGTTCAGAACACGCAGCTAGCAAGGAGATGGCCGCTTTGACATACTCATACCTTCCAACAATTTGAGATGGGAATGAGGGACACCTACTAGTAAACTTATGTAAGCATAGGACACGCCCCTTGCCACACCCCCTTAAAGGAGAATTAACCAAAAACAAAAAGGTTAATTAAATACACAAGGACTTTTTTTTACCACTATTAGAGCCCATTCACACAGGGACGACTTGTCAGGCGACCTAGTCGCCTGACAAGTCGCCTCCCGTTCTGTGCTATGGAACCGTTCTAAGGGGAGCGACGCAAGTCGCTCCGACTTAGAAAAAGATTCCTGTACGACTTCGGGGGCGACTTGCATAGACTTCTATACAGAAGTCGTTTTGCAAGTCGCCCGGGCAGTCGTTTGCGACCTGCAAGTCGTGTTGCCCCTGTGTGAATGGGGTCTTATTCCTTTATATTGGCTTTTAAAATTTACAATTGCAGCAATTTAGAATTTGGATGAAAGGTTTAGCACTAGGAAACACTTTTTGAGAGATAAAAAGTGCATTTTATTTACAACTATATGGATCAGACCAAAATGAGGGACAAATGAGGAGGAATGAGAGACAGAGGGACATTACTCCAAATCAGGGACACTCCCTCGAAATCAGGGACAGTTGGGAGCTATGCATACTGCTTGCCTGACACCCCCTTCCCCTCCCCCTACATTCCTTGTTAGGAGTTAAAGCGGGGTTCCACCCAAATTTTGAACAATATCTGTATGTATTCTCTTCCTTGCCTAGATGCTGACATGCCGTTTAAAAAAATTTAAATCGCCGTAATTACCTTTTATTTTTCTATTCTTCTTTGCACTTCCTGGTTCTCCTCCCGTGGGAGTAGGCGTGTTTCTAGCCTTTCCCAGACTCCTGGGAGCTAGTCTCAGGCTTCCCAGGATGCCACTGAGCATGTGCGGGAACGAGCGGTGAATGCTGGGAGCACAGCATTCACCACATCCAGGAAATAAATGCTTGTGGGCTTCAAATGCCCACAATGAAGATGGAAACCGCCTGCAGTGAATAATATAAGTTATTCTTTCCGACGAAATCTGACACAGGCGGACATATTACACACAATATGTGAGTATGTAATGCTGAGAAGAAAAGTTTGTGAATGAACTCAAAAAAAAAAAAAAAAAAACGATAGATAGGTGGACCCCCGCTTTAATCTTGGGCGAGTGCTTGCAGATGGAGAAAAGCGCAGTTGTCAAAGCAGCCATCTCCTTGATAGCTGCGTTGTTGGACGGCCACAGAAAGGAGGAGGGGGGGGGTGTGCATACTATCTGACCTTACACAGCACCTAGGAAGATAGGACAAAGTTCTACCCGTGCAGAAGACAAAAACACATAGAAGTGAGACTTCACCGGAAAATGCCAATTAGTAAAGGGGGGGGGGGGGGGACACAAAACACACATAAAATGGTCATTTTAACCGACTTGCGCAGATGGATCGCTCCTTAAAGTTTCAGGTCAGCTCCTCGTGTGTCACTAGAAAAATCACATTTCATTCCTCCAGAAAATGAGGTCAGCGGTTTCTGATTAATCCCGTCAGACGCGGTCTCCCGGCGCCGTTTCCCGCGGCTCCGGCAGACATTGTTGGGCTCGGCTGAGAGCGGATTTTAATATGTATTAATCTTGTTTGGCTGCGCGGAGCAGAGAGTTAATTTAATGTCAGCGAGGATGAAAAGTGAGCGCGATCGGAACAGATCCGTGTAACAGAAGCTGCGCTAATTGCATTGAAGTGAGCGCAGGGTAATTTGTGTCCCCGGGGCGGAGGGGACAGGGTGTTCTCTGGAGGAGAGATGGATGGCTGGGGACACAACACCTCCCACAGCTGCTAATCTTCTCACAAAGTGCCACCAATCCAGGTGTAGAAGCGCCGACACCGCAGCAAGATGTGTTTTTCCTGCAAATTGAAGGAGAAAAAAAAAACACTTTCCAAAGTCGTTTTACATAAATCTCAACCCAAAATCACTCAGATCTCACAGAACACGCCGATTCACTTCAAAACTGGTTTGTAAATCTGCAGCTTTCGTTAAAAAAAAAAAAAAAGGGCCCCTGGTGATCCCGCCATAAAGGTCCATGGACTACTGCAACTCCCTCCTCATTGGCTTACCTTTACATAGGCTATCCCCCCCTGCAGTCCATCATGAATGCTGCCACCAGACTCATCCACCTTACCAACCGTGCAGTGTCCTCCGCCCCTCTCTGCCAAACCCTCCACTGGCCTTCATTCAGAGTCCTCCACCCCTCTCTGCCAAACCCTCCACTTGCTTCATTCTGAGTCCTCCACCCCTCTCTGCCAAACCCTCCACTGGCTTCCATTCAGAGTCCTCCACCCCTCTCTGCCAAACCCTCCACTGGCCTTCATTCTGAGTCCTCCACCCCTCTCTGCCAATCCCTCCACTGGCTTCCATTCAGAGTCCTCCACCCCCTCTGCCAATCCCTCCACTGGTCTCCACTCAGTGTCCTCTACCTCTCTGCCAATCCCTTCACTGGCCTCCATTTAGTGTCCTCCACCCCTCTCTGACAATCCCTCCACTGGCTTCCATTCAGTGTCTTCTACCTCTCTGCCAATCCCTCCACTGGCTTCCATTCAGTGTCTTCTACCTCTCTGCCAATCCCTCCACTGGCTTCCATCCAGTGTCCTCCATCCCTCACTAACCATCTCTCCACTGCTCTCCATTCAGTGTCCTCTACCTCTCTGCCAATCCCTCCACTGGCCTCCATTTAGTGTCCTCTACCTCTCTGCCAATCCCTCCACTGGCTTCCATTATTAGTCCTCCACCCCTCTCTGCCAATCCCTCCACTGGCTTCCATTCAGTGTCCTCCATTCCTCGCTAACCATCTCTCCACTGCTCTCCATTCAGTGTCCTCTACCCCTCTCTGCCAATCCCTCTATTGGCCTCCATTCAGTGTCCTCTACCCCTCTCTGCCAATCCCTCCACTGGCCTCAATTCAGTGTCCTCCACCCCTCTCTGATAATTCATCCACTGGCTTCCATTCAGTCTCCTGTACTCCTCTCTGCCAATCCCTCCATTCAGTGTCCTCCACCCTCTCTGCCAATCCCTCCATTGGCCTTAATTCAGTGTCCTCCACCCCTCCCTACCAATCCCTCCACTGGCTTCCATTTAGTGCCCTCTACCACTCTCTGCCAATCACCCATCAAATACAATTCAAAGTACTAACAATAACTTACCAAGCCATCCACAACTCTGCTCCCAGCTAGATAACTAACCTGGTCTCAAAATACCAAACCATTCTCTTTGTAACTCTTAAGACCTTCTGCTCTCTAGTTCCCTTGTCACCTTCTCCCAAGCCTCCCCCATCATTTGGAATTCCCTACCCTAATCTGTCTGACTATCTCCTACTCTAGCCATTATTAGGCGATCCCTGAAAACCCTCCTCTTCAGAGAAGCCTATCCTGCCCCCACCTAACAACTGTACTTTTAAATTTTCTCCATCAGCCTATCCCCCCACAGTTATGACCTTTTGTATCACTTGATGCTCCCTCCTACTAAATTGTAAGCTCTAACTAGCAGGGCCCTCCGATTCCTCCTGTATTGAGTTGTATTGTAACTGCACTGTCTGCCCTTATGCTATAAAGTTCTGCGCAAACTGTTACCGCTATATACAGTATCTCACAAAAGTAAGTACACCCCTCACATTTTTGTAAATATTTTATTATATCTTTTCATGTGACAACACTGAAGAAATGTCACTTTGCTACAATGTAAAGTAGTGAGTGTACAGCTTGTATAACAGTGTAAATTTGCTGTCCCCTCAAAATAACTCAACACACAGCCATTCATGTCTAAACTGCTGGCAACAAAAGTGAGTACACCCCAAAGTGAAAATGTCCAAATTGGGCCCAATTAGCCATTTTCCCTCCCCGGTGTCATGTGACTCGTTAGTGTTACAAGGTCTCAGGTGTGAATGGAGAGCAGGTGTGTTAAATTTGGTGTTATCGCTTTCACTCTCTCATACTGGTCACTGGAAGTTCAACATGGCACCTCATGGCAAAGAACTCTCTGAGGATCTAAAAAAAGAATTGTTGCTCTACATAAAGATGGCCTAGGCTATAAGAAGATTGCCAAGACCCTGAAACTGAGCTGCAGCACGGTGGCCAAGACCATACAGCGGTATAACAGGACAGGTTCCACTCAGAACAGGCCTCACCATGGTCGACCAAAGAAGTTGAGTGCACGTGCTCATCGTCATATCCAGAGATTGTCTTTGGGAAACAGACATATGATTTCTGCAGAGGTTGTAGGGGTGGGGGTCAGCCTGTCAGTGCTCACATCATACGCCGCACACTGTATTAAAATGGTTGGCATGGCTGTCGTCCCAGAAGGAAGCCTCTTCTAAACATGATGCGCAAGAAAGCCCGCAAACAGTTTGCTGAAGACAAGCAGACTAAGGACATGGATTACTGGAACCATGTCCTGTGGTCTGATGAGACCAAGATAAATTTATTTGATTCAGATGGGGTCAAGCATGTGTGGCGGCAACCAGGTGAGGAGTACAAAGACAAGTGTGTCTTGCCTACAGCCAAGCATGGTGGTGGGAGTGTCATGGTCTGGGGCTGCATGAGTGCTGCCGGTTTGCGATTGAATCTTCAAACAGATATACAGATGCCCTTGAAAGCAACGGCCTTCCTTTTACATTAAACACCCATGTTGCTGAAATGCTATAAACGCTTTCTTCTATTGAGGGCCTGCATACCATTGTGCTGGAAGCAGACCACCGCACCTCTGGTGCGGATGTGGTTCACCAAGATAGAGGAGACTCACCAGATGGAAATTTTGATGGCCTCTGCCAATCACTGGGAAGAATGCTGCTCTAAAATATGGTTGTACTGGTTGGATTTCACGTGGTCCCTGAATACCAAGACATTATGGGCTCTCGGGCATGAGAGACATTTCTGGTCTTGCCTGACCTTCTTGATTGCACAAGCTTGACTCCTATTCATATAGCTGCCTGGATTCGGCACAGGGGTGGTTTCTCCTCCCCATTCTTCTCCTTTTCCACTTCCTTCATTCAGGTTCTTGCTCAGGTTAAGGGCTTTTTAGGTTCATGTCTGGTTTCAAATCACTTTCCCATCGAGAGGAATTAATACCTATGCCTTACGCTTCCCACAGCCCGTGGTTCTCGATACTAGGTGCTACTTTAAAAGGTGGTTGTAGTGACACCGCCTAGCTAAGTCGTCCCCTGTGGGGGCAGAAGAATGGGTTTTCTGTGTGAATTTGCTTGCATTCGCCTATTGGTTGTACCACCTGTGTGTACCTTTGAAGAGCTTAAAGAATTACAAAAAAAAAAAAAAACGCCAAAAAAAAACAAAAAAAAAAAAAATACACAAAACACACCACACACACTGAATGGCGATGCACCGGCTGTGTGTGTGTGTGTGTGTGTGTGTGTGTGTGTGTGTGTGTGTGTGTGGTGCTCTGCAGTGTCGATGTTCTGCAAAACTTCACTGAAAACTTCCAGATCTTCATCCATAAAAAGGAAAATGTCCTACAGAAAGCGGAATATCCCCGAGAGGTGAGGAAACGTACAGCTCTGAGATCTGAAGGGCTCAATGAACCTTTCCTACAACCGAAGGACAGCCCGGGGACATTTTCGGGACAGGTCCTCTTTGAACCGGTTCTGTTCAACAAAAGCCTCGTTGATCTTGGAGCATGACGTCCGCTATGTCAAGGATAAACAGACGCAGGACAATCTCCCACTGGCCCAGAGTCATTATCTGACATGGGAGAACGCTTGTTGGCTCGCTGTGCTTATCACAAAACATTTGTCACATTTCCCAGAGTCAATGGGCTCTTTGTACCTTCTCGTTCCACATCTAGAACACGTTCTCCTGCCAACACCTCACCTACCCATCACATCCTCACCTACCCGGCACTGCGGCGTTCCCAGCTGGTAAAGAACACATCTAACACGAACAATGGCGATCTGACTAAAGTCTCTGCAGGCCCAGGCTGCACGCGGCATGATATGACAAACTGGGAACCTGCAGGGTCTACAACAGGATCAAAATAATAATATATATTTATTTATTTAGACAGTACTAGGCCCTGCCATGGCATGAAGAGGAAAAAATACATGCAGGAATTACATTAGGTTGGGGTGTGAAGCTTCAGAATATTGTTTTGTAATCCTGGATCAGGGTATGGAGCTTGAAGGCTTTGAAATGCCTTGGGTGGGACAGAGCCTTCCATCCTGTGACCGGGTCTTACTGGAGACCTGCAGGCTGTGTGAGCGCTCAGGTGTGCAGATTTATTATAATCCAATCGTGGATCGCCCGGAGCTCCCATCTGGAGACAGGAGAGAGCCGTGTGCTCCAACCAGGAGGGTTGTGTGTTCCTGCCAGACACGGTACCCCATGATGCATACCTCCCAACTGTCCCTGATTTCGGGGGACTGTCCCTGATTTGGAGCAATGTCCCTCTATCCCTCATTCCTCCTCATTTGTTCCTCATTTTGATCTGATCTATATAGATGTATATAAAATGCACTTTTTATCTTTCAAAAAGTGTTTCCCAGAGCTAAACCTCTCATCCAATTTCTAAATTGCTGCATTTGTACATTTTAAAAGCCAATATAAAGGAATAGTAGTGGTAAAAAAAAAAAAAGCCCTTGTGGATTTAATTAACCTTTTTTTTGGGTTAATTCTCCTTTAAGGGGGTGTGGCGGGGGCATGTCCTATGCCGACATACATTTGATAGTAGGTGTCCCTCATTCCCATCTCAAAATATTGGGAGGTATGCATGATGGGGGGGGTCCTTGCCCACAAGACTGGGAGAGTCGTGACACTGTGCGAAACTACAGGGGGCCAGGAGTCTGTAAAGCTGGCCATACATTATACTATTTTATTGTTCAATTTCCTTTAGATTTACCTTCAACTACATTTTTTGGTAAATCTAAAAGGAAAGTTGCACAAGACAATTGTATAATGTATGGCCAGCCTTGGTCTCATGAGGGTGAGAGAGCCCTGGGGGTGACAGGACGTTGTACGAGTCTGGGGAGACTATAGAGTGAGAGTCCAAGGGGCCAGAGGAGTCTTGGCTGGAATAGTAACCCCCCTCCCCCCACTGCTTCTGATTAAGGATGAGTGCAGGCGTGTTCGCAACTCCACGCGCCCGCCAGGAAGCTGACACTCTGCAGCGGTAATCACAGGCAGACAAATCTACGTCTGCACAGATCGGTAAATGTCTCACTACCTGTGATTGGCGCTGCGGAGTGTCAGCTTCCTGGCGGGCATGGGCACGTGGGGTTGCGAACACACCTGAGCTCATCCTTACCTCTGATGTTCAACATATGTTCGTGGTACCAAAAGGGTTAGTTAATTATACAAAAGGTTTGTGCGGTCCTTAGTTGTGGCGGCCGCATTCATTTTCTTTTTCTCCTGGTGATCCTGCCACTAACACTTCTCCTATCCTACAGTGACAATGCTTACTGTAAATACTGTATTCATGGAGGAGCACGTTGTCACCCCAGACTGCTCCCCTACAAAACACCGCTCCCCCTACAAAGCCCTGCTCCCCCTCTCCCCTACAAAACACCGCTCCCCCTCTCCTACTCCCCCTACAAAACCCCGCTCCCCCTCTCCCCTACAAAACCCCGCCCCCTCTCCTGCTCCCCTACAAAACCCTGCCCCTGCAAAACCCGTTCCCCCCCTCTCCTGCTCCCCTACAAAACCCTGCCCCCTCCCCTACAAATCCCAGCCCCCTGTCCTGCTCCTCTACAAAACAGTTTCCCCTCTCCTGCTCCCCTACAAAACCTCGCCCCCTCGCCTGCTCCCCTACAAAACCCGTTCCCCCTCTCCTGCTCCCCTACAAAACCCGTTCCCCATCTCCTGCTCCCCTACAAAACCCCGCCCCCCCTCCTGCTCCCCTACAAAACCCCGCCCCCCCTCCTGCTCCCCTACAAAACCCCGCCCCCCCTCCTGCTCCCCTACAAAACCCCGCCCCCCTCTCCTGCTCCCCTACAAAACCCCGCCCCCTCTCCTGCTCCCCTACAAAACCCCGCCCCCCCTCTGCCTGCCTACAAAACCCCGCCCCCTCTCCTGCTCCCCTACAAAACCCGTTCCCCCTCTCCTGCTCCCCTACAAAACCCCGCCCCCTCTCCTGCTCCCCCTCTCCTGCTCCCCTACAAAACCCCACCCCCTCTCCTGCTCCCCTACAAAACCCCGCCCCCCTCTCCTGCTCCCCTACAAAACCCCGCCCCTTCTCCTGCTCCCCTACAAAACCCGTTCCCCCTCTCCTGCTCCCCTACAAAACCCAGCCCCCCCTCCTGCTCCCATACAAAACCCTGCCCCCTCTCCTGCTCCCCTACAAAACCCCGCCCTCGCCTGCTCCCCTACAAAACCCGTTCCCCCTCTCCTGCTCCCCTACAAAACCCGTTCCCCCTCTCCTGCTCCCCTACAAAACCCCGCCCCCTCGCCTGCTCCCCTACAAAACCCCGCCCCCTCCTGCTCCCCTACAAAACCCCGCCCCCCTCTCCTGCTCCCCTACAAAACCCCGCCCCCTCTCCTGCTCCCCTACAAAACCCCGCCCCCCCTCTGCCTGCCTACAAAACCCCGCCCCCTCTCCTGCTCCCCTACAAAACCCGTTCCCCCTCTCCTGCTCCCCTACAAAACCCCGCCCCCTCTCCTGCTCCCCCTCTCCTGCTCCCCTACAAAACCCCGCCCCCTCTCCTGCTCCCCCTCTCCTGCTCCCCTACAAAACCCCGCCCCCTCTCCTGCTCCCCTACAAAACCCCGCCCCCTCTCCTGCTCCCCTACAAAACCCCACCCCCTCTCCTGCTCCCCTACAAAACCCCGCCCCCCTCTCCTGCTCCCCTACAAAACCCGTTCCCCCCTCCTGCTCCCCTACAAAACCCAGCCCCCCCTCCTGCTCCCATACAAAACCCTGCCCCCTCTCCTGCTCCCCTACAAAACCCCGCCCCTCTCCTGCTCCCCTACAAAACCCCGCCCCCTCTCCTGCTCCCCTACAAAACCCCGCCCCCTCTCCTGCTCCCCTACAAAACCCCGCCCCCTCTCCTGCTCCCCTACAAAACCCCGCCCCTCTCCTGCTCCCATACAAAACCCCGCCCCCTCTCCTGCTCCCATACAAAACCCCGCCCCCTCTCCTGCTCCCCTACAAAACCCCGCCCCCTCTCCTGCTCCCCTACAAAACCCCGCCCCCTCTCCTGCT
Organism: Aquarana catesbeiana; assembly: GCA_037953035.1. NCBI lineage: Eukaryota > Metazoa > Chordata > Amphibia > Anura > Ranidae > Aquarana > Aquarana catesbeiana. Next base: position 239,378 of record JBBHAA010002412.1, read on the forward strand.
CCCCTACAAAACCCCGCCCCCCCTCCTGCTCCCCTACAAAACCCCGCCCCCTCTCCTGCTCCCCTACAAAACCCCGCCCCCTCTCCTGCTCCCCTACAAAACCCCGCCCCCTCTCCTGCTCCCCTACAAAACCCCGCCCCCTCTCCTGCTCCCCTACAAAACCCCGCCCCCTCTCCTGCTCCCCTACAAAACCCCGCCCCCTCTCCTGCTCCCCTACAAAACCCCGCCCCCTCTCCTGCTCCCCTACAAAACCCTGCCCCTGCAAAACCTGTTCCCCCCCTCTCCTGCTCCCCTACAAAACCCTGCCCCCTCCCCTACAAATCCCAGCCCCCTGTCCTGCTCCTCTACAAAACAGTTTCCCCTCTCCTGCTCCCCTACAAAACCCCGCCCTCGCCTGCTCCCCTACAAAACCTCGCCCCCTCGCCTGCTCCCCTACAAAACCCGTTCCCCCTCTCCTGCTCCCCTACAAAACCCGTTCCCCCTCTCCTGCTCCCCTACAAAACCCGTTCCCCCTCTCCTGCTCCCCTACAAAACCCGTTCCCCCTCGCCTGCTCCCCTACAAAACCCGTTCCCCCTCGCCTGCTCCCCTACAAAACCCGTTCCCCCTCGCCTGCTCCCCTACAAAACCCCGCCCCCTCGCCTGCTCCCCTACAAAACCCAGCCCCCCCGCCTGCTCCCCTACAAAACCCCGCCCCCCCGCCTGCTCCCCTACAAAACCCCGCCCCCCCGCCTGCTCCCCTACAAAACCCCGCCCCCCCTCCTGCTCCCCTACAAAACCCCGCCCCCTCTCCTGCTCCCCTACAAAACCCCGCCCCCTCTCCTGCTCCCCTACAAAACCCCGCCCCCTCTCCTGCTCCCCTACAAAACCCGCCCCCCTCTCCTGCTCCCCTACAAAACCCCACCCCTCTCCTGCTCCCCTACAAAACCCGTTCCCCCTCTCCTGCTCCCCTACAAAACCCTGCCCCCTCTCCTGCTCCCCTACAAAACCCTGCCCCCTCTCCTGCTCCCCTACAAAACCCCGCCCCCTCTCCTGCTCCCCTACAAAACCCCGCCCCCTCTCCTGCTCCCCTACAAAACCCCGCCCCCTCTCCTGCTCCCCTACAAAACCCCGCCCCCTCTCCTGCTCCCCTACAAAACCCCGCCCCCTCTCCTGCTCCCCTACAAAACCCCGCCCCCTCTCCTGCTCCCCTACAAAACCCCGCCCCCTCTCCTGCTCCCCTACAAAACCCCGCCCCCTCTCCTGCTCCCCTACAAAGCCCCGCCCCCTCTCCTGCTCCCCTACAAAACCCCGCCCCCTCTCCTGCTCCCCTACAAAGCCCTTCCCCTGCTCCCCTACAAAACCCGTTCCCCCTCCCCTGCTCCCCTACCAATCCCTGCCTCCTCTCCTGCACCCCTACAAAACCCTGCCCCCTTCTCCCCTACAAAACCCCGCCCCCTCTCCATCAGGGCACATTCCGCCTCCAATTAGATGCCAGAAGCCCGGTGGCGGTGCTGCAAAAGGCGGCCCCACTGAAAGCAATGGGAGGCGGCCAACTCTCACAGCAAATCGCTCTAGTCACATGCAGGTGACCGGCTCCAGACTTAGACCGTCCGCAACCAGGGAACCCCCCCTAAAAGAAAAGAAAACAAACCACAAAAAAGGTACAAAATAAATAGTTAAGATTATGATGCAATATTTACTTTCAATCCAGAGATTTCCCCCGCAGTACTTTTTTCTGCCACTAGATGTTCTCAGGTGGCCAGCATCATTCAATTCACTTCCTCTGAGCCCAGGTCACCCTAGACCCGCCCCAAGCCTGCAATTGGACAGTGAAAGGAGAAGCAGCAGAGTGATGCGCTCATCCTTATGTCCTCTCCACCTATCGGTGCTATTCTTGACAGCACATGAACTGATTGGCTGATAGTGCTGCTTCTCCCTCCCCCAGTCTGAGCTCTGTGGTAGAGGAATTGCAAGAAGCCTATACAAAGGTGACCCTTATAATACTACCCCCTCTATCAGCACGCCGTGTGCATTCCTGCAATACAGTTGCACTTTACAACATAATAACACACTTAGAAGGCCTCGTTCAGCTCGCCGTTCAGTTTAATGGAAAGTAAAGAAATGAGTCTCTGCAGGCGGAGCGCAGCGGAGGGAGCGCATCCCATCAATCAGTAGATTTCAGGGGGGGGGGGGGGCGGTAAAGACAAGACGCAATTATCGGAACGTTTGGCTCTGCAGGTAGAAAGTGGGATGAAGAGGTTTACTGAACTCGGCGACAACCGACGCTTCCTATACATGAAGAGGTTTCTTCTCATCAGATGAGCGGTTGGCAGAGCGGAGGGGGGGGAGGGGGGGTTCTGGATGGTTAAAAGTTGTCCTCCACCATACCTTCCCCACACCTCAATAGTATTTTTTTTAGTTAATATCATCATCTCCTCCACCATCCACCTCCCCCTAAACAAGGTTTCTGTATCTGACCCCTTGCACCCTCATTAGAGGTCTCCATCACACATCCCAGGAGGGGCTCATATACACAGCCATGCCAGGAGTCTCTGCCAGGGGTCTACTGCTGAGTCCCCACTGAGAATACCTGGGCATCGTTGGGGGGGGGGGGGGGTGATCTGTTGCTTGTGCAGACATGCTATGGGCCTCTGCCGGGTCCTGCAGTCTATGAGAATAGGCAGAGTGGCGGCACGTCGCTGTATGCGATGGATCTCAGTTCAAAATGGCGGCACGGGAGCAGAGGTAGGATGGAGAACTTCCCTCTGCAAGGAGGACCAAGCTGGATCCCAACAGGGTCTCACAGTGCCCCGATTTCCTCAACCTTCACAGGAGGATCCGCTCCTGCATAGTGCCCCCCAACCTTTCACGGTGCCCCACTGCTCCCATGGAGACCCACAGTGCCACCAGGCCCCCTGAGAGCCCTCAACCTTCACAGAGGATCCTCTTCTACATAGTGCCCCCCCCCTCCAACCTTCCACGGTGCCCCACTGCTCCCATGGAGACCCACAGTGCCACCAGGCCCCCTGAGAGCCCTCAACCTTCACAGAGGATCCTCTCCTAAATAGTGCCCCCCCCAACCTTCCACGGTGCCTCACTGCTCCCATAGAGACCCACAGTGCCACCAGGCCCCCTGAGAGCCCTCAATATTCATAGAAGCTCCAGCCCTCCATAGAGCCTTCATCCTCCAACACACAGTGCCTCCCAGCTCCCATTGTGACCTGAGAGCACTCGTCCTCCACAGGGTCCCACAGTGCCTCTCTGGTGTCAGTGACACCATGCCCTTTGAGAGCCCTCGACACAGAGGATCCAGCCCTACATTGTGCCCCCCCAACCTTCCACAGTGCCCCACTGCTCCCATGGAGAACCACAGTGTCACCAGGCCCCCTGAGATCCCTCAACCATCACAGAGGAGCCTCTCCTACATAGTGCCCCCCAACCTTCCACGGTGCCCCACTGCTCCCATGAAGACCCACAGTGTCACCAGGCCCCCTGAGAGCCCACAACCTTCACAGAGGATCCTCTCCTACATAGTGCCCCCTAGCTCCCATAGAGACCCACAGTGCCCCCCCCCCCCCCCCCCCCGAGAGCCCTCAATGTTCACAGAGGCTCCAGCCCCTCCATAGAGCCTTCATCCTCCAACACACAGTGCCTCCCAGCTCCCATTGTGACCTGAGAGCCCTCATCCTCCACAGGTTCCCCCCCAACCTTCCACAGATCCCGTAGAGACCCACAGTGCCACCAGGCCTTTTGTGAAGGTTGAGGGTTCTCAGAGAAGATCCAGCCCTCCATAGGGCCTTCAACCTCCCAACAGGGTCACACAGTGTCTCCCAACCTCCCAGCTCCCATACTGACACAGTGTCCCCCTGAGGGCTCTCATCCTCCACACAGTGCCCAAAACCTCCAATAGGGTCCCACATTGTGTGAATGCATCAATGCAGTGCATGTTATCTCAGCTTGCAGAACTTGGATTCATTAAATGAGTTTACCCAAAATGTAAATCTTGCAGACTTTACAGCCTCATGCTACATAACCAAGCTCCATTTCATGCTGAATAAACTCAATTAGTAATGTATCTTAAATAGAAAAAAAAAAAAAAAAAAAAAAACAATCTTTAGATTCATCTTTCATAAAATGTTTTTAAAAATCTATGTGATAAAAAAAAAACAAAAAAAAACAACCAAATTGATTTAAATCCAAAAAATCTGATTTTTTTTGTTTAAATCATCGCTTTCTACCCACCCTAGTCAGCAGCAGAGAGGAGGACACGACTCCTCCGCCAGATTCTACACTTCTCTACCCCCACCCAGTCTCAGCAGTCAGCAGCAGGGAGGAGGACAGAACTCCTCCTTCAGATCCTGCAGCTGACTCCAGCCCTCCTCCAGACCGTACAATTTCTTCAATTTCTGCTCCCCAGCTTCTTCCCAGCAGCAGCACAAGATGAGGAGGGGTGCACTGTGATGTAAGAGAGGGTGGGGGACCCTAGACTTCCGATGATGGGGAGGCTCTGGTCATCCGACTGTAAAGCTTGGGGCTCTGGATATCTAGACCTACAGATACAACTGGCCCTTTGAGGGCAACCATAAAATGCTGATGTGGCCGCAATGAAATGGAGTTTCACCCCCCCCCTCCCCCTGCTGTAGAGGAAATGTAAAAGCAACAGCAGGCGCAATGCAGCACCGCACTCCCCGTCTATTCTCCGGTCAGTTCTCGGTGGTGCGATGCGGAGAATAGAAAGTGTGCCGCTGTCATCCTGTTTTAGGGAAAAAAAATAAATAAACCAAAAAAAAAAGCATTCAAATATTTTACAGACAAAAGCCAGACACAGATCTAAAATTCCACACAGGGCGCAGGGGAAAGCGGCGCACTCCTCCTCCCGAAGCGCGATGGCTGTAACGGACGCGTTTTACATGATCATTAGATTGCTGTGTGAGAGTCGGATTCTGGCTGCATGTGTTCAGATGAGGCGGACGCAGCTCGAGGCGCTCCGGCTTGGTCTCGGGGGGTACACCAAGGTTTCCAAACCTAAAGAAGCACCTGAGAACGTCGCAGACAATTACAGACGAACACAGCATACAAGCCGCATTGGTATAATAGCCGTGCGCCCGCGGCCAATCAGAAGACGGCGCGGCGCTCGGGTACCACAGTGTTCTAGAACATCCTCCTGAATCAACAATGAATCATTCCATTATCTCTGCGATTATACAGTTACCTTGTGTGAGAATCACGAAGCAACCAGCGACTCAATGCAAGGACTAGAACGCGCCTCGAGTGCCGATCGATGGGGATAAACATTTGAATAGCGTTATTCATGCGGCAGCTGAAAACTCAAGGCTGGAATAGGAGAGGCGGCACGGAACATGGGGGGGGGGGTTCTTATTTTTGCAACGTTTACCATGAGCACCCCTCCTCCAGACTGTATTTTTCTTTCCAACATTTGTGCATTGAGGAAACGCGTGTAAAATCGCACACATGCCCGCAACGCACAGAAAATGCACATCTTCTGCAAGTGCATGGGGGGGGGTGTCATTCATTCTCAAGGGGACCCTAAAACATAATGCTAACCCGGGACAAAATGCATGGGGGGGGGGGGGGGGCTGCATAGAGAAGCCTTAGGCTGCATTAACACCCGATTGCGGGCATATTCGCCGCAATTCCGCCAACAATTTTAAATGGCTGCAAAACGTGGGGACGCATTTACAATACCATTACTTCTAATGGCACCCCACCATTTTGCCGCGACTGTCGCAATGCTGCAATTGCAGCAAATCGCAACACTGTTGCCCAAAAGAAGCTCATCTTTCTTCTTGAGCGGCGTGTGCTGCGATTGCAGCGCCATTTACTGCGCAACAGTCACGGCAAAAACGCGGCGTGATTGGGGTACCATTAGAAGTAATGGCATTGCAGCCATTTGAAATCGCAGGGCGAATTCGCGGCGATTCTGTACGTGATCATGTGTGGGTGCAGCCTTAGTGGCACCCCAATCTTGCCACGCAGCAAATCACAACGCACAATGCTGTCACCCCCAAAAGAAGCGCATGTTCCTCTAAACGACAAGCGTAGCGCATTGCATTTAGTGCTGCTACTGGGGTGCCATTAGGAAGTAATGGCATCAAACGCATATCGCGTTTTGCGGCGATCACAAATGGGTGGGCTGCCTTGAAAGTAATGCAAAAAATAAATAAATATATTTGAAAAAAATGGCACCCCAATCGCGCCACTGTTTTGCCGCGTTTGTCACAATGCTACAATTGCGGCAAATCGCAACACTGTTGCCCCAAACAAGCTCATGTTTCTTCTTGTGCGGCGCATGCTGCGATTGCAGCGCCATTTACTGCGTAACAGTCACTGCAAAAACACGTGATTGGGGTACCATTAGAAGTAATGGCATTGCAGCCATTTGAAATCACGGGGCGAATTTGAGGCGATTCCGTACGCGATCATGTGTGAATGCAGCCCTAGTGGCACCCCAATCTTGCCACGCAGCAAATCGCAATGCACGATGCTGTCGCCCCCAAAAGAAGCGCATGTTCCTCTGAGCGAGAAGCGTAGCGCATTGCATCGCATTTAGTGGTGCGACTGGGGTGCCATTAGGAAGTAATGGGATCAAACGCATGCCGCGTTTTGTGGCGATTACGCCCGCGATCACAAATGGGTGGGCTGCCCTTAACGTAATGCAAAAAAAAAAAAAAAAAAAAAAAAAAAAAAAAACACAAAACACAAAAATAAATAAACAAAATAAAATAAAATAAAAAACACACAAATGTGCACACAGCATCCTATCTGCATAGGCATTAATGGAACCTAAAGATGGGGTGTATCTAAAGCCAACTGTCTAATTTTGGATGGGAGTAAAGTGTGTGAGAGTCGGGCCCCCCCGCCAGGTTATTTGTCTCCACCCCGAGAAGAAAAGTCTCCCTTTTTATTTGTTCTGGTGAACGATGGAAATATGCCTGGATGTGACGTAGGATCGAAAAAAAGATTTCCCCCCCCCTCCGGATCCATTTCCTGTTGTGTCCCCGGGACAGGAAGTGAGGGAAAATTTCCCCAATTGGACAGAAAGAACAAAAATTGGAGTTCTATACACTTGCTTATTTATGTCCGGTAGGTATATATTGCCAACAATGTACACAGCACTTTACATTTCTGAACACAGTCCTATCTCAAAGCTCCCAACTGTCCTGGATTTCGAGGGACTGTCCTGATTTGGAGCAATGTCCCTCTGTCCCTCATTCCTCCTCATTTGTCCCTCAATTTGGTCTGATCTATATAGATGTATATAAAATGCATTTTTTTACCTTTCAAAAAGTGCTTCCCAGTGCTAAACCTTTCATTCAAATTTTCAAATCAATTTTAAAAGTCAATATAAAGGAATATCCGTGGTAAAAAAAAAAAAAAAAAAGCACTTGTGGATTTAATTAACCCTTTTCAGATATGTCCCCTTTAAGGGGTGTGGCCGGGGGCGTGTCCTATGCCCACATACGTTTGCTAGTAGGTGTCCCCCATTCCCATCTCAAAATGTTGGGAGGTATGTGATCTGTGTTTTTAATGTTACGCATAACGGCAACACCCCATGATAACAGGAATGTTCCAGGTGCCTGAACTGCATGCCGCCATTGGTGCCCCCCCCCCCCCCCTATACTACTCACATGACTGATGAAGGGTCCTCTGTGACCCCAAAATGTCACCATTTTCTGCTGTGATTGGATGGAGATCAGCGGTGATCTGACACTCAGTGATGTACTAAGACGGGGTGCTAGGAGAGAAGTACATATGGGGGCCCCTGACTGTATTTTGGGGTCCCTGCACATAATAGCAGCAAACTCCCTATTCTGCAAAATAATATCCAGGATAGATGACTTGTTTAAAATCTGACCTCCAGGGTAATAAATCCATCGGTCATATGACTTCTAGAATCTTCCTCCAGATCTGTGCAGCAATCCAGTGTGAAACTTGCGGTAATAAAGACCGCTCACTGCTGCTCTCTACCATTTGTGCAGGGGGACTGGTCTGGTCTCCGCCCCCTCCTGCAGTGTGTGGAGCCTACTGGGTCCCTCCCACAGCTCTGCTCTTTCCCCTTGTGCAGTGGGCCTGGTCTTGTCTCCTCCCCCTCCTGTAGGTTTCCTGTAGTGGGTGGAGCCTGCTGGGCCCAAGGAATTCCCTTTAATTTGCAGGGATTTCCTCACTTCCTGTTTGGCTATGGGACAGGAAATGAGGGGAATTCTCCCCAATGTGACAAGGATGGCGAGAAAAAAGTTTTGCCGATAGTTCTACTTTAAAAGAGAAGTAAGGGTTTTACAAAAACAAAAACAAAAAAAAAAAGCCCACACCAACATTTAATTTCGGAATGTGATCTGAACAAAAATGCGTTTCTTTAAAACAGAATAATATCTATTTTTTGTTTAAAGAAATCAAATCTTAAATTTATTTAATAGAGGCAGAGTTAAGACCTCTTGCATTAACCCACACCACATTTATACTTACCTCTGCACTGAGCAATCAAAGTCCGCTGATTGCTCAGTTCTCCCCTCTAAACAGAGAGCTGCGACTGTCAGTGGCTCTCTGCTCTCCCCTCCATCGCTCGCAGCAGGCTGTAAAGGGGATGGAGGGCGCTGGCTCAGTGTCCCAGCATTGCAGCTTAGAGGCTGAGCTGGCTTCTGGTGGCTCCAGACTGGAAGCCCGCTGTCTGCTGAAAACGGCTCAGAGAGCAGTGGCGGCTGGTGTGGGTTTTTTTTTTTTTTCGGGGGGGGGGGGCAGCAAACACCCCCCCCAGGCCGGTGGTGGGGTGGCACTAGCACAACTGTTCCTACCCCCTCCCCCCCCACGGCGTGGCATTAACACCACCACCCACTGTCCTTACCCTGGATGCGGGCAGTGAGAGCAGCGGTCGGAGCAGATGCGGCCATCTTCCAGCCCCGTCCTTAAGCGTGGCCGGGCTCAGGGAAAGCGGATCCGGTGTCCTCTCCTGGAGCAGCTTCCGTGGTGCATCTTCTCTCTGCTCCTCCGGCGCTAGGCGTCCAATAGGATCAGCTGACATTTTGGCCAATTGGGGAAACGGGTTTCATACCTGCTTCCCGATTGGCCGGGAGGCAGATCAGAGGATTCATTCGCTGTTGTAACACACCTGGGAGGGCTCCGGTTGCATCCTCTGCGACCTGAGCCCACCCTATTTTGAAGCCTATTGGAGCCGCTGGCTCTAATCAGGTACTTAAAAAAAAAAAAAAAAAACGCTGTCGCTGTAATTCATATGCCCGGTGCCCTGAAAGGGGCCGGACCATGAATAGGGGGCGGCCGTGGCTAGATTCATGCTATGCATGAATCTATCCACTAAAAATGGGGGGCACGGTGCCGGGGGGCCCCTAATGGACGGACCGCCACTGGCAGAGAGTGTGATCCCCCAAGAGAAGTATAGCCAAGCCATCTTTCTCTGTACTTCTTTAAATGAAAGCATCGTGTCTGGAGTTCAGCTTTAAATAATGTAACATTTCTGACTACAAGTGGAAGAGAACGAAAATATTCTACAAATTGAGAGATGTGCAAACCTGGCAATTTTCTAGGCAAACAGTCGCCCATTTTTTGTACTTTTTGCTTCTTACAGATTATCCAATCCAAATCATTGAGGGGGATTTCCTCACAAGTACGATTGAAACCATATAGGAGGTCCCAGCAATCATCATCACATCCAATAATACTCTTCCCTACAGCGATCATATGAGACGAGGAGAGTGAAGAGCAATGAGAGAGAGAAAGAAAGAGAGAGAGAAAGAAAGAGAGAGAGAAAGAAAGAGAGAGAGAAAGAAAGAAAGAGAGAAAGAAAGAGAGAAAGAGAGAAAGAAAGAAAGAAAGAAAGAAAGAAAGAAAGAAAGAAAGAAAGAAAGAAAGAAAGAAAGAAAGAAAGGAAAGAAAGAAAGAAAGAAAGAAAGAAAGAAAGAAAGAAAGAAAGAAAGAAAGAAAGAAAGAAAGAAAGAAAGAAAGAAAGAAAGAAAGAAAGAAAGAAAGAAAGAAAGAAAGAAAGAAAGAAATCTGGGAAAATTCAGGGAGGAAAAAAAAAAAAGGTAGGGGGTAAGGACAAAAAGTACAGTCAAAAATGAAAAAAAAAAAAAAAAAAAAAAGGGAGAAAAAAAATATACATAAAAAAGGGGAAAGAGAGAAAAAAGGAAAAGAAAGAGGAAGGAACAAACAAAGGAAAGGAGGACATGGAACAAAAAGAAAATAGAGGAAATGGAGAGCACATTGAGAAAAAAGTGAATAAAATAAAAAAATAAAAAGAAACGAGGAGTTGGAGGCAGGAGAGGGAATGAATGAAAGGAGGCAGAGAATACGAGAATAGAGAAATTTGATGAATAAGAAGAATGTCGGCGCAGCTTTTGATGTGGATTCAGTCCCTGAACTTCTGTAACAATTGGAAGGTTGGTGCTGATATTTGCGTGTTCCTGAGATGTGAATCTACAATGAAATGTTGACTCCCTTCCCCACAGCCCCTAAGGTTTGCAGCACAACAATCGCCCCCCCCCCCCCATGTTCTTCTATACAGTTCAAGGGAAAGCAGCATTACAATCCTCATATCAGACATGAAAATAGAGAGCGGCCGTCACCCACTATTTCTGCAGGTTTGGGTGGGGGGGGGGGGGGGGAGCGGTTCTGTATGACATGTTGGGGGGGGCAGTAAGAATACAGTATAGAGGATACAATGGGTTCTGTAGGAGAGAAGGAAGGAATGAGAAATAAGTGACTCATTGTACAGAGAGGAGAAAGCCGAGCGAGACGACATCGGGGATATTAAAGGGAAAGATTTGCAGCTGTTCTATCACACGGGGAGGGGGGTGGGGGCGGAGGGATGTTGAGACCTTCACTCAGGATTTGTGGGGGGTCTCCACTCAGTATTGGAGAGAGAGAAGGGGGGCTGTCTCCACTCAGGATTGGAGGGAGAGGAGGGGGGTCTCCACTCAGGATTGGAGGGAGAGGAGGGGGGGTTGGGGATGGTATCTTCACTCAGAATTGGAGGGAGTGGGGTCTTCAACTTAACATGGGGGGAGCCACAGGGGGAGAGGATTGGGGCCTTCACTCAGGATTGGAGGGAACAGGGGGTTGGGGATGGTGTCTTCACTCAGGATTGGAGGGAGCGGGGGGTTGGGGATAGTGTCTTTCACTCAGGATTGGAGGGAGCGGGGGGTTGGGGTTGGGGATGGTGTCTTCACTCAGGATTGGAGGGAGCGGGGGGTTGGGATTGGGGTTGGGGATGGTGTCTTCACTCAGGATTGGAGGGAGCGGGGGGTTGGGGATGGTATCTTCACTCAGGATTGGAGGGAGAGGGGGGTTGGGGTTGGGGGTGGTGTCTTCACTCAGGATTGGAGGGAGCGGGGGGTTGGGGTTGGGGATGGTGTCTTTACTCAGGATTGGAGGGAGCGGGGGGTTGGGATTGGGGATGGTATCTTCACTCAGGATTGGAGGGAGAGGGGGGTTGGGGATGGTGTCTTCACTCAGGATTGGAGGGAGCGGGGGGTTGGGATGGTATCTTCACTCAGGATTGGAGGGAGCGGGGGTTGGGGATGGTATCTTCACTCAGGATTGGAGGGAGGGGGGGTTGGGGTTGGGGATGGTGTCTTCACTCAGGATTGGAGGGAGCGGTGGGTTGGTGTTGGGGATGGTGTCTTCACTCAGAATTGGAGGAAGTGGGGGTCTTCTCCACTCAGGATTGGAGGGAGTGTGGTCTTCACTCAACATGGGAGTGAGTCTCTCGTCCCAGAACACACCCCCCCCGTCCTACAGTCCCTCATCCCGGAACACACGCCCCTCCTACAGTCCCTCATCCCGGAACACACACCCCTTCTATGGTCCTTCATCCCGGAACCATATCTCACTGTCTCACTTTCCCCCACAGTTGTCCCTCTATTTGGTCATTGTGTAGACCTTATTCACTGATGGTGAATCAATCACTGTCACTTACATGCACCTAGAATGTAGAGAATGTCAGATCTGTTTTATAAATTTGTACAACCCCCCCCCCCCCCCCAAACTTGGAACTTTCCTTTCCTTATGGGGCAGCACAGTGGTGTAGTGGATAGCACTTTCGCCTAGCAGTAAGAAGGGTTGCTGGTTCGAATCCCGACCACGACACCACCTGCCTGGAGTTTGCATGTTCTCCCTGTGCCTGCGTGGGTTTCCTCCGGGCACTCCGGTTTCCTCCCACACTCCAAAGACATGCTGGGTGGTTAATTGGATCCTGTCTAAATTGTCCCTAGTATGTATGAATGTGAGTTAGGGACCTTTGATTGTAAGCTCCTTGAGGGTAGGGACTGATGTGAATGTACAATATGTATGTAAAGCGCTGCGTAAATTGATGGCGCTATATAAGTACCTGAAATAAATAAATAATAGTTGCTCTTTTGGTCCGTTATCTACACCCAGCACTGAAAGGATTAATATATCCAACAAAGAAATGCAAATATTTTAAAGAAGGATTTATAGAACGGTTTTTAAATCATCTTCTGGAAAATATTGGAATGACACCATCATCTCCAATGAGATAATCCAACATTTTAACAGAAATCACAGTCTGTCCTGGCAGAGGATCTAACCCAATTCAAGACCAGTCCCCTTGCACAAGGAGAGAGAGCAGAGCTGTGGGAGGGGCCAGCAGGCTCCACCCACTGCAGGCTGTCTGCAAAAAACTACAGGAGGGGGCGGAGACCGGACCAGTCCTCCTGCACAAGGAGAGAGAGGAGAGCAATGGGAGGGACCAAGAAGGCTCCAATCACTATAGGAGGGGGCAGAGACAAGATCTGCCACCCTGCACATAGAGAAAAGCTGTTGGAGGGGCTCAGCAGGCTCCACACCCTACAGGAAGGGGCGGAGACCAGACCAGTCCCCCCTGCACAAGGAGAGAGGGCAGCAGTGGGCGGTCTTTATTACAGGAAGTCTCACACTGGATTACTGCACAAATCTGGGAAAAGATTCTAGAAGTTACATGACAGATGGATTTATTATCCCAGAGTTCAGGGTTACATCAGTGAGGGCGGAGTTTAGTTCCCCCCAGGTCAGGGTGGAGTTCAGTTTCACATGTTTAATATAACTAAAGCCAGAACATCAGGTGTGTCAGGATATGCAAAGTGTCGGCCAAGTTTCTGGAAGTTTGTTTATAAAGCAATTTGTACTCCAGTCATCCTCTGTATGTGCCAAACCGGCATGCCAATAAAGAACACCTGTAATTCTGCAGGAAATGTGTGCACAGGAGGACAGACAGAGACAGGTCATGTGCTTCCATCTGGCATGCGAGTTCTGGGGAATTTGGATATTTCTATAGATCTGACAAGATCAACAAATATCAATCCTTTGTGACCAGCCATGATAGATAGATAGATAGATAGATAGATCCCCAAGACACTGACCCTCCAGGGCCACCCACCATGGAGGTCCAGAGAGCTCCCCAGGACACTGACCCCAACCCCCATAGAAGTCCAGAGTGTTAAACAGTACACTTGTCCTTTGTGAACCGCTAGTCAACAATGTATTATGTAATTTATTATCACAGTACCCCAAAACTTTTTCATAGATCTAACAAGATCAACAATTCTGTTTATGAACTTTGTTGGTTGAACTGGATGGACTTTTTAACAAGATTACCAAAACTATAGATGAACCATGGTAGTTCAGAGATTTCACCAGTACACTGTGCCCTTCATAACCAACCACCATGGAGGTTCAGAGAGAGTTCACCAGTCCTTCATAACCAACCACCATGGAGGTTCAAAGAGTTCACCAGGACACAAGTCCTTCATGTCCAACCATCAAGGAGGTTCAGAGTTCACCAGGACACCAGTTCTTCCTGACCAACCACCACGGAGGTTCAGAGAGTTCACCAGGACACAGGTCCTTCCTTGACCAACCATGGTGGCTGGTTATGAAGGGCACGGTATACTGGTGAACTTTCTGAACCTCCATGGTGGTTGGTTATAAAGGACTGGTGAACTCTATGAACCTCCATGGCGGTTGTTTATGAAGGATCGGTGTACTGCTGAACCACCATGGAGGTTCAGAGAGTTCCATGGTGGTTCACCAATACACTGGTCCTTCATAACCACCCGACAACAAGCTCTTTCCCACAACATGACTTTTCATAAACCCTTTAAGGCAACTTTTTTTTTACTTCGTAGCCTTTCCAGAACATGTGGCTGTCTTCCATCATACAAATACTGAACACTACGAGGGTTCTTCAAAAAGTTTCCGCACTTTGTTTAAAAACGCTTTTTATTAAGAATTTCAAAAACAAAATGGCATCACTTTTCTACATAGTCACCTTCCTTTGCGATACTTTTTCCCCAACGTCGAACCAACTTTTTAATGCCATCAGCAAAACTCCTCCCACCCTCACCGTTTCCAAAGAAAATACAAAAAGTGCAGAAACTTTATGAAAACCTCTCATTTTACCCCATACAGATACCACTTCACATGATTTATTATAGGGGGCTCTATTGTCCAATCATCATCGTCAACTTCTACAATGACAGTTTCCTTACTAACTAGGGTTGCTACCTTTTCTTTAAGCCAAACCCGAACACTTTAGCGGCGCATGGCAATTTTTTTTTTTTTCACCGGGACAGTTCGGGTTTTGATTCATGTGTCCAGGATTCAAAATCCCTGAAACCTGGACACATTATTCAGACTAGACTGTGGCCCCCCAACTTAGGCTTGCCTGGGCACACCCTAATCACCCAGTGTGGTTCCCTCTGCTGCGTGGGTTGCACACACCTATGGTATGCTTCCCAACTAACCAAGTACGACAACCGCCAAGTGCATAGGCCGCCTTCTCCTGCCTCTGAGCGAGTGAGTGCACAATGGTAAGGGGGGCTCAGATGTAAGGAGGGCTCTGTGGACTCTGATGTAAGGAGGGCTTTGGGAATCATGATTTAAGGGGGAAGGCTGTGTAACTCTGATGTAAAGGGGTTTCACCAAAGCCCCTACTTACATCAGAATTGTTAGCATTCCCCCTTAAATCATGATTCCCAAAGCCCTCCTTACATCAGAGTCCACAGAGCCCTCCTTACATCTGAGTCCCCCTTACCATAGTGCACTCACATGCTCAGAGGCAGGAGAAGGCAGCCTATGCACTTGGCGGTTGTCGTACTTGGTTAGTTGGGGAGCATACTATAGGTGTGTGCAACCCAGGCAGCAGAGGGAACCACACTGGGTGATTAGGGTGTGCCCAGGCATGCCTAAGTTGGGAGGCCACAGTCTACTCTGAATAATGTGTCCATGTCCCGCAAGTTTCTCTGATCCCTTGGAATCTCTTGAAGCAGCTGCCATCTGGGACCACCATTTTTCAAGCTTGATTGACCCAGTGGGTGTACACCCATCTGTGTCCAATCTCTTTGGTAAGCCTTTAAGAATATAAGGTGGTGGATCTTCTATCAAATTTTTTTTCACCAAAGTCACTGTATATCATCTTCACTATATTTGGGTCACTTCTGGCATTTTTCTTTATGGACTAATACAACATGATTGTGACTACTATTTAAGTTATTTATAACAATTCCACTATCTAGTGATTTTTCACTTATATTAATATTGTGTACGCATCGTGTTTTTTGGATCTATATATTATCCACATTTTATTTTTGTGTTTTTAGTATATTGTCTGTATAGTCACTGGTTAACTGAATTTATCATTCTCAGTGTATATCTGAGATTTTTATACCTTCATCGCTGCACTTTTTTTACACTGTATGTTACTTTTTGCATGAGTTGATCTTCTGCTGAGCTGGCTGCTTATATTGTCTTAAAGGGACAGCGCGGTGTATATATATATATATATATATATATATATATATATATATATATATATATATATATATATATATATATATATATATATATATATATATATATATATATATACACCTTTTTTTAGTCTGAATAATGTGTCCAGGTTTCAGGGAGTCCGAATCCTGGACACGTGAATCAAAACCCGAACTGTCCGGGTGAATCCTGGACAGGTGGCAACCCTATTACTAACCACAGAGGAAGTTTCATTAGACAGTGTACAGGGGAGGAACGGCGGAGCCATGAACTCAGGTTTCATTAACAAAGTGAAACTAAAATCAGAGAGGTGCACAGCTGAAGCCAAAAAGTCAGCTTTGTATGAAAGTATCATGAACTGCTTTTGTCCTTTTCAGGCCTGCAGCAATATCCAAGTGTACACAGTCCAGTCATGGACACCAGGAATTCCGTCAAACCAAACTCTACACCTCCAACCAGAATGGAACAAAGGTAACAAAAGTATATTTGATGGGTGCTCAACCTGTGGCCCTCCAGCTGTTTAAGGACTACAAGTCCCACCATGCCCCAACCTTTGGGAGTCATGCTTGTAACTGTCAGCCTTGCAATGCCTCATGGGTCTTGTAGTTCTGCAGCAGCTGGAGGGCCACAGGTTGAGCACCCATGGATCACCATCTTGGTGAAAACAAACAACTTCACATCCTAAAAACCTGATCAGAGGTACAAAAAAGATTCAATCAACCCAACACCACAAGGAAGGCAGAGGAGGTATTAAAGGGGAACTCGAGTTTATGCATGCATTGGTCAGCTGACCGTGTTATAAATACACCATAAGGATAAAATCTACATATTACGTATAGTATGTTATTACCTCCATACCATATACATTCATTATAAAATGCCATCTTTTCTTCCTATGTACCTTGCTGATCCTCCTACCAGCATATTCACCAGACCGTGTCTCCATGACTGACAATGGCTCTGCAATCACTGATGACTGGTAGCCAGAGACTTTGGGTTTCCTTGCAGTAAAAATTATATAGAAGTTCTGCTGCTGATGCATGAAAAGTGACATTTTCACCAAACTACACCAACCGGTTTCCATGCAGAGTAACCAATCAAAGAAGATGTTGATTCTGATTGGCTGCTATGGGTAAAGGAAACTTTCCTCCAGCATACTTTTCATTCATCAGCACCACTGCAAAGTCTTAAACATTGTAAGCCCCCATCGTCCAATGACAGCGGAGGCCGCGTTCTAATCCTCCAGAGCCAACCAGTACTCCGCGATGGCGGAGGCGACTCTCAGCTTTTACCCGTAGCGGACGGACTCACCCAGCTCTTTGGATCCTTGGCTTTCACTGGCCAGCTCTCCCATTTTTACCAGAGCGTCAAAGTAACCCTTCGCTGCGAACGTCACACCTGAAAAACACAAAAATATCCAAAAAATAGTGTGAGACACGTCATAAACCATCCGCAGGCTGAAACATTTCTACAGATCTGTGAGAGAAGGATACAATGTCATGAGATGACAGGATTTACACATCAACCATTCTAAAGGCTAAAGACACTATAAAAAGGGAAAAAAAAAAAAAAAAAAAACAGTAAATCGGGCAAACGTTCTCATCCGAGGAACGATTGTACGATTTTCCGGTTGTGTGTACGCAACTTTCGACAGCTGATTCCGACCTCTTAACCAAAACTTCCCAAAGAATTTTCTCATACGGGACCAGAATGAAGGATCTTCGTTTAATGTGTACCATTTTTGTACGAGAAAAATCAGAAAAAACGAAAAGACTGCACATGATCAGAAACAATAAAAAAAAAAAAAAAAAAAGTCTTTGTCCTAGGACAGTGATGGCGAACCTTGGCACCCCAGACGTTTTGGAACTACATTTCTCATGATGCTCAACTACACTACAGAGTGCCTGAGCATCATGGGAAATGTAGTTCCAAAACATTTGGGGTGCCAAGGTTTGCCATTACTGTCCTAGGCTATAAGAAGATTGCCAAGAACCTAAAACTGAGCTGCAGCACGGTGGCCAAGACCATACAGCAGTTTAACAGGACAGGTTTCACTCAGAACAGGCCTCGCCATGGTCGACCAAAGAACCTGAGTGAACATGCTCAGCGTCATATCCAGAGGTTGTCTTTGGGAAATAGACGTATGAGTGCTGCCAGCATTGCTGCAGAGGTTGAAGGGGTGGGGGGGGTCAGCCTGTCAGTGCTCAGACCATACACCGCACACTGCATCAAATTGGTCTGCATGGCACGTCACAGAATCACAGAAGGAAGCCTAAAGATGATGCACAAGAAAGCCCGCAAACAGTTTGCTGAAGACAAGCAGACTAAGGACATGGATTACTGGAACCATGTCCTGTGGTCTGATGAGACCAAGATAAACTTATTTGGTTTAGATGGTGTCAAGCGTGTGTGGGGGCAACCAGGTGAGGAGTACAAAGACAAGTGTGTCTTGCCTACAGTCAAGCATGGTAGTGGGAGTGTCATGGTCTGAGGCTGCATGAGTGCTGCCGGCACTGGGGAGCTACAGATCATTGAGGGAACCATGAATGCCAACATGTACTGTGATATACTGAAGCAGAGCATGATCCCCTCCCTTCAGAGACTGGGCCACAGGGCAGTATTCCAACATGATAACGACCCCAAACACACCTCCAAGATGACCACTGCCTTGCTAAAGAAGCTGAGGGTAAAGGTGATGGACTGGCCAAGCATGTCTCCAGACCTAAACCCTATTGAGCATCTGTGGGGCATCCTCAAACAGAAGGTGGAGGAGTGCAAGGTCTCTAACATCCACCAGCTCTCTGTGATGTCGTCATGGAGGAGTGGAAGAGGACTCCAGTGGCAACCTGTGAAGCTCTGGTGAACTCCATGCCCAAGATGGTTAAAGGATAAGTATGGGTTTGGGTTTTTTTTCCCCTAATCGTACTTATCTAGGTGGATGCTGCATCTGTCCCCCGGTGTCTCTGCACTGAGAACCGAGCCATCGAACACCGCCAATGGCTCAGTTGTCTCGGCTCCCCGAGCAGAGAGCTGCTGACTGTCAATCAGCAGCTCTCCTGCTCTGCTCCTCCATGCTCACTGAAGCGCTGAGCTGTGGAGAGGCGGGGAGCGGCTGTCTCAGCGGCTCGCTGAGAGGCTGAGACTGCCACCAGTCCAGGCACCTGGCAGATTCAGACTTCCGAAGTCGGGATGACGCGGTGCCTGGACTGATTCCAGTGACGTCAGCAGAGAGCAGACTTCAGATCTGGGCTTGTTAGGCTGGGCTTCTACTAAGGGTCACAAGAGTGCAATTTGTTTTGCCTCCTTTAAGGCAGTGCTGGAAAATAATGGTGGCCACACAATATAGTGACACTTTGGGCCCAATTTGGACATTTTCACTTAGGGGTGTACTCACTTTTGTTGCCAGCAGTTTAGAAATGAATGGCTGACCACTGTATGGTCTTGGCCACCATGTTGCAGCTTCATTTCAGGGTCTTGGCAATCTTCTTCTAGCCTAGGCCATCTTTATGTGGAGCAACATTTTTTTTTTTTTCTCAGATCCTCAGAGAGTTCTTTGCCATGAGGTGCCACGTTGAACTTTCAGTGACCAGTATGAGAGAGTGAGAGCGATAACACCAAATTTAACACACCTGCTCCCCATTCACACCTGAGACCTTGTAACACTAACGAGTCACATGACATCGGGGAGGGAAAATTACTAATTGGACCCAATTTGGACATTTTCACTTAGGGGTGTACTCACTTTTGTTGCCAGCGGTTTAGACATTAATGGCTGTGTGTTGAGTTATTTTGAGGGGACAGCAAATTTACACTGTTATACAAGCTGTACACTCACTACTTTACATTGTAGCAAAGTGTCATTTCTTCAGCGTTGTCACATGAAAAGATAGAATAAAATATTTACAAAAAATGTGAGGGGTGTACTCAATTTTGTGAGGTGTGTGTGTATATATATATATATATATATATATATATATATATTATATATATATAATATATATTAAATATAGTCATTTATTATGTTGTATTTATTTTAGGATACATCTATACAATACAAAAATTAATATAAAATATTTTGCATATTTTTTTATAGATTTGTTTTAATAAATAAAATAATTTTATACAAGATTTGTTTTGTTTAATTATTATAAACAAATGTATCATAGCAATTTTGCAAAAGATTATAGATTTTCATATTAATATAATGTATTTTATTGTATATCAAAAAAACAAAAACAAAATGATGATTTTTATTAATTATAAATTTTTTCTTTTGCTTCCTAGAATTATATATATATATATATATATATATATATATATATATATATATATATATATATATATATATATATATATATATATATATATATATATATATATATATATATATTTATATATTTTTTCCTTTTCAATTGACAGTCCATTGCTCACACAACTTCTTATAGAATTTCTTTAGCGGTGTGATTGGCCCCCCCAGTGTCTTTCCTTTCAGGATGAAAGACATTCGAGGTGTAGACGTGGCTCCCTGACAAGGTCTTCTATTCTTCTATCAGCAAGTCCTTTTTATCTGTAAAGGAAACCTGTCCTGATGGACATCTGATGGACATAAAAGGGACTTGCCACCTTTTTGATGCCCCAGTCTCTGTTCTTGTGATCCTCGTATTGCTGTGTACCGAGTCACCCTCATGAAAGGTGACCTATCAGATCAGAGATACATACACAGACTCTGGCTACGTTGTGATGTCAGGATGAGCATGACGAGCAGATTTATATTCTGACAGGTCCCCTTTAAATTCAGCCTGTGCCAAACACAACACGGGGGGGGGGCACCATTGTCCATATCCTGCTGTGAGCCGCAACACTTTAAGTCACCAAACCAGAAGAAGTCTGCAGATTAATAAAGTCAGAGAAAGTCAAGGCTCTGTAATGAAGCCAGGAGGACCAGCATGAGAGCATTAGAGTTCAGCAAATCAGCGTCTCCATTATTTCTAAACACAGCTGACCTACATTGATATTTGATTGATGTTTGATGTACCGCTCAATAGATTTGGAATGCTGTGTAGCCAGTTTTGTGATTTAGAAAGGTCCAACAGCCAGGTCCTCAAGCACCAATGCTGCAACACTAACTCTCTAACAACACCACCAATCTGTTGACTGGGCAATGAAAGAGCAACAACAGCTACAAGGTCATCCTTCTGCCCAACTACTTTACGTGAAATTGGAGCAGGAGATGACATTATGGTTTCTGTAACACGTGGTGTGATGCGTTCCAGCAGATCGCATGACATTGAAATGTAGAATTTCCTATTTTTGCCCCGAGCACTTCAATGAGCTCAACGGAAAGAATGTAACTTTTTTCTTTACAGCTCCACCCAATGCACATGAAGGTGAATGAGTCCTGGTGGCAACCAGGTGAGGAGTACAAAGATAAGTGTGTCTTGCCTACAGTCAAGCATGGTGGTGGGAGTGTCATGGTCTGGGGCTGAGTGAGTGCTGCCGGCACTGGGGGGCTACAGATCATTGAGGGAACCATGAATGCCAACATGTACTGTGACATACTGAAGCAGAGCATGATCCCCTCCCTTCAGAGACTGGGCCGCAGGGCAGTATTCCAACATGATAACGACCCCAAACACACCTCTAAGACGACCACTGCCTTGCTAAAGAAGCTGAGGGTAAAGGTGATGGACTGGCCAAGCATGTCTCCAGACCTAAACCCTATTGAGCATCTGTGGGACATCCTCAAACAGAAGGTGGAGGAGCGCAAGGTCTCTAATATCCACCAGCTCCGTGATGTCCTCATGGAGGAGGGGAAGAGGACTCCAGTGACAACCTGTGAAGCTCTGGTGAACTCCATGCCCAAGAGGGTTAAGGCAGTGCTGGAAAATAATGGTGGCCACGCAAAATATTGACACTTTGGGCCCAATTTGGACATTTTCACTTCTATTTACGGTATTTTTTTTTTTTAATCTTCTAAACACAATAAAACTGCCCAGCTGATTATTTTTTTTTTCCTTCTGCCACCATCAGCAGAGCCAGTATATAAAATAGAGGAGCCGTCACCCCGAGCCATCCATCCGCTCTGATCTTCTGTCCCTGGGACGGTTTCCTCCGCGAATAAATAAATTCTGACAGACAGGGAAGGTGAAGTGACATCATCCGCGCTCCCGGCTCATTAGCATGCGGCTATTTTTAGTCTCAGTTTTCCATATTGTGATGTAATGGGAGTCTGTAGAGGATTTTATAGTCCTGGGTGAGGGACAGGATCTGCATGTTCTATGAACAACCTGAGCAACAGGAAGGTCCCGGCAATGTGCTGACATGAGAGCCATGTGCCGGGGTGATGGGGGCTCATTCACACTCCTCACAAAACTGGGAGACCCCCAACTTGCACACTCACATGGGACCGCAGCTGGTGTTCCCAGATTAACCACTTCAAGACCAAGCCTATGTCTGACACTTGTTGTTTACAAGTTAAAATCAGTATTTTTTTGCTAGAAAATTACTTAAAACCCCCAAACGTTATATATAATTTCTTAGCAAAGACCCTAGAGAATAAAATGGCGGTCGTTGCAATTATGTCACCAAGTATTTGTGCAGCGGTCTTTCAAACGCAATTTTTTGGGAAAAAATACACATGAATTAAAAAAAACAAAAAAAAACAGTAAAGTTATGCCCGTACACACAATTGGAATTTCCGTCGGAAAAACCTTGGCTGTTTTTTCCGTCGGAATTCCGCTCAAGCTTGCCTTGCATACACACGGGTCACACAAAAGTTCTCTAAACTTTCGACCATCAAGAACGCGGTGACGTACAACACTACGACGAGCCGAGAAAATGAAGGTCAATGCTTCCGAACATGCGTAGGAATTTTGCGCATCGGAATTGCTACAGACGATTGGAATTTCCAATCGGAACTTTTTCCATTGGAAAAATAGAGAACCTGCTCTCAATCTTTTTTTAGCAGAAATTCCCGACAGCAAAAGTCTGATGGAGCATACACACGGTCGGAATTTCCGACCAAAAGCTCACATCGGACTTTTTTCGGAATTTCCAATCGTGTGTACGCGGCATTAGCCCAATTTTTTTGTATATTGTGAAACATGATGTTACGCCGAGTAAATAGATATCCAACATGTTACTCTTTAAAATTGCGCACACTCGTTGAATGGCGACAAACTACGGTACTTAAAAATCTCCACAGGCAACACTTTAAAAAATGTTAAGCGTTGGCAGTTTAGAGTTAGAGGAGGTCTTTTGCTAGAATTATTGCTGTCGCTCTAACGATCGCAACGATCTCACATGTGTGATTTGAACACTGTTTACATCTGCGGTTACAACTTAAGTTTTTTTTTTTTTGTGCGCGAGCACCTGGGGACAGAGACGCTTTAAAATTTATAATTCTAACACTTTCCCCTTTAATATTTTTTTTTCCCTTTTTTACTTTTATTCCCATTACAAGGAATGTAAACATCCCTTGTAATAGGAATAGTGCGTGACAGGTCCTCTTTATGGCTGGAAAGACCGAGATAAAAAAAAAACAAAAAAAAAAAAACAAACAACACACACATACAATCTCGGCCTTTCCAGTCCCCGGCAAGGTTTACTTCCGCCAGGCCAGACGTGACGTCATAACGTCGCGCCCGAGCCTCCGAAGGTCAGAGATTGCCGGGGACCATCTGGTCACCGAAAATCTCTATGCTCATTTTCCGGCGCCGCTGGATTCCTTCTCTGGCTCGCCGATTGCATGGGACGAGTCTGTAGAAGCACCGGAGAGTGGCGGCGGGACGGATGTCGTCTCCCGCCGCCTGTAAGAATGATCAAGCGGCTGATAGTTCTTACTGTGCACAGAAATCGCTGGCTTAAAAAGATAACTGGATGATGCCTGCAGCTGCACCCATCATTCAGATATCACCATTCAAATTCCAGGACGTCACATATGACGTACCGCGGGGCAGGAAATGGTTAATTGTTATTTTTACACTGGTCCTTAAAAAAAAAAAAAAAAAAAAATTCTGATCGCTTTTATTGCTGTCATAAGCAATGTAAACATCCTTTGTGATAGTAATAGGCAGTGACAGGTCCTCTTTATGGAGGGATATGCACTTAAAAGTATTCAAAACGCCAAAAAATCTGAATTTTTGATAAGAAGAAAGAAGAAAGAAGAAAGAAGAAAGAAGAAAGAAGAAAGAAGAAAGAAGAAAGAAGAAAGAAGAAAGAAGAAAGAAGAAAGAAGAAAGAAGAAGAAGAGATACTGAGGTGATGGCTCTGGCTACAGGCATCACCCCGGTACAACGACTTCAACAAAGCGACGTACAGGTACGTGATTTTGCGTGAAGTGGTTACCCATTACCAAGGAGGGAAAAAAAAAAAAAAAAAAAAAGAAAAAAGCATAACTAAAAGGCAATTTTTTTTTTTTTTTGGATAGAGTGGAGCTGGATTAGACCCCCTGTTAGATTTTATTGCTGTTTGTGCCCCCCCTTAACCATTTAAGCCCCGGACCATTTGGCTGCCCAAAGACCAAAGCATTTTTTGCGATTCGGCACTGCGTCACTTTGACAATTGCGCAGTCGTGCGACGTTGCTCCCCAACAAATTTGACATCCTTTTTTCCCCCACAAACAGAGCTTTCTTTTGGTGGTATTTGATCACCTCTGCAGTGTTTAATTTTTAAACAAAAAAATGGTGACTATTTTAAAAAAACATTATTTTTTAGTATAATAAATATCCCCCAAAAATATAGAAAAAAACATTTTTTTTCCTCAGTTTAGGCCGATACGTATTCTTCTACATATTTTTGGTAAAAAAAAAAAAAAAAAAAAAAAAAAAAAAAAAAAAAAAAAAAAAATCGCAATAAGCGTTTATTGATGGGTTTGCGCAAAAGTTATAGCGTCTACAAAATAGGGAATAGTTTTATGGCATTTTTAGTAATATTTTTTTTTTTTTTACTAGTAAATGGCAGCGATCAGCGATTTTTATCGTGACTGCGACATTATGGCGGACAGATCAGACACTTTTGGCGCGATTTTGGGACCATTCATATTTATACTGCGATCAGTGCAATTAAAAATGCATTGATTACTGTGTAAATGTGACTGGCAGTGAAGGGGTTAACCACTAGGTGGCGCTGTAGGGGTTAAGTGTGTCCTAGAGAGTGATTCTAACTGTAGGGGGGGAGGGGCTGTGTGTGACACGTCACTGATCACCACTCCCGATCACAGGGAGCTGTGATCAGTGTCCTTTCACTAGGCAGAACGGGGAGATGCTCGTTTACATCAGCATTTCCCCGTTCTTCATCTCCGTGAGACGATCGCAGGTATCCCCGCGGACATCGAGTCCGATCACACTTGCGGAGCTCGCGGCGTGCGCCTGCAAACCGCTTCTTAAAGGGCAACGTGCAGGTAAGTTAATCTGCCTGTACGTACCCTTCTGCCGTATATCGGCGTGAGCCGGTGGGCAAGAGGTTAAGGAGATTCATCCTCTCTATTTGTCCCGTTTATCATTATCTTTGAAAGTGAAAGTAAAAGAAAATCCCACATTTTGGGTTGTCCCCAGAAAAGTAAATAGTGGGGAAATCTTCCTATGGGGACACTAGTTGTGGTGACCTGGGGGGGGGGGGGGGGGCCCAAGGGATTGTATTAATTTGCAGGGATTTCCTCGCACTTCCTGTTTGGCTATGGGACAGGAAGTGAAGGGAAATCTCCGCAATGGGACACAGATGGCGAAAAATAAAAAAATAAATAAAATAAAAAATCTGACCGGGGTTATAATCCTCCCTTACTCTATCCAAAATGAAAAAAAAAAAAAAAAAAAAAAAAGTTTTGCCTATAGTTCTACTTAACTTTTGATAGAGGGAGAAAATCCAAATTAAAAGAGCTTTATTATAAAGTATGAGAAGGATACAATCAGTCTTCATGCCGCAGATTTTTCCTCACTTCCTGTCTAGTAAAACTTGTTGTCACCAGGACAGGAAGTGAAGGATAATGTTTCTTACAGAGTCCCAGATAGCAGTAAAAACCCCAAAGCTGTTCTAACCCTTCCTTCCCCGCTCTGGATAACATATGCCAAGGGCCCAATCACACTGGCCGCATGCTGAAACGCTCACATATAGGGGGCTGTTAGTTTTGGGCCCCGGTGAAGTGTAATCTGCATTTTACCGCATGGCAGAGTTCATTTTTTTTTTTTTTTTATTTGAAGTGTACAAACTGGCGTTTCATATCATTGCATGGCACAGCGGAGCGTTGTGATACGCGGTGCCCTCCTGCACGCCGAGATCAAACGCAGCACATCCACATTCTACCTCCGAGCTTCGCTGCAATGAGAATGGGGCACATAGAGAACTATGGTTTTCTTTGGTGACCGGCGTTCAGAAACACGTGTGAATGGGCCCTTAAGGCTGAACCTAAAATGTTGTTGTCTGCCCTCTGACCCTACGTTTACACCTATGCGCTTTGAGGCGTTTTGCAGAAACACACTATAGCCCATTTAACATGGTTTCCTATGGATGTAGTTCACATCTGTGCATTTTGCGGTGCTGTGATTTTTGAAAAGGGCCTGGGACTTTCTCCCCCGCAGCAGATTGAGTTTTGCATATAACAGACTTCGCACCAAAGATGCAAGTGTGGGCCCCCCCCCCTTTAAAAAAAAACAAACAAAAAAAACACTGAATATAGCTGGTTGTAGGGCTGCAACTAACGCTTATTTTCATAATCGATTAGTTGGCCGATTATTGTTTCGATCGACTAATTGGTTAATAACCTTAAAAAAAAAAAGTGTGGCATATAATTTAGTTAATAAGTAAAGTTTAAAAAAACACTCTATGCAGGGGTATATATAAATAACCAACTATATGGTTAGGGAGCAAAATATCTAATCCCCTCTGAGAATAACAGACATAAGAGATATACTGTATATAATATTAGAGGAGATATACTGTATATACTATTAGAGGAGATATACTGTATATACTATTAGAGGAGATATACTGTGTATACTATTAGAGGAGAGATATACTGTATATACTATTAGAGGAGATATACTGTATATACTATTAGAGGAGAGATATACTGTATATACTATTAGAGGAGATATACTGTATATACTATTAGAGGAGATATACTGTATATACTATTAGAGGAGATATACTGTGTATACTATTAGAGGAGAGATATACTGTATATACTATTAGAGGAGAGATATACTGTATATACTATTAGAGGAGATATACTGTATATACTATTAGAGGAGAGATATACTGTATATAATATTAGAGGAGATATACTGTATATACTATTAGAGGAGATATACTGTATATACTATTGAAGGAGATATACTGTGTATACTATTAGAGGAGAGATATACTGTATATACTATTAGAGGAGAGATATACTGTATATACTATTAGAGGAGAGATATACTGTATATAATATTAGAGGAGATATACTGTATATACTATTAGAGGAGAGATATACTGTATATACTATTAGAGGAGAGATATACTGTATATACTATTAGAGGAGAGATATACTGTATATACTATTAGAGGAGAGATATACTGTATATACTATTAGAGGAGAGATATACTGTATATACTATTAGAGGAGAGATATACTGTATATACTATTAGAGGAGATATACTGTATAAACTGTTAGAGGAGAGATATACTGTACATACTATTAAAGGGTGAATCTGATAAATATTAATAGACTCAGACATCAAATGTCTTTCTTCAAAAAAAAAATTTAAATTTTAAGTACGTTCGTTCGATTTTCTAATCGTTAGTGGGGGTCAAGTCGACGTTCATTTTCAACCACAGTGACGGGAAAATTTGGAAATAGAAAACTTCTTGGTCAAAGGAATTTTCAGACAGTGTATGTGGTTTTCGTTCATAAATTACATTCATTTTAAAAACAGAATGTTAAAAACAAGTGAAAATTTCAAACATTCTTCCATTCAGCGAATGTACAAAGATTTTCGTCTGAATATTCTCGTGTGAAAATTGATCGGTGTGGCCAACATAAGGCTCGGTACACACCTATGCAGTTTGCTTTTGATCTGTTTCTGCAGTGCTTTTTGCTGTGCATTTTGATTGTTACGCACGTAATTTTGCAGCAATTTGCGTTTTTGCATTTTTTTTTTTTAGCCAATTTGTTGTTGGGCAGATTAAAAAACACAAATTGCTGCAAAAACGCATTACATGCTTTTCTGCAGCTTCTCCATTGAAGTATATTGAACCAAAAAAGCACCGTTTTTGCATTAAAAAAAAAAAAAAAAAGTCCCTGACCCCTTTCCAAATACGCAGCGGCTGAAAAAAGCATAGATGTGAACGTGTCCAATGGGAAACCATGTTAATGAACTGTAGTGCGCTTCTGCAAAAAAGCACCAAAAAAACACATAGGTGTGAACCAGGTCTAAGACGTTTAGTAACATAATGGGGTTAAAAAACTAAAATGAGCCCTTTATAGTACAAAAAAAAAAAAAAAAAAAAAAAAAAAAACAGATAATCACTACTGTAAGGGGTTCATTTTTTTTTACTGTAGAACTGTGAAAGTAACATCTACAGTAGCGATTATTTGCTTTTTTTGTACTATAAAGGGCTTGTTTTTGTTTTTTTTTAACCCCATTATGTTACTGGCCGATTAATCTATTATGAAAATAGTAATCGATTAATTTCATAATCGATTAGTTGTTTTAGCCCTAGCTGGTTGCTAACAAGCAGGCCAGGAATCACCCCAGCATGCACGGGGGAGGTGACGTCACAAGGGGGCAGGACCTCCCGGTGATGTCACCAGATGGCCCCACCCCTTACATATTTAAGAACTGTCAGACAGAAGAGCGGGCAGTTGGCAGGGAGCCTTCGATGAGTACAGAGCTTTTTTTATTAATTTTATTTTTTTCTCTCCTTCCCTTTTGGACTCATCGGATTGAAATTGGATCTACATTGGGGGACATTGCTTTTGGATTTTTAATAAAGGAATTGTCCAAAACTGCGTTTTGGGAATGAGTAGGGGTACAATGCACAATGGGGCAGGATCTGGGGATTCTGAAAAGCCACCCCCCCCCCCCCCCCCCCCACACACACACACACACACACACACACACACACACACACAACCACAGCCCAGGAATGGAAGAGGCCCTTGTCCCTCAACAACATGAGAGGACCTAAAGCCCCCCCCCTCCAAAGTTGAGGGCATGGAGCTTGGTGTGGTTCAGGGGGAGTTGCTCGCTCATCCCCTTCCCCTTTCCTGACCTACTGGGCTGTATAGTCGGATAAGGGTCTGGTATGGATTTGGGGGGGGGGTGAACTCTTTTTCCCCAAATTTGTTTTTCTTTTTTTCTTTTTTTACATTCAATCACTCATCGGTTGTTAAGGACGTGGTGGTGGGTTCACGGCCAATTCTGCAGCAAACAGCTACAATGTGTTTAAAGAGAGAAAAAACAAAACAAAAGAAAAACACAACTGTGAAAACCTAAAATGCATGAAAACCAGGGTGGATAAAAAATATCAATGATCTTAAAGAAAAAAAAAAAAAAAAAAAAAAATGATTGTTTTCATTTAAATCTGATTTTTTTTTTTAAATCAAATGTATTATAATAAAATGCTTTTTGAGTAAAAATCTATCTATCTATCTAAAAGATAGTTTTCTATTTAAAGATAGATTAATAATTTAGTTTATTCAGCATGAAATGGAGCTTAGTTATGTAGCATGAGGCTGTATATTCTGCAATATTTACATTTTTGGTAAACTCATTCAATGAATCCAAGCTTTACAAGCTGAGAGACCATGCACTGCATTGATGTATTCACACAATATCACAGTAACCATGAGATAAAACAAAGTTCAGGAATATTCCTTTATCCCATTCTTTTACCTATGTACACTACAAACCGTATGATTGAATCGGTTCTGATATCGCTGTTTTACCAACCTGACAGCTTATTATTCTAAATAGGAAACCTTCATTTTGTTTGCAAATAGTAAAGATTTTCTAACTGCCAACAAGAATGAGTCCTTACATATAAAGAGCACCTGTCATTTCAGATTCATCATGGCAGCGCCTGTTAGCGGGCGTCCACTCACCTGCTGCAGCCACGTCCTTCACCTTGTTTTGTCACTGCCGCATCACCAGCCGTCCCATTAAAGTGAGTGGGACGGTCGGTGAGTCAACAGCGGGTCAGAGGAGGAGCCAACAGCGGGTCAGAGGAGGAGCCAACAGCAGGTCAGAGGAGGAGCCAACAGCAGGTCAGAGGAGGAGCCAACAGCAGGTCAGAGGAGGAGCCAACAGCAGGTCAGAGGAGGAGCCAACAGCAGGTCAGAGGAGGAGCCAACAGCAGGTCAGAGGAGGAGCCAACAGCAGGTCAGAGGAGGAGCCAACAGCAGGTCAGAGGAGGAGCCAACAGCAGGTCAGAGGAGGAGCCAACAGCAAGTCAGAGGAGGAGCCAACAGCAAGTCAGAGGAGGAGCCAACAGCAAGTCAGAGGAGGAGCCAACAGCAAGTCAGAGGAGGAGCCAACAGCAAGTCAGAGGAGGAGCCAACAGCAAGTCAGAGGAGGAGCCAACAGCAAGTCAGAGGAGGAGCCAACAGCAAGTCAGAGGAGGAGCCAACAGCGGGTCTGAGGAGGAGCCACTGCGGCAGCACAGTGGTGTAGTGGGTAGCACTTTCACCTAGCAGCAATAGGGTCGCTGGTTCAAATCCCGACCACGACACCATCTGCCTGGAGTTTGCATGTTCTCCCTGTGCCTGCGTGGGTTTCCTCCCACACTCCAAAAATATGCTGGTAGGTTAATTAGATCCTGTCGAAACAAATTGGCCAATATGTGTATGTTGTATGTGTATGTGTTTGTAAGCGCGTCGGGACCCCATGAGGTAAAGGACCGTGCTATACCGCAGATGGACACCGACGGCAAAGCGCCCTGAGGCGATTCAGTTCGCATAGGTAGCGCTATACAAGTCACTCATTCATTCACTGCAGGACAGAGATGACAGTTGCCCTTTAAAAATGATGATTTAAAAATCAAGTTGATTTAAATTGAACCTTTTTACTAGTGATTTAAATCAAATCCACCCTGATGAAAACTGCATGCAAAAAACACATCAAAAACACGGGTTTAAAAATGCAAAACGCAGAAAAACACATCAACTGCAACCGCATAGATGTGAACCTAGACTTAGTGAATGTTGTAACACCTCTTTACACCTCTGTATTTCCAATTACATGTTGGGGTACGATTCCACACCTTCTGTGTCGGTGCAAAAATGTATATTGTTCTGTTCTTTACTGAATTGTAAAAAAAAAAAAAAAAAAAAAAAGAAGGCCAGTGTGTACAGTGTGGTAGAGGAGACTTTGCTGGCAGGAAGGTTAAAGTGGAGTTCCACCCACTTTTACAACTCTTCAGCATCCCTCACTAAACTGTGCACTGTAAACAAATTGGAGATTTTTAAATTTTTTTTCCTCAGCACCTACTGTATATCTGCTGTATTCATTTTTCACTTCCTCCTCCCTGGCCGTGGCCCATCGCATCATTTCCTGTTTGCAATGCCTTCTGGGAAAGGGGCAGCAACTTCCTCTGACACGGCCGTTGCTATGGAAACCTGACCTGAAACCTATTACACTGCTTGTGCTGCACTGAGCATGTGCGAGATCTGCAAGGATGAGATCCAGGAAGAAATACAGTCTGGCTTCAGATGCCCACACTTAAGATGGCCACGGCCTGCTGTAAGTTTATAAAATAACAAACTACTGCTATAAACTAACAAAACAGACCTTAGTTTACAGACTAACTTTACTAGAATATATTAAGCTTGTGTATTATAGGGGCGCTTTTATTTAAAAAGTATAATTTCGGCCGGAAGACCACTTTAAGGAGCAGTCATACAATTTTTTTTTCCACGTGCCAAGAACGGTGTTGGGGACAATGTGACCTCGGCACATGGGTTCAGGATTTACACGCTCAGCAGGGGCCCGATAGCCAAGGAGAAGGCTTTAGGCCAGATCGGGAAAAGATGGGCTGCTGGAGGTGGCTGAACTGGGGGCAAAGTCTGCCATAAGGGGAGCGTATGCTGTGCGCACATCTACCATAGCGGGAGCGCATGCTGTGCGCACATCTAGGCAATCGCTCTGGGTACATGGCAGCCAACTTAGTTTTACTTCAAAAGGGGACCCGTCAGGGGAGAAGTATGGACGCCATGTTTGCTGATCAGTGGATGCATTAATGTCATCATTCTCCTCCACTTCACAACCAACAGATGCAGAAGAAGGAAAAAAAATTGCATACAAAATCAGGCACACTCAACAAGCACATGTTTGTTTCATACCAAAAATGATGTTACGCCGAGTAAATAGATACCCAACATGCCATGCTTTAAATTGCACACACTCGTGGAATGAAGGAGGTTTAATAGGGATGAAGCGACGGCTTACAGCGCATCACCAGCCCTGAACATGCAGCGGCTGCATTCACTTATTTCACACACCCCCCCCCCCTGTCTCCTGATGATCCTGCCAGCAACACGTCCTGTACGGCTGTACGGTAAGTATCTGGTGTGAGTGGATGACAGCCCTGGACTGGTCTACCTAAAAGTTGGTTATAGGTAGATCTCCTTTTGGAGGATTTAGTAGGGATTGCCCCAATGGAGGGCAGTGGTAGGGACTCAGCTGAGGTCTCTGGGCTGCTGATATGACAGCATTTCATTCAGAGGACGCTCAGGCGAGTATAGAGGGGCGCCTGGTAACAAAAGATCGTCTCTTGAGGATTTATTATAGCATTTTATTGAAGATTGCCAAGCAGATCCTACGCTTTTCAGGGGAAGTGCCCCCTCCCCCCCTCCAGGGTTACTATGCAAGAGAAGTTCATTTTTTTTAACATTTGACAATTCATTTATCATTACTATTTTTTTTTATATACTATACATCTCTTGTATATACACAGTGTACGTATACATCATTCATTTTCTTTCACATTTTTTTATTTTATAGCTTCTATAGGCAATGTGTGTGTATATATTTATATACAATACTAGGACATAACCTTTATACTTGCATATACTTAAAGTGTAACTGAACCCAGGAGCCTGCATTCACTATATCTGGTCTCCCACAGCACACAGAACATGGAAATGCAATTATTTTAGTGAATATAAACTGCTAAATCCCTTTTCTCATCAGCGGTATATAGCAGTCTTGTGACTTCTATCAGTGTCTGGTCAATGCTTGGAGGAGTTTTTATTCTTCTCTGACTGTCCTATGAGGCTGCAGGACCCCTGACCTTCTGTGTGGACAGTGCTGATTAGCCCTTTGCCGATCACATGCACCCGCCCAAGGAAAAAAATAACTCTCTAGCCATACACACCAAACTGAGCATGTGCAGAGTGACTCCAAGGCTCTGTACTATCAGAGATGGATTGGGGACAGTGGAAGCAGAGGAAGATCAGAGAAGACAGGATCAAATAGCCTTTTTACACAATGCAGAGGTTCCACAGTGAGTATAATAAGCATGCTTTATTGCATATACAGACTGATTTTACTGTTGTGTGTTTAATAACTTTAAATTTCCTCATATACAATATTCTGTTAAACATTTAGGCTTTAATACATCTATTTTGCAGTCATACAGTTTTACGGTCATATATGTGGGACCTTGTGTACCCCTCCCCCCTTGTCTATGGGACCCTGCGTGCCCCCCTAGCTTGGCGGTCAGGTTGTGTCCTTGTCAGGAAAGTTTCCCCGCACTTCCTTCCCCCGATGGAGTTGTTACTTTCTTTTTTAAACATGAAACAAAGTAACCAAACATTCATTTTAAAACTTGGAGCTGAAAAATGTATCGATTGTACTTACTTGCCAAGGCCTTCTCGTAGTTTTTCCCCATCGAGATAAAATTCCTAAGGCAAGGGTTAAACTGTTCCATAATCGTCTGAAAAACAACAAAGGGAGAGGAAGAACATCAACAACCAAAGAATTCCATCGTCCCATCAAATCTCATTTACAACCAGAACATACATTGTAAGGTTGGATGGCCTTCAACTGGAACAGCAAAACCATCTTTTTTTTGGATGTAGTGGAGAGGGGATTAGAGATGCGGATTCTTTACCAAAAACCATGGCGGGGGGGGGGGGGGGGCTTTTGCTCCTTACAGCAGTTGAAGATGTTAATTTTCAGAACATTCAGTTTTCTAATGGTTAGTAGGGTGAAGGCAACCTTTGTTGATTTAGACGAAATTGTAAAGTGACACTAAGCTCTGGTTATAGAAAAATTCATGTTTAACTTTGAAAAGTCCAATCTATGGCTCTCACCTTCCTCTCAGATTCCATTTGTCTGGCTGCTGGGATCTGATTTCTTACTACAGGGTGGCTAGATTCCTTCTCCATGATCCTCCTGTATGTAGCAATGTAGCCTCCCTGCCTTGGTCCCACTGTATGTAGGGATGTAGCCCCCCCTGCCTTGGTCCCACTGTATGTAGGAATGTAGCCCCCCTGCCTTGGTCCCACTGTATGTAGGAATGTAGCCCCGCTGCCTTGGTCCCACTGTATGTAGGAATGTAGCCTCCCTGCCTTGGTCCCACTGTATGTAGGGATGTAGCCCCCCCCTGCCTTGGTCCCACTGTATGTAGGAATGTAGCCCCCCTGCCTTGGTCCCACTGTATGTAGGAATGTAGCCCCCCTGCCTTGGTCCCACTGTATGTAGGAATGTAGCCCCGCTGCCTTGGTCCCACTGTATGTAGGAATGTAGCCTCCCTGCCTTGGTCCCACTGTATGTAGGGATGTAGCCCCCCCTGCCTTGGTCCCACTGTATGTAGGAATGTAGCCCCCCTGCCTTGGTCCCACTGTATGTAGGAATGTAGCCCCGCTGCCTTGGTCCCACTGTATGTAGGAATGTAGCCAACCTGCCTTGGTCCCACTGTATGTAGGAATGTAGCCCCGCTGCCTTGGTCCCACTGTATGTAGGAATGTAGCCACCCTGCCTTGGTCCCACTGTATGTAGGAATGTAGCCCCCCTGCCTTGGTCCCACTGTATGTAGGAATGTAGCCAACCTGCCTTGGTCTCTCTGTATGTAGGAAAATAGCCACCCTGCCTTGGTCCCACTGTATGTAGGAATGCAGCCATCCTACATATAGGAATGTAGCCACCCTGCCTTAGTCCCACTGTATGTAGCCACCCTGCCTTGGTCTCACTGTATGGAGGAATGTAGCCACCCTGTCTTGGTCTTACTGTACGTAGGAATGTAGCCACCCTGCCTTGGTCTTACTATACGTAGGAATGTAGCCATCCTCTTCCTCACTCCTGGGACTCACGATGGGGGTTGAATGCATTGAGCAGATCACATCACCACAACCAACATGCACTGCTCATTCAGTAAAGGAGGAGGAGAAAGACAGTAAGAAACAAACATTGGCACCCTGTAATCTATTTCTCATGAACGATGTAGTGATGTGCATGGATTATTTTTAGAGAATTAGCATAGTGAATGGTTTGGTGTCAGGAAGGGCTTCTGAACCACATTTAACTCAATGGCAAGAAAGAAAACAAAAATGAAAAAAGCTAAACAAAAAATAGAAGTGTGATGAACAATTTTTCAGAACAGAATCCTGGTGTATAGACAGCTTTTCAGATGGACTTTTAATAGTAATTCCAAAATCCACTTAATATCGTTTTATCTGGTGGAGGGTGGTGAAAGGCAATAGGATGATGGAGGGTGGAAGAAGGTGGTGGTGATGAGATAGTGGAAGAATGTGGCAACAGGTGAGGAGAGTGGTGGAGGAGGAAGGCGGAAGAAGGTGGTAATGGTGGGAGGAAAGGTGGTGTGAGGGTGATAGGATAAGATGAAAGAGGGAGGAAGGTGGTGTTGGTAGAATGTGGAGATAGTGAAGGAGGGTGGTGGTAATGGTGGTAGGAAGGTGGTGATGATAGGATAGTGGTGGTGATGTTGGTAGAGGGTGAGGTTCGTATAGAGGAAGGCAGACATAGTGGAGGACTAAGGTGGTGTTTATGGTGGTGGTAGGCTGGGGGTGATAAAAAGATGGTGTGATGGTGGTGGTGATGGAGGAGAGTGATGATGGTAGGGTGGGGGTGATGGAGAAAGTGGAAGGTGGTGGTGATGATGGTGGAGGAGGGAGGTGGTGGTGATGGTGGGGGTGATAGGAAGGTGGCGATGGTGGAGGAGGAAGGTGGTAGAGGGCGAGGTTCGGTATAGAGGAAGGTGGTGATAGTGGAGAATGGTGGGTGTGAAGATGGCGATTGGGTGGGGGTGATGGTGGAAGAAGGTGGAGGGTGGGGGTGATGGTGGAAGAAGGTGGAGGGCGAGGTTCAGTACAGAGGAAGGTGGTGATAGTGGAGGAGGGTTGGGGTGGAAGAAGGTGGAGGAGGAAGGTGGTGGAGAGAAAGGTGGTTATAGTGGAGGAAGAAGGTGGTGATAGGGGGGTGGATGGTGTAAGGTGTTAAAAGGGACGAGGTTCGGTATAGAGGAAGGTGGAGATAATGTAGAAAAGTGGGGGTGATACGGTGAGGGTGATGGTGGAAGAAGGTGCCAAGGGGTGAGGCTTGGTATAGAGGAGGAATATTCCGTTTTTTTTTTTACATTTTCTAAGACACAAATACATAAAATGATGGAAATGCATGCATTCTGCGTTTCTGGAATATGAAGTATCTGCAATTACTGGCTTTTAGGTGTTCAGGGATCTCAGCTCATTCTCGCTACGAATACAAAGCATTTTCGTTACCAAGGAGACTAAAAGCAGCTGACTCAGACCCCCATTTTCTGCTGCTGCTCCAGCGGGATTCTAGGGAATCACTAGACCACAATACAGATCAGAGTTACAGGTAACGCCGCGCACATTGCAAGTCTGAAGGCAAAAATTCAAATTCCCCCACAAAAAGACCCAATTACCAATTAGCTGTAGAGGGATGAGGGGGGGGGGGGGGGAAGCCCCCTGACCTTCATGATGGTTCCCCCATTGTATGGAGCGGAATATCTGTCACCAGCCCCACTGCACAGATATACAGAAGGTGCCTCCCCGATGATTGTACTCCGACATTCACAGGACTACAAATCATTGTAGATAAACATTCCCCGATAGAGGAGTACAGGACACACCATGACGGCTATGCTGCCCCTACACCACAACTATTCCAGATGAAAATTTACAATTTTGGAACTTTCATTCTCTAATGGTTGGTGATTTCAAATCAATGTGAAAATTCGAAGAAGGAAAACTCAGTAGGGGGGGGGGGGGGAATCCAAAACATAATTCCACATTTAATGTCTCATCAAGCTGGATCAGACAAGCCATTTTCTTCACTAACCGGAGCCCTTGCTGGGCGCAATGTATAAACTATATGTGGCCTTAGCTACAAATATATATATATATATATATATATATATATATATATATATATATATATATATATATATATATATATATCTGCGTTCGGTCCTCCGCTATATACAGCTCTGCGTTCGGTCCTCCGCTATATACAGCTCTGCGTTCGGTCCTCCGCTATATACAGCTCTGCGTTCGGTCCTCCGCTATATACAGCTCTGCGTTCGGTCCTCCGCTATATACAGCTCTGCGTTCGGTCCTCCGCTATATACAGCTCTGCGTTCGGTCCTCCGCTATATACAGCTCTGCGTTCGGTCCTCCGCTATATACAGCTCTGCGTTCGGTCCTCCGCTATATACAGCTCTGCGTTCGGTCCTCCGCTATATACAGCTCTGCGTTCGGTCCTCCGCTATATACAGCTCTGCGTTCGGTCCTCCGCTATATACAGCTCTGCGTTCTGTCCTCCGCTATATACAGCTCTGCGTTCTGTCCTCCGCTATATACAGCTCTGCGTTCTGTCCTCCGCTATATACAGCTCTGCGTTCTGTCCTCCGCTATATACAGCTCTGCGTTCTGTCCTCCGCTATATACAGCTCTGCGTTCTGTCCTCCGCTATATACAGCTCTGCGTTCTGTCCTCCGCTATATACAGCTCTGCGTTCTGTCCTCCGCTATATACAGCTCTGCGTTCTGTCCTCCGCTATATACAGCTCTGCGTTCTGTCCTCCGCTATATACAGCTCTGCGTTCTGTCCTCCGCTATATACAGCTCTGCGTTCTGTCCTCCGCTATATACAGCTCTGCGTTCTGTCCTCCGCTATATACAGCTCTGAGTTCGGTCCTCCGCTATATACAGCTCTCCGTTCGGTCCTCCGCTATATACAGCTCTGCGTTCGGTCCTCCGCTATATACAGCTCTGCGTTCGGTCCTCCGCTATATACAGTATACAGCTCTGCGTTCTGTCCTCCGCTATATACAGTATACAGCTCTGCGTTCTGTCCTCCGCTATATACAGCTCTGCGTTCGGTCCTCCGCTATATACAGCTCTGCGTTCGGTCCTCCGCTATATACAGCTCTGCGTTCGGTCCTCCGCTATATACAGCTCTGCGTTCGGTCCTCCGCTATATACAGCTCTGCGTTCGGTCCTCCGCTATATACAGCTCTGCGTTCGGTCCTCCGCTATATACAGCTCTGCGTTCTGTCCTCCGCTATATACAGCTCTGCGTTCTGTCCTCCGCTATATACAGCTCTGCGTTCTGTCCTCCGCTATATACAGCTCTGCGTTCTGTCCTCCGCTATATACAGCTCTGCGTTCTGTCCTCCGCTATATACAGCTCTGCGTTCTGTCCTCCGCTATATACAGCTCTGCGTTCTGTCCTCCGCTATATACAGCTCTGAGTTCGGTCCTCCGCTATATACAGCTCTCCGTTCGGTCCTCCGCTATATACAGCTCTGCGTTCGGTCCTCCGCTATATACAGCTCTGCGTTCGGTCCTCCGCTATATACAGCTCTGCGTTCGGTCCTCCGCTATATACAGCTCTGCGTTCGGTCCTCCGCTATATACAGCTCTGCGTTCGGTCCTCCGCTATATACAGCTCTGCGTTCGGTCCTCCGCTATATACAGCTCTGCGTTCGGTCCTCCGCTATATACAGCTCTGCGTTCGGTCCTCCGCTATATACAGCTCTGCGTTCGGTCCTCCGCTATATACAGCTCTGCGTTCGGTCCTCCGCTATATACAGCTCTGCGTTCGGTCCTCCGCTATATACAGCTCTGCGTTCGGTCCTCCGCTATATACAGCTCTGCGTTCGGTCCTCCGCTATATACAGTATACAGCTCTGCGTTCGGTCCTCCGCTATATACAGTATACAGCTCTGCGTTCTGTCCTCCGCTATATACAGCTCTGCGTTCGGTCCTCCGCTATATACAGCTCTGCGTTCGGTCCTCCGCTATATACAGCTCTGCGTTCGGTCCTCCGCTATATACAGCTCTGCGTTCGGTCCTCCGCTATATACAGTATACAGCTCTGCGTTCTGTCCTCCGCTATATACAGCTCTGCGTTCGGTCCTCCGCTATATACAGCTCTGCGTTCGGTCCTCCGCTATATACAGCTCTGCGTTCGGTCCTCCGCTATATACAGCTCTGCGTTCGGTCCTCCGCTATATACAGTATACAGCTCTGCGTTCTGTCCTCCGCTATATACAGCATACAGCTCTGTGTTCGGTCCTCCGCTATATACAGTATACGGTGATATGGGAACTTCCCGTCCCACCCCTGGAACAAGACTCAAGTGGGGCTGAGCACTGCTCATTAGCACGCCAATAGCATTTATGAGACTTTTTTTGTTTCTCAACGCAACAAAAACAAAATGCGGGATAAATGCCCGGGAAAGTGTTTTTCTAGTGGGAAGTCCTTAAAGGGGAAGTGATGTGGAGGAAATGATCGGCTCTGAGGAGTGGTCAGGTTGCGGTGTGATGACATTCATCTGAATGCTCTGCCAGATGGATTTGTAGACTTTGATGAGCCCACCGCCTGGCCAATTGTTGGTAGAATGTTTTGTTTTTTTCTTCATGCGTCACAATAGCTCGGGATATTCAGGTTGTACAATTCCGGTTGCTGTTCCACTTCTATGATTACTGAGAAATTCATATCAACCTTCACGACTCTCGCTGGCACCGGACACAAAAAGCTTTGCCACCAACAATGCTGATTGCCTCTGATCCTACCTGGCGCTGGCAGTATTGCTGGCTGGTTGAGGCTTTTGCCCGCACACAGAAGCGCATAGTGCACTCAGAAGCCGATTGGCTACCTTGCATATCTGCACGAGATTCTAACTTCAGCTTGTTCAATTAAGCTTTGACAAAAAAACAAAAAAAACAAAAAACAAACAACCACACACCTGGAAGCCGATTGATTACCATGCACAGCTGCACAGAATTTTGCTCTCTTCAGTTTTAGTAAATCTCCCCCCAATGTCACCACACAGCTGCTCTGTACAACCAGGAAGTAACTGGAGCCGTTCTCTCCTGGTGCTTTCCCAGTGCATTCTGGGATACAGGAACCTCCACTGCCTCTCCTCCAGTGCCCAGCTAACCCTTCACGAAGGCCGGGTTCACAGCATGGGGTCCGGTACTTCTCTATTCACCAATTCAGGTACAAATCTGATCCAAATTTTTGCCTGAATTCCCACCTGAAATCGGAACCAAAGGCACACAGGACCCTTTCCAAATGCGGACGGCGGTCGCCCCCGAGCTGTGTGAACCGCCTCCATTAAGAGCCGGTCACACTCTCCTGTCATGCGAATTGGATGGGCTGGGTAGGCTGGGTTCACACATAACACACCACAATTGCAAGTTACGGTTCGGTGTGGTTAAAGAGGGAGTCCACCCTAAACAAAAAATATTAAAAAGCCCGCAGCTACAAATACTGCAGCTGCTGACTTTTAATAAATGGACACATACCTGTCCCAGGGTCCAGGGATGTCGGCAGCCGAAGCCGATC
The DNA here is from genome assembly GCA_037953035.1 of Aquarana catesbeiana. Lineage (NCBI taxonomy): Eukaryota > Metazoa > Chordata > Amphibia > Anura > Ranidae > Aquarana > Aquarana catesbeiana. The sequence goes on from JBBHAA010002412.1 coordinate 279,967, forward strand.
GATCGCTCGTCTCTCGGCTGCCCCCACCGCCATCCTCGGTCAGGGAATCAGGAAGTGAAGCGTTGCGGCTTCACTGCCCGGTTCCCTACTGCGCATGCGCGAGTCGCGCTGCGCGTCTACACTGGTCCCCGTTGCGTTGTGGGAACTGTGTGTTTCCCACAACAGGGGGGGGGCATTTGCGGCTAGCTGTTCCCGGAAGTGGGTGCAGATACCTGTATTATACAGGTATCTGCACCCCCCTCCCCCCTGAAAGGTGCCATATGAGGCACCGGAGGGGGGGGGAAGAATCCGATGAGCGGAAGTTCCACTTTAGGGTGGAACTCCGCTTTAAGGCGCGTACTATTGACTTTAACAGAGAGAGCGGATATGTGGTGAAGCCTCCAGAAACCTTATTTTTTTCCACACAATACAACAACACTACCGCGCTCCTGTGTGAACAGCACCGTACAGTGAGGGGAAAAAAGTATTTGATCCCCTGCTGATTTTGTATGTTTGTCCACTGACAAAGAAATGATCGGTCTATAATTTTAATGGCCGGTTTATTTTAACAGTGAGAGACAGAATAACAAAAATATCCAGAAAAAAACATTTCAAAAAAGTTATAAATTGATTTGCATTCCACTTCCGGACCGGCTCACGCCGATATACATCTGCACTTTGAAGAGGGATATCGTTGTTATGGCAGCAGCTAGCCACCATAAACACCAGTAGTCTCTTCTTCAGGTAGTGGTCCAGTTTCAAATAAAAGTGGTCTCTGCTGCGGATTCGCCGCAAGATCACTTTTATCAGCGGCGGGAGAGGGCCACCCCCCTCCTCCCGCCGCTCTCCGGTGCCCTGCACTAAAAATTTAAAAAAAATGTCATTTAAAAAATAAAAATAAAATAAAATAATAAAATGTTGCTTTAAGAGCTATGGGTGGAAGTGACGTTTTCACGTCACTTCTGCCCTGCAATGGTATCGAGGGCTTTCACACTGGAACAGTGCGCTGGCAGGACGCTAAAAAAAAAGTCCTGCTAGCAGCATCTTTGGAGCAGTGTATACACCGCTCCTGCCCATTGAAATTAATGGGACAGCGCGGCTATACCGCTGGCATAGCGCTGCTGTAGCAGCGCTTTGCAGTGGTTTTAACCCCTTTCTCGGCTGCTAGCAGGGGGGGGTAAAACCGCCCCGCTAGCAGCTGAATACCGCCGCTAAAACTACGGTAAAGTGGCACTAAAAATAGCGTCGTTTTACCATCGACGCCTCCACCGCCCCAGTGTGAAAGGGGCCTTATGGTAGCTAGCTGCTGCCATAACAACGATATCCCTCTTCAAAGTGCCAACCTATATCCGGAAGTGGTTAATGAGTGAAATAAATATATTTGACCCCTTCGCAAAACATAACTTGGTACTTTGTGGCGAAAACCTTGTTGGCAATCACAGAGGTCAGACATTTCTTGTAGTTGGCCACCAGGTTTGCACACATCTCAGGAGGGATTTTGTCCCACTCCTCTTTGCAGATCTTCTCCAAGTCATTAAAGAGGAGCTCCACCTTAAAAAAAAATTATTAAAAGTCAGCAGCTACAAATACTGCAGCTGCTGACTTTTAATAAATGGACACTTACCTGTCCCAGGGTCCAGCGATGTCGGCAGCCGAAGGCGATCAATCGCTCGTCTCTCGGCTGGCCCCGCCGCCATCCCCGGTCAGGGAATTGGGAAGTGAAGCGCTGCGGCATCTGCGGATATTCTGCGGCTGTCTAAGCCCGGAAGTGGCTGCAGATACCTGTATTAGACAGGTATCTGCACCCCCCTCCCCCCTGAAAGGTGCCAATTGTGGCACCGGAGGGGGGGGAGGAATCCGATGAGCAGAAGTTCCACTTTAGGGTGGAACTCCGCTTTAAGGTTTCAAGGCTGATGTTTGGTAACTTGAACATTCAGCTACCTCCACATATTTTCTATGGGATTAAGGTCTGAAGACTGGCTAGGCCACTCCAGGACCCCAATGCTTTTCTTGAACCACTCCTTTGTTGCCTTGGCCGTGTATTTTGGGTCATTGTCATGCTGGAAGACCCATCCAAGACCCATTTTCAATGCCCTGGCTGAGGGAAGGAGGTTCTCACCCAAGATTTGACAGCACATGGCCCCCTCCATCGTTCCTTTGATGCGGTGAAATTGTCCTGTCCCCTAAGCAGAAAAAACACCCCCAAAGCATAAGGTTTCCACACCTCCGTGTTTGACAGTGGGGGGATGGTGTTCTTGGGGTGATAGGCAGCATTCCTCCTCCTCAAAACACGGTTGAGTTGATGCCAGAAAGCTTTATTTTGGTCTCATCTGACCACAACACCTTCACCCAGTTCTCCTCTGAATCACTCAGATGTTCATTAGCAAACTTCAGACGGGCCTGTACATGTGCTTTCTTGAGCAGGGGGACCTTGCGGGCACTGCAGGATTTCAGTCCTTCACGGCGTAGTGTGTTACCAATTGTTTTCTTGGTGACTATGGTCCCAGCTGCCTTGAGATCATTGACAAGATTCTCCCGTGTAGTTCTGGGCTGATTCCTCACCGTTCTCATGATCATTGAAACTCCACGAAGTGAGATCTTGTGTGGAGCCTCAGACCGAGGGAGATTGACAGTTATTTTGTGTTTCTTTCATTTGCGAATAATCGCACCGGCTGCTGTCACCTTCTCACCAAACTGCTTGGCGATGGTCTTGTAGCCCATTCCAGCCTTGTGTAGGTCTACAATCTTGTCCCCGACATCCTTGGACAGCTCTTTGGTCTTCTTCATGGTGGAGAGATTGGAATCTGATTGATTGCTTCTGTGGACAGGTGTCTTTTATAAAGGTAACAAGCTGAGATTAAGAGCACTCCCTTTTAGGCTGGGTTCACACTGATACAACACGACAAGTCATACGACTGTCATCGTACTTTGCTCTGTGACATCAGTCCTAAAATATGTCCTACATCCATCCGACTTGAATGGACAGGATACTACTCTGATCCAACTTTGTGATAGTCTGACTTGTCCTTTGACCAATCAAAACAATCCCAGTGTGACAAATTCCTTTTACTGCTGCTGTAATCACCATGTCGGATGTCAATAGTCGGATGGTGAGGACAAAGGATCCAACTTTGATCCGACTTCAATGATATTCAATGGGCTGAAGTAGGACTAAAGTAGTGCAGGGAACATTTTCAAAGTTGGACCAGTTAAGGTGGCTCTCATAGGGAACCATTGATTTGCACAAGTCATGTGACACGAGCTCCCAAAGTCGGAGCGTTTGTCGCACCAGCGTGAACCCGGCCTGAGACAGTGCTTCTAATCTCAGCTCTTTACCTATATAGAAGACACCTGGGAGCCAGAAATCTTGCTGATTGATAGAGTATAAAATGCTTATTTCACTCATTAAAATGCAAAATCAATTTATAACTTTTTGAAACGCGTTTTTCTAGATATTTTTGTTGTTATTCCGTCTCTCGCTGTTAAAATAAACCAACCAATAAAATTATAGACTGATCATTTCTTTGTCAGTGGACAAACGTACAAAATCAGCAGGGGGCCAAATACTTTCCCCCCCCCCATACTGTATAAGGCTTTAAAAGCATAGATGCTGCAGAAACACAGTGGGGGGGGGGGGGGGGGTGAGACGGGGTTACTGACACATGTGAATGAGCCCTTCCTGAAAGATATGGTTGGTTTGAGCCAAACTAATTTAGAGGTGCAGCAAACATGAAGGGAGTCTTTAAAGGAGAAGTCCAGCCAAACTTCTCCAGATCGCAGTTCGTTTTGCACCCCTGTGACCCGTTTTCAGCAGACAGAGGACTGAAGTCTGCTCACGTCACAGATGTCAGTCCAGGCTCCGTGTCGCCACGACCACGACCCTGGACGGACACCCGGCTCAGCCTCTCAGCGAGCCTCTGAGAGGCTGAGCCGGCCGCCCCCTCCACAGCTCAGCACACCAATGGGCGAGGAGGAAGCAGAGCAGAGAGCGGTGACTGACAGTCTGCAGCTCTCTGCTCGGGGAGCTCTGAAAACAGACTGATCGGCGGTGTTTGATCGCTCGGTTCTCAGTGTAGAGGCGCCGGGGGACCGATGCTGCATCCACCTAGGTAAGTACAAATAGGGGAAAAAAAAACAAAAACAAACAAAAAAACAAAACAAAAACTGGGACTTCACTTTTAACCACTAGCCGACCAGCGCACGATGATGTACGTCAGCACAATGGCACGGCTGGGCAAATGAGCGTACAGGTACGTCCCCTTTAAATCGTTGTGCCCCCACCATGTGCTTCGTGACCGTGCCCGCGATCGTGTCACAGAGCAGAAGAACGGGGAGATGCCTTTGTAAACAAGGCATTTCCCCTTTCGGCCTAGTGACATGACAGCGATCTACTGCTCCCCGTGATCGGGAGCAGTGATCGCTGTCATGTGTGTTGAAGCCCCTCCCCCCCAGTTAGAATCACTCCCTAGGACATACTTAACCCCCTTCATCGCCCCCTAGTGTTTAACCCCTTCCCTGCCAGTGTCATTTACACAGTAATCAGTGCATTTTTGATAGCACAGATCGCTGTCTAAATAACAATGGTCCCAAAATGGTGTCAAACGTGTCCGAAGTGTCCGCCAGAATGTCGCAATCAAGATAAAAATTGCAGATCGCCGCCATTACTAATAAAAAAGAAAGAAGAAGAAGGAAGAAGAAGGAGGAGAAGGAAGAAGAAGGAGGAGAAGGAAGAAGAAGGAGGAGAAGGAAGAAGAAGGAGGAGAAGGAAGAAGAAGGAGGAGAAGGAAGAAGAAGGAGGAGAAGGAAGAAGAAGGAGGAGAAGGAAGAAGGAAGAAGAAGGAGGAAGAAGGAAGAAGAAGGAGGAGAAGGAGAAGGAAGAAGGAGGAGAAGGAAGAAGAAGGAGGAGAAGGAAGAAGAAGGAGGAGAAGGAAGAAGGAGGAGAAGGAAGAAGAAGGAGGAGAAGGAAGAAGAAGGAGAAGGAAGAAGAAGGAGAAGGAGAAGGAGAAGGAGAAGGAAGGAGAAGGAGAAGGAGAAGGAAGGAGAAGGAGAAGGAGAAGGAAGAAGAAGGAGAAGGAGAAGGAAGAAGAAGGAGGAGAAGGAGAAGGAAGAAGAAGGAGAAGGAGAAGGAAGAAGAAGGAGAAGGAGAAAGAAGGAGAAGGAGAAGGAAGAAGAAGGAGAAGGAGAAGGAAGAAGGAGGAGAAGGAAGAAGAAGGAGGAGAAGGAAGAAGAAGGAGGAGAAGGAAGAAGAAGGAAGAAGGAAGAAGGAAGAAGAAGGAAGAAGGAAGAAGGAAGAAGGAAGAAGGCCAAAATCCCCCATTTTGTAGACGCTATAACTTTTGCGCAAACCAATCAATATACGCTTATTGCAATTTTTTTTTTTACCAAATTAAATTGCTAATGAAAAAAGGGGAACGTTGGAGGGGACTTTATAGGTGCCAGAAAAGGAATACAAAATATTATTAGAAAGCTAATTAAATTTATTAAACATAGATATAAAAAATTGACACTATAACATTAAAAACAGATAGTGTTGGCTTCCAATAGAATAAGCCACGCATAGTATGTGTATTGCTCCCTGATGCTGCTTGAATATGGCAGGTCCACGTTTCGCTTTCGCTTCCTCAGGACCTAGCACACCAAGCAGAGGGATTCTGAGGAAGGTCCTGAGGAAGCGAAAGCGAAACGTGGACCTGCCATATTCAAGCAGCAACAGGGAGCAATACACATACTATGTGTGGCTTATTCTATTGGAAGCCAACACTGTTTTTAAATGTTATATTGTCAATTTTCTATATCTATGTTTAATAAATTAATTATTTTTCTAATAATATTTTGTATTCCTTTTCTGGTACCTATAAAGTCCGCTCCAACGTTCCCCTTTTTTCAATGACGATCCTTACATACAAAAATAGCAAAATTCCGACATTCCACCAAATTCCACAAGGTAAACTGGGTGGGGGAGACACCAGACAGTGCAGTTTTTGCAAACTTTCTACACATCCCACCATTCCTCCAGGGCCCCTCTCTACCTAATCCATGAAAGTATCGAGTCCTTCCACCCAAATTAGCCATACGAGGGACTCCACCACACAGCACTTCATGTCAGAATCAACAAACGCCATAGAGTGGTCAACCCACCCCCCCAATCACAATGTATTAAAATCTGGAAACCCTGCCCACTATGGCCCGCTCCATTAAGACAGCAGAATTTATGACACCCCCACCTCACATGTGGAAGAGCTGCATATACTGCAGATCCTGCCCTCAGGAGGGAGGGATAACAGTTCATACATTGCTCAGCATATCCCCTGCAGCTGCCATTTTCTGCCCAGCCTTGCATCCTAGGTGCCCAAAGAAAAACAAGACACACACGATCGGACCAGAATACTTCACAATTATGCTGCAGCCACAAATGGTTTAGCTGGGCGCTGCATCCATTTCTAGAAGAGGCTTGTGGAAAGGAGACTCTGGACAGGGCACCTTACTCCAAAAAAATGGATCCAAAAAAGGAAAAGGCGGTGGCAGGACGGAGTTCTAGAAAAAGGAGGTTGCACCGATATAACAATCAGAGGGACTGGAGACAGATATTGGAGGCCTGAAGCACCCACCAGGTAGATGATGGTTCTTTTCTTGACTGGTCCCTCTATCCGTGTAGTTGGAGGTTGAGGACGACAGTAACATGGAAAACTACGGCAGGTAAATCTACCCACCAACCTTTCCTCATCCATGATAAGGCCCCCAGCTGTCAAGATGGTCCATTTCCTTCAGCACATTAGATCCCGACCTAGAAGAATGCTTGCATATCAAATCGCTCCAGCATTGCTGGCGTCATTCGTTTCAGGGCACCAACTTCAAGAACTGAAGCAAGACAGTAAAAGCAACCATCAGAACGTCAGACTCCAGGATCTCTGCATTATGGAGATTTCCCACCAAACCAAGCGAAGACTCCTGGACTCTGGAACCGAAATCTCATTTTTGGTTGGAAGATCTCCTTCAAAGAGACCCTGTTCCCATTCATTTATAAAAAAAAAAAACACCCTTCATATAAAAGGATTAAAATGTTCATTTATCAGTGTAACAATATGGACTACAATTGTAACGAACAGCTATTCCCTGCCCTATCTGTATATCCCTCTAGTGCTCAGCATTACTGGACTGTCATCATATCTGTGAGCCCAACCAAAGGGATACACGCACAAGAACTTTAATGGCATGTTGGACGAGAAGGCCTGACTCGCACTTTCCGCTTTAATGCATGCCAAAGGTGTTCTATTGGGTTGAGGACTCTGTGCACCAGTCCATAAAGATATGGATGAGCAAGTTTGGGGTGAAGAAACTTGACTGGCCTGCGCAGTCATGTTGGAACAGGAAGGGGCCAACCCCAAAACTGTTTCCACAAAATGTCTTGGTATGCTGCCACCTTGAGATTTCCCTTCACTGGAACTAAGGGGCCAAGCCCAACCCCTGAGAAAGAAACCCCCCACCATAATCTCCTCTCTACCAAATGACATGGACCAGTGCACAAAGCAAGATCCATAAAGGCATGGATGAGTGAGTTTGGGGTGGAGGAACTTGACTGGCCTGCACGGAGTCCTGACCTCAACCCAACAGACCACCTTTGGGATGAATTAGAGCGAAGACCGCGAGCCAGGCCTTCTCACCCAACATCAGTGCCTGACCTCACAAATGCGCTTCTGGAAAAAAGGTCAAACATTCCCATAGACACACTCCTAAACCTTGTGGACGGCCTTCCCAGAAGAGTTGAAGCTGTTATAACTGCAGAGGGTGGGCCAACTCAATATTGAACCCTACGGACTAAGACTGGGAGGCCATTAAAGTTCATGTGCGTGTAAAGGCAAGCGTTCCAATACTTTTGGTAATATAGTGTATATGGGACTGTAAGATTCTCCCCCCCCCCCCTTTTTATTGGTTGACCTCGATGGACTGGTTTCTTTTTTCAACCAGACTAATTATGTAACTTCTGTACTTTATAACCAACTGGATGGAGTTGGTTTTTGTAGTTAAGTTTAAACTTCTTCCACACATCTCCCTTCCTTCTCCTTCTCACCTTCCGAGGGCCGTCGGGGCCATTCTCTGTCAATATCCAACTCACATGTCCTCAGGTACAGCCAACAAGTCACCCCACCCCCGCCTCTGCCCTCTCCGTGTCATTCAGCACCGACTCCGAAGGACTAAAACGACTGCCGCTGATCACGTCAATTATTAACCCTTTCCACACAATCAAACCCGCTAAAACCGTGTTCTAGGATTTGCCAGAAGTCAATTTTTCAAGTGACAATTCATTCTTCATGTCCCACGGAGGAGCAAATAAAAACGGTCTCTAAAGTTTTAAATGTAAAACAAAGTACTGTGCATTAAAACAATCATTTTTTTTTTGTTTTTTTACAACATTTTTTATAAAATGTTTTTAATAAAATAACTTTTTAAGCCCCCATTTACGCCACTGTGACTCGTCATGCAATTTGACAGTTCCAAAACCGGTCGTACCCTATTGTCAGCAATGGAACGGTTCAAATCGGTGGGACTTAAACTTTGTGGTGCTGCACTGATTTGAAAAAAAAAAAAAAAAAAAAAAAAAAATTTCTGCACTATTATTTGCGATTTGCATTGACATCTGGGCATGAATTCACTCAGATGTCAGGCAAGCTGCATCCGAAATCGCACCGACCTGTGGCTTTCAAATTTCAAAGTCACTTTTAATGTGAACGGAGGCTAAAAGGATGAATATTGAAAAATGTATAAATCTTTTATTTTCTAACATTTTTAATTACTCTTAAATATTATTCTAAAACATTTATGTGGTACAATGTAAAGTAGTGAGTGTACAGCTTGTATAAGGCCCCTTTCACACGATCGGACCGTTCAGGTCCGCCTGTCAGTTTTGACGGCGGACCTGAACGGGCGCTCCATGTTAGCCTATGGAGCGACGGATGTCAGCGGAGACACCGATCCGGTCCGATCCGCTAAAAGCAGACGGATGGCCCTACGTCCAGATCCGTCGCTATCAGATTGGGTGAGATCTGATTAAAAACGGATATGCTGTCCGTTTTCACCTGATCCCTCCATAGGCGGCAGCGGCGCCTGACAAGCCCCTCCCCGCTCAGTGAGCAGAGAGGGACCTGTCATCCGCCGGCTCAGCGGAGATCAACGGACTGGGCGGGCTCCGTGGAAAAGGGGTCCGCCTCGTGGGAATGAGGGCTCACAGTGTAAATTTGCTGTCCCTTCAAAATAACTCAACACACAGCCATTAATGTCTAAACCGCTGGCAACAAAAGTGAGTACACCCCTAAGTGAAAATGTCCAAATTAGGCCCAAAGTGTCAATATTTTGTGTGGCCACCATTATTTTCCAGCACTGCCTTAACCCTCTTGGGCATGGAGATCACCAGAGCTTCACAGGTTGCCACTGAAGTCCTCTTCCCCTCCTCCATGATGACATCACAGAGCTGGTGGATGTTAGAGACCTTGTGCTCCTCCACCTTCCAATGGAGGATGCCCCACTTCCATGCCCAAGAGGGTTAAGGCCGTGCTGGAAAATAATGGTGGCCACACAAAATATTGACACTTCGGGCCCAATTTGGACATTTTCACTTAGGGGTGTACTCACTTTTGTTGCCAGCGGTTTAGACATTAATGGCTGTGTGTTGAGTTATTTTGAGGGGACAGCAAATTTACACTGTTATACAAGCTGTACACTCACTACTTTACATTGTAGCAAAGTGTCATTTCTTCAGTGTTGTCACATGAAAAGATAGAAGAAAAGATTTACAAAAACGTGAGGGGTGTACTCACTTTTGTGAGATACTGTATATAGATTTTTTTTAATTACTTTTTTTTTTTAACAAAAAATGTTTTTTCTTTTAATATTACTTTAATAAAAAAAAAAAAAAAACTTTTTAAAAATAAAAAGAATACAAGTCAAAATTTTTCAATTAAAAAAAAAAAAAAAAAAAATACATACATACACATACATACACACACACACACACACACACACTATATATATAAAAGATTAAATAAAGAGTAAATATTATTATATAAATACATTTATAACCGTAATATCTTTTAAAAAGTGTGTATATATATATATATATATATACACACACACACATATACACACATACACACACACTCTTTTAAAAGATATTACGGTTTTTATAAATGTATTTATATAATAATATTTACTCTTTATTTAATCTTTTCTACATACCCCTGTCCTAACTCCGTGCACGCAATGGGGGCATGGCATTTCTCAGGGTGGGTTCCCTGATGATGGACACCAGTGGGCCATGTCTGTGTAATTAGAGCTGAAATGGCCACTTGTAGTCTCCATCAGACGTTTGTGTAACAGGGTGACAACACAAGAAAACTGGTGGACAGGGACAGACAGTTGTCACCCTATAACAGGAAGTGCCTGAACAAAGATCTTAATGGCGGGATCACTGGGGATTTTAATGAAAGCTGCAGATTTAAACAACTTAAAAAATGGCGGGGACATGTTAAAGCCAGCAATATACCGTATTACATATGAGAGTTTATTGGTTGGATTTGAAGTTCTGTTACCCCTCATAACAAAAGCCCCCCACCCCGCCCCCTGGAATGTCCACATCTGAGGAGGGCATGTGTCCCGTAAGATCCTGAGTGGAGTAGACATGTTGGCGCTCTCAAGGACCCGGCAGAGACCGATGGCACCTCTGCACACATACAGGGCATTCCTACATTCCTACACATAGGTCTGCACAAGGTCACAGAATACCAGTGGGTTGCACGCACGTGCGTGGGAAATCCCCCCCCCCCACACACACACACACATCTACAGATAAGCCGCAGGTCTCTGCCGGGTCCCAAAAATCTATCGCAGAGCTGCAGCACATCGCACACCTGCAGGATATTTGAAGATGGCGGTGTGGGCGGGGACCTGAATGCGGTTCTCTTTAATAAAAGTCTCTATAGATTTAATAAAAACAAAAAAGTGATCCGCGTATTAAAAGGTTCAATAGAACAAAAGAGACAAAAAGAAGAAGACAAGGCCTCGCCGGCAGCGCTCCTCCCCGATGACATGATTCACCACCGCCGATACAGTAACTGTATACATGTGGAACAACAAATAAAAGACAGGAGGAGAAAAACAGAACAAATCTGACTCAACAGCCTTGAGGAACAAAACGCATCGAACACAATAACAAGTCACCGGAGGAGAATCCGGTTCACGCCGAGCCGCCCGATGACAGGGAACCTGCGTTCCGCTCCCCGCCAGCACGGTCTGTAATATGGAGGGGGGGGGTGGTATGTAATATGGCGGGTTATCATTGTTTTGCCGATAAAATGGTTTTAAAAAAGATGTGTCGATAATGGCCGCCAAAAGCACATGCAATTTTGCTGTGCTTATTGTGTTTCACAGGTCATGTGACTCAAAAAACGCATCGAAAAAGCAACACGGGTGCGTTTTTTGATGCATTCTTGCTGCATTTTCAACTTCAGCTGTCTTTTTGGTTCTTGTAGCCACCCTCCTATACACTATATGACCAAAAGTATTGGGACGCCTGTCTTTACATGCATGAACTTTAATGGTGTCTTATGCCGTGTACACACGGGCGGACTTTTCGGCATCAAAAGGTCCGACAGTCTTTCCGACGGTTTTTCGAACGAACGGACTTGGCTACACACGATCACAACAAAGTCCGACGTTTTCGTATGTGATGACGTACAACCGGACTAAAAGAAGGAAGTTCATAGCCAGTAGCCAATAGCTGCCCTAGCATCGGTTTTCATCTGTCGGACTAGCATACAGACGAGCGGATTTCTCGATAGGAACTGGGTCCGGCGGAAAGATTTGAAACATGTTCCAAATCTAAAGTCCGTCTGATTTTCGACGGAAAAAGTCAGCTGCAGGTCCAATGAAGCCCACACACAGTCAGATTGTCCGACGGATTGGTTCAGTCGGACCAGTCTGGTTGAAAAGTCCGCCCGTGTGTATGCGGCATTAGTCTGTAGGGTTCAATATTGAGTTGGCCCACCCTTTGCAGCTATAACAGCTTCTTCTTGGAAGGCCGTCCACAAGGTTTAGGAGTGTGTCTATGGGAATGTTTGACCATTCTTCCAGAAGCGCATTTGTGAGGTCAGGTGCTGATGTTGGATGAGAAGGCCTGGCTCGCAGTCTCCGCTGTAATTCATTCCAAAGGTGTTCTATCAGGTTGAGGTCAGGTCAGTCAAGTTCCTCTATCCCAAAACTCGCTCATTCATGTCTTTATGGACCTTGCTCTGTGCACTGGTCCAAATCATTTGGTGATGGTGATGGTGGTGGTGGGGGGGTGGGCAGGGGATTATGGTGTGGGGTTCGTTTTTCAGGGGTTGGGCTTGGCCCCTTACAGTGAAGGGAACTCTTAAGGCGTCAGCATACCAAGACATTTTGTGGGAACAGTTTGGGGATGGCCTCTTCCTGTTCCAACATGACTGCACACCAGTGCACAAAGCAAGGTCCATAAAGACATGGATGAGAAAGTTTGGGGGTGGAGGCCTTGACTGACCTCAAACCGATAGAACAACTTTGGGATGAATTACAGCGGAGACTGCGAGCCAGGCCTTCTCATCCACATCAGTGCCTGACCTCACAAAATGCGCTTCTGGAAGAACGGTCAAACATTCCCATAGACACGAAGACTGAGATGCCGTTAAAGTTCATGTGCGTGAAAAGGCAGGCGTCCCAATACTTTTGATAATGTGATAAAGAGAATAATACCACGCTGATGCCCCAAAGTAATGGTTTTGCAGCCAGCACAACAATAAACAAATTGTGTATAAAAGTGGAACAAAATAAGTGCAGCGCTAATAAGTGAAAAGTACCTATGAACTAAACAAGATGCTAATATACGATGCACCAGGCTAATGCTAACCAGGTCAATATGACACTTATTGACAGAAGTACAATATTGCTGAATCAATAAAAAGTCAATAATTATAGGGACTGCTATAATGCAGAAGAAACTTACACAGTGAACCAAAGAGTTGAAAGTGTCTAGTGCAAACATAATGTCTCCCAGAGACTAAACATAATCCACCAGAAAATTGCAAATGGATAGACTTGTAAACAATTTGTTAATGAATTATTAAAAAAAGAATGTCCAAACCATCAATGGCACAACATACAAAAAGAAAGGAAAAAAAAGTAGGTAAAAAAAAAATATAAATAAAAAAAAAAATTGCAAAAAAGTAGGTAAAAAATAAATAAATATGAGGATGAATAGTTCATATAGTGATCCAAGGAAAGAAAAGTGAAATCCCAATCGCGGCAAAGATGGTCACTTGAAGTGAGAAGATATCCACCACCACTGATTAGGTGAAGGTTTACCGGAGCATGTGGACTCAACAAGGCATATGCCCAATGAGCCAATCAAGCTGGAGGTGTACCCACACCAATGGGGGAGAGCTTCCACGCCACCCTGTGTCGGCCACGATAGAAGGTGATCCCTCAGGTCGCGTAGCGGCTGGATCTTGGTAGGTCAGCAATGGTGGACCAAAAACCAGATTGCATCTCTGAAGAGAAGTCAGCAATCCCGTTCCCACTAGTGGATACATCTGGTGGTATGGGCTGAGCGGTGCAATGACGTTGTGCACTTATTGTTTTCCATGGTAATATAGTGTACCTCAGCACATGTGTCATCAGGGGGCCGGCTGTAAGAACCTGGGGGATACAGCCAGCTCCCGAAGGCCTCAGAAGAAGATGGCAGCAAATCATCCAATCCCTACAAGTGCCTCTAGATAGGAGAGCAGTTTTTGTGGATAACCCAGCAGAAGAGGGTTCTACTGACCTATCAGAAGCTTTACAAGTCCGAATACATTCATGAATGTCACATCAATCATTAATTCTACATTTTATATCATTAAAAAGCCACCCTTGGGCTCCAGCCCAGTGACCATGCCAAGGCTGAGATTATGTCATCAGTCTGCTGCAGGCAGGAGGAAGTGTTTCCTCCATCTCCCTCAACCCCAGCGATCAGACTGTACATTGTGACTATTGTATCTATCCGAAAAATAGAGACTACAAATCCCCCTTAGGTAAGGTCAGGCTTTGCCCTTTGTATTCCGTATTATCGGCGGCTCGGAATGAACCCCCGGAACAGCACGGTAGAAGAGGATGAGATCATGGTTGGAAGTTCTCCACTGGGGTTGGTGGGGAGTCGGGTGGCACTGAACTCTGAAGAATCAATGAGGCGTGCTGCCGGTGCTGAGCAGATCGCTCCATTCCACCACACAGGGAGAAGATGCACAACGTGCCGCAATTCATCTCCAAAGACCTCTATGGTGCCTTACAGCGGAAATATTAAAGTGGCATAAAAAAAAAAAAAGGACAAATTGCAGAATAAAATGAGTACTTTCTAGCAACACTAGATTCAAAAATTACCAATTAGAATAGGAATGAACACTAAAGCAAGTCAAACACAGGATAAAAAAATAAAAATAGACCTAAAAAAAAAAAGCAAACAGCATTTGCTGCAATATTCACCTTCAATCCAGAGACTGCGCTGCAGATCCTAAAAGGAGAAGTACGGGTAAAAAAGTCATTTGGCTGCATTTCTCCTCTGGATCACAGGAGTGGAATTCGTTCTGCACTCCCGGGTCCCGTTTTCAGCAGACAGAATGGAGGAATTACCACCTATACAGACCTCTCCGGGAGAATGGGGGGTTGTTGGGGCACAACTTCACACCTTCCATTCTAGGGCAATCAGCTACACTCTTCATTGGGATGGGATGAAGGGATCAGTGTCTCAGTTTGGAAATAAAATGTTGGGATATCTGCCTGACAATCATTAGAACTAAGAACCCTGTCATACGGGGACGGGCGTTCCGATCAGGTCTGTCAGTTTTCAGGCTGAAATGATCAGGAGGTCCATTCATCCTTGTAGACCTGGAAAGTGTAAAACAGACTTGTGTCCCTTTACACCCACCTACCTGCGAGTCCGCAAAACACACCCCAAACACACCACGGAAGGGGACCCGTGGCCTCCCATTCAGGCAGAGTGGATCGGAGGTAGTCTGACAGCAGAGTTTAATTACTCCTGGCCATCCATAGAGCAGAGCAGATCTGTCCATGTCCACTCTGGAGCAGAGCGGGCGGATGACGCTCAGTTTCTGCAATCAACAGGGATCTGGAATGGAATCCACCCCATGTAAAAAGGAGACAAAGTGGCTTGTAGAAGCCTTGAAACGTCTTCAGTATTACAGAACATGTCCAGCTAAACTACTGGACCAACTACTACTAGATCTACCGTGACCAGGATCCATGAGACCAAGTATTACTAGATATACCATGGCCATGAGACCAACTACAACTAGATCTACCAGGATCTGGATGAATTAAGAACCTTCACGGATAGACCCATGTATTGCACAGATTTTGAACAGTTATTGTAAAATCGACTTCAATCCAACTTTCTCTCCCCCCCCCCCCCCCCATTTCTTGCAGTCTTTCTCCGCAATCACTCAGCCTGTCTGATCATCAATTGCTGAGGTTATATTTCAACCACATATGGAGTGAATGATTTTCAGTCAGATTTGAATTGTAGATTTTCTCTGAAAGAGGATTTGCAAGGTCCATCCACAACTTAAGAGGACGTGGAGTATGTCATGTACTAAAGTAGACCATGGGCCAGCCATTCCTCTAGGAGGTCCCTTGAGCTGTGGCTAACTATTTTTTGGGCCTTATATGGTTCCATGACCAACACCACTTGGCAGCCAACTGCAAACACCAATGATCTTTTTAGCGGTCGTAAGAGTAGCATTCGGACCACCATTGCTGGGGATGGGGCTCTCTTTCCACTGACCACCAACGTATGGGGTATTTTTCCCACTGACTCCCAATTTATTCTTTTTTTAGCAAAGGTGAACAAGACCTAAAAATATCCATGGTTCCTCTGCATTAAACCAGTTGATAACAACTGTCTTAGGCCTTCACTGCAGCAGCATAGCAGACTCAAGGAACCAAACCCAAGTTTGACATTCTGACGATCATTGCTGGGGTCTTTCTTTCCACTGGCCACCAATGTATGCAGTATTTTTTCCACTGGCCGCCAATGAATTGGTTTTAATAAGGATGCCCATAACCTCAAAATTTCCAAGGTTCCTCTGGAGTAGAACAGTTAATAATGGCTGTCTTAGGTCTTTACTGCAGTAGTACAGCATGCTCAAGGAACCAAACCCAAGTTTTGCATTCTGGCCACCATTGCTTTCCATTGGCCACCAATCTAGGGGGTATTTTTCTCACTATCCCTCAATGAATGGGTTTCCAAAGACCAAAAAAATTTCACGGGTTTCTCTGAGGGAAAACCAGTTGGGAAAGGCTCCGCTAAGCCTTCACTGCCACGGCACATCATGCTCAAGGAACTGCCCCGGTCTTCCAACTGAACAATGACTGTGGCTGTATACCTCCCACCCCCCTCTGTAGGCATGTCCCCAGTGTTTGACTGACAGCACTCTGCAAAGCAATAGAGAACAGACTGCCTCGGAGCAGCAACAAACTGTAATATGAAGGTGTTCTAGTGGGAGAGATTCTTCGTCACAACCGACTTCCTGAGCATTTGGCTGGAAATGTGTCAGATCTCCTCACACACAGGGAATTTCATACAGGAGCCGTGAATTAGGGGGCCCCTTCACACCCCCCATGGGATGTCATTGTTTGTTTGCCTGTACAGTCTCCAATCTCCTCCAAGACTGGCCATGACAACAGCAAGGCTTTTGGGCAGGAGGTCGAGTGTTCTAGTGATTGCTGCAGTGGAAAGAAAAAAGAAGAATCTGCTGTTTCTTGTGGAGAATCTGGGAGAAGATGAGATTCAGCAGACTAAGCTTATTAATGCAACAAGTTCTGCCATTCCCATCCTCCGATCAATGCAGATCTCTCCCTCCCACACACCGCGACATGTCTTCCCTGCAGAAGAATCAGACCGTTCCTCCAGATCCACCGCCGGTCTCATTACTACATTGTCAGCCCAACCGTCTACACCCCCCTCCCCCCGACTGCGCCCCCTCGACTGCGCATTCCCAGATTTACTAATAGAAGCTTCAGAGTGGACAATCTGAAGGAGGCCAGAGATTCAAGAGGAGGCGTCTTCCAGGAGACTTTAATGTTAGCCTCTGACAATGAAATGCAGATTAACGAGGACCAGTCACTGTACAAATCTCCATGAAGAAGTCCAGCATTTCTCAATATACAGGACCAGTCTGAAAAACTCCACTTTTTATCAATAAAGTGGTTTGTAAAGGCTGAAGGTACATTCTAGGCATGAAGGTACCAAAAAAATCTCTGTGTGCCTCAGCCCTTCTAATACTTACCTGAACCCCCTCTCCATCTAGCGATGTTCACGAGAGCCTTGGCTCTCCGGGGACTTGCACTCCTGATTGGCTTTTGGCAGCAGCGGGAGCCATTGGCTCCCGCTGCTGTTAATCACAGCCAGTGGGCCAATCAAGAGACAGAGGGAGCGGGGCCGAGCCATGGCTCCGTGTGTGAATGGACACACAGAGCTGCAGCTCGGGATCGCGCCTTTTAAAAATAAATAAAAAACACACAGGCCACACCAAGACTTTAAAGAGGAAGTAAAACTTCCATCGATTGTTTGTACCTATAGATAAGCCTTATTATAGGTACTGTAAAAATCTCCTAAACTTGCGGAGTTTAAGAGATATTTACTGTATAGGCAGCTGATGACGTGCCGTTTCTTCAGAGCCCTGTGCCGTGACCAGCGTCTCCCCGCGCGCATGCGTGGGACTGACATCACGTCGCTCCAGTCACACAGCCGGAGTCCACAGATCCTGAAGGAAGACAGGCGAAGATGGATGCAGCCTCCAGCAGTGACAATGAGGGCTTTGTTTTCGGGTAAGTTTCACATAGTGTGAAAGAAGAGGAAGAGGTTACTTCCTCTTTAATAAAACGTCCCGAGCTTCAGTCCAGTGACTTTGCCTAGGCGGAGATGCTGTCACCAGTCTGCTGCAGGCAGGAGGAAGCATTTCCTCAGTCTCCCCTCCCCCCCCAGTGGACCGGACTGTACATTGTAAGTTTGCATCCGGTCACAAGGTGAGAGGCTGCAGCAGGGGCTGACCTGTGGCAGACATTTGTAAAACACAGCCAAGGACTGCACAGGCATTGTGATGATTAGGAGAACGGGGTCATCGCTGAACAGAAAATCGCAGTCCAGGAAGTAGATGACACGTCCTTCTGGAGAGAAAGAGAAGGGGAGGAATGTGATCTCTGTGAGGGGCAATAAATACCTGGAAGGGGGACACTGATATTACTCGGCATGCTGCATTCAAATACAACTGAAGGCTCCTGTATGACGAACACTCAGCTATCAGGTGATACACAACCTAATAAAAAAGCACAGCCACTTACACACAACTTCAACAACCTCCTCTGACCAATCCCAAGCGTCTTCCATTGGTGTCGCATGCGCTCCCCTTGGGCACTGCAGCTCACAGTGGGAGGGTTTCAGCAACAGAGGTGGTGTGGTCAATCTGAAAAGCAGTGGGCGGGTCTGGGTATGGCCGGATGACTGAAACGAAATAAGATGTGACAACAGCCTCGTCCCCGACATCTCCCCCTCCCTCTGTAGCACAGGCAGGCTCCGCCTACATGAAAGTGACAACAGCCTCGTCCCCTACATTTCCCCCTCCCGCTGTAGCACAGGCAGGCTCCGCCTACATGAGAGTGACAACAGCCTCGCCCCCCTACATTTTCCCCTCCCACTGTAGCACAGGCAGGCTCCGCCTACATGAAAGTGACAACAGCCTCGTCACCTACATTTCCCCTCCCTCTGTAGTGCAGGCAAGCACCGCCTACATGAGTGACAACAGCCTCGTCCCCTACATTTCCCCTCCCTCTGTAGTGCAGGCAGGCTCCGCCTACATGAGTGACAACAGCCTCGTCCCCTACATTTTCCCCTCCCGCTGTAGCACAGGCAGGCTCCGCCTACATGAGAGTGACAACAGCCTCGCCCCCCTACATTTTCCCCTCCCACTGTAGCACAGGCAGGCTCCGCCTACATGAAAGTGACAACAGCCTCGTCACCTACATTTCCCCTCCCTCTGTAGTACAGGCAGGCTCCGCCTACATGAGAGTGACAACAGCCTCGCCCCCTACATTTCCCCTCCCTCTGTAGTGCAGGCAGGCTCCGCCTACATGAGTGACAACAGCCTCGTCCCCTACATTTTCCCCTCCTGCTGTAGCACAGGCAGGCTCCGCCTACATGAGTGTGACAACAGCCTCGTCACCTACATTTCCCCTCCCTCTGTAGTGCAGGCAGGCTCCGCCTACATGAGAGTGACAACTCTGCTGTGAATTCAGGAGCAGTGCAGCATTGCTGTCATCTGTCAGAGGAAGATGCATTATTTGGCAGGATCAACAGGCATTTGTGGAAGTTTGCTGGGGGACTAAACTAAGCGCTGCATTGCTTTATTTATTGGAAGGCCAAAGCTCTCCATTAACAAGCAGATATCTGATGCCAGATTCAAATGCTCCGAGGGGTAATATTGGCCCGCAGTACTTTGGATAAACTATGAGCCTTGCAGGGTGTGCAGGATTGTTTTGCATTTCGGCAGTTTATATCCGTGGCAGGCGGCCTCACCTGTTCAGCTGGCACACCTCTAATCCCCATGTTTTGGCACCTGAGCAGCAGAATGTTGGCGTTTCCACATCACCAGCTAAACCACCCCTTCCCCTCCCCCCTCCGCTCTGCTTTGTTTGAGCTTCATGCAGAACGCTTCTCTTTCTTGGCCATAGGGGCTGAATAGCATTCTATGGTGGACCGCTTTTCTGAGGGGTGTGTGACAGGTAGGGGAGGAGGTGTCAGTGAGATCATACCATAACATCCAATGTAAAGTCATTCATAAAAATGAGATCCTCACCATTACACATTGCAACAAGTGTATCAAAAATGAAAGACGGTGAACACATCCTGAGATCAGCAAAATGTTGTTTTCCCGGTAGGATCCGAATCTGAACTAAAAGCTGAACTACAGAGTTCTGAGAAAACCGATTTCTTCTTTAACCACTTCAGCCCCGGAAGAATTTACCCCCTTCCTGACCAGAGCACTTTGTGTGATACGGTACTGCGTCGCTTTAACTGACAATTCTGCGGTCGTGCGATGTTGCTCCCAAATTGACAAACAAACTAAATTTCTTTTGGTGGTATTTGATCACCTCTGCGTTTTTTGTTTTTTTTTTGTTTTGTTTTTTATAAACAAAAAAAAGAGCGACAATTTTGAAAAAATAGCATTGTTTTTTACTTTTTGCTAAAATAAATATCCCCCAAAAAATATGTAAAAAAAAAAAAAAAAAAAAAAAAAAAAAACGAATTTCTTTATCAGTTTAGGCCGATATGTATTCTACATTTTTTTTTTTAAACCAAAAATATCAAATAAGCGTATATTGATCGGTTTGCGCAAAAGTTATAGCATCTACAAAATAGGGGATAGGTTTATGGCATTTTTATTTTTATTATTTTTTTTAGTAATGGTGGCGATCTGCGATTTTTATCGTGACTGCAACATTGCGGCGGACACATTTGACACTGTTTTGGGACCAGTGACGTTTATACAGTGATCAGTGCTATAAAAATGTACTGATTACTGTATAAAATGACACTGGCAGGGAAGGGGTTAAACACTAGGAGTCAATCAAGGGGTTAAGTGTGTCCTAGGGAGGAGGGGGGAATGGGCTCACTACAAAATGACAGATCACTGCTCCCAATGACAGGGAGCAGTAGATCCCTGTCATGTTACTAGGCAGAACAGGGAAATGAATTGTTTACATAGCATCTCCCCGTTCTGCCACTCCGTTCACGATCGCGGGCCCCCCGGCTGACAGTCTGCGGGACCCACGGGCATGCTCACGGAGGCTGGGGCAGAGATCCGTCTGCGGAGGACGAGGCTGGGGCAGAGATCCGTCTGCGGAGGACGGGGCTGGGGCAGAGATCCGTCTGCGGAGGACGAGGCTGGGGCAGAGATCCGTCTGCGGAGGACGAGGCTGGGGCAGAGATCCGTCTGCGGAGGACGAGGCTGGGGCAGAGATCCGTCTGCGGAGGACGAGGCTGGGGCAGAGATCCGTCTGCGGAGGACGAGGCTGGGGCAGAGATCCGTCTGCGGAGGACGAGGCTGGGGCAGAGATCCGTCTGCGGAGGACGAGGCTGGGGCAGAGATCCGTCTGCGGAGGACGAGGCTGGGGCAGAGATCCGTCTGCGGAGGACGAGGCTGGGGCAGAGATCCGTCTGCGGAGGACGAGGCTGGGGGAGAGATGCGTCTGCGGAGGACGAGGCTGGGGGAGAGATGCGTCTGCGGAGGACGAGGCTGGGGGAGAGATGCGTCTGCGGAGGACGAGGCTGGGGGAGAGATGCGTCTGCGGAGGACGAGGCTGGGGGAGAGATGCGTCTATGGAGGACGAGGCTGGGGGAGAGATGCGTCTATGGAGGCGGGAGGAGGACGAGGCTGGGGGAGAGATGCGTCTATGGAGGACGAGGCTGGGGGAGAGATGTGTCTATGGAGGACGAGGCTGGGGGAGAGATGCGTCTAAGAGGACGAGGCTGGGGGCGGGATCCTTCTATGGAGGATGGGAATGGACCATCAACCTCCATCCTCACCTGATCACAAGGACCCCCGACATATTATATAATTAAAATAATTATATTATATATTAAAAAAAAAAAAAAAAAAAAAAAAACAAACACACAACACACACACACACACAGTGCCTTGAAAAAGTATTCATACCCCTTGAAATTTTCCACATTTTGTCACGTTACAACCAAAAAAACGTAAATATATTTTTATTGGGATTGTATGTGATAGAACACCACATGACCTCATTCCTCCTGTTGGTGAGCAGATACCCAAAAAATGAATGGAATCTTCCAGAAGAGGTCTTATGATCGTTCTGTGAAGGGTGACATCATTCCTCCCAATACAAAAATGTATATTTCTCCACCACAGAAGATGCAGATTCTCTCCCCCCCCCCCCCCCCTGCAGAAGACTTTTAGGGGAATATACATTTTTTTTTTAATGTCATTTACAGAGAATTAACATTTGTTCTGTGGAGCTTCAGGAGGACACACTGAGCCAATCACAGCACACGAGGAGTTCATACAAACTCCAAGCAGATAAGTATCTTGTTGATGATGAAAACCAGGAATACCGGCACTGCAAGTTACACGTTCTACCGCCTTACCACAGATAGAAAAATAAAATCTCGCTGCCTCATAAGACACGCGATGATGTAATACCAACTCTCACTCGGCCTAAATTCTCAGTGCTACCGCAGTAACCGGCGATTGGGATGGTGGCAACCAGGATGACAGCCCTGCTCAGGTCACTTCCAGAGGGGCGACGGTATGCTGTAATATCGAAGACCCCAGAACTGCATCTACCACCCCCTCCCCTCCTCCGCCACGGCAGGTTATGTTTATTACTACAATTCAGACTGATAAAAAAGACACAACGCTAGGATCACATCTGCCCACATAATAGCAGCCAGAGGAGGACGTAGGAGATTGTTATCACCTCCACCCCCCACCCACCTACCATAATTATATGTGTGAATGGTAATGACGTGCACCTCGCTCATATACAGCATACACCGGAGTCACATCTGTACCGACCCGCTAAATCCTCCTCTACATAAATACACAGGAGGAATCATCCAGGCTGGAGTATAGGAGGATGGCTCACAGGAAATGTATGAGCAGATTGTGAATCATTATCAGGAAGACGGCA
>JBBHAA010002414.1:0-396893 GCA_037953035.1 Aquarana catesbeiana
AGTCCTGAGGAACGCGGTTCCTCTATGGATGCCTGGGTCACTGGGGAAGCAATCCAGTTGGATGCTGTTGCCCCATGTGACTCGTGCGGCCATCTTGGGTCAGGCAGAGCCTAGTTGAGGCCCTGGCCTCATGGGTGTAGGCAGGCATCATGCAAGTGGATAGTGCAGGGAAAGGTACCCCTGTCTGTTAGGGATAGGGAAAGGTTTCTGATGAGGAGGGAAAGTGTAGGGTTGCATCTCTACTAGACATCTTCCAGATTGGGCACGGGATGGCCAGGCTGCCCCCTTCTACAGATGCTGTCAGTCTGGCTGGAACTCGCTCTGTTCACGTTGCTGAAACCGTGAGTGCACCTTGTTGGGCAGTCTTACCACCGGGTTTGTTGTGACCTATCATTGCATTACTTTAATACAGGTTTATTATTGCACTTGACTTTGTAACCTATTGCAGCTGCACCATGCTGTACCCCACCTACAAATTGTCCAAATGCCCCATAGCAAGGGTCAACATTTGAACGTATTAATCCGCTAGCATTTTTTTTTTAAATTCTGTGATTTTATTGAGAAATATGTGATAATAAAAATGTTTTTTTATCTTTACATTTAGTATATAAATTTTTTATTTACCAGTAGTCCTTTTCTTTCAATAGTGATATGAAAATCTAAGTATGTGGTGCCACCATCTTGGAGGCCAGCCACTCAGCTTCTACAGTTAGTGCTGCTTTGTGTTCTCTGAACTGTCTTGTCTCCGGCTGACAGCAACCCACATCCAATGACGACAGAAGTCTAGTTTAGACTGGAGAAGTGTGAATTTGTAGATTTTTGCTCATAACTCCCCCTGATGTTCTACTTCGACATTAATACTTTACTGAAGAGTCTGCCGAGCCTGGTGCGGATTTGCTTTGTTTTAATTCCATAAATTAAGGGGTTAATCACAGGAGAAAACAGGAGATATATATTCCCAAACAGGACATGAAGATTGGGGGCTGTGCTACTTGGAAAGCGGTGCACTACGGCAATGCCTATGAAGCCCATGTAGAAGACAATGACAGCACATACATGGGAGACACACGTACTGGTGGCCTTCAGACTGGCCTCGGCCACCACACTTACCACCATCTTCAAAAGTAGTAGGTACGAGATGATGATGAACAGAAAGTCAATGCCCACGGTTGAGAGGGCAATAAATAGGCCATAGACGATATTGATGCTTATGTCAGCACAGGCCAACTTCATGACCTCTTGGTGGAGGCAGTAGGAGTGAGTTAAAGAATTGTTCTTAAACAAGGGAAACCTTTTAAGAAGCAACGGTAGAGGAATCATCCCAGCTGCCCCCCTGGTTATAATGACCAAGGTGATATTTTTAATGTCTTGTTGGTTAAAATGGAAGAATATCTGAGAGGGTGACAAATTGCCACATACCGGTCTATAGCCATGGCCACCAGTATCCCGGATTCCAGGGCAGACAGGAAATGGATGGAGAACAATTGGGTCAAACACATGTCAAAGATGATCTTCCGGTTATCAAACCAGAAGATCCAAAGCATTTTGGGCATGACTGTGGAGGCTATCAAGATGTCCAATACTGACAGCATGAAAAGGAAAATGAACATGGGTTCATGAAGCTTTTGGTCCACCTTAATGATATAGAGAATGGTGGTGTTCCCAAGGATAGCGACGATGTATAGTAAGGCAAGAGGAAATCCAAACCAGACATTAAAGTCGTCTAGATTTGGTATACCGCTGAGAGTGAAATCACTGATACTTCTGCATGTTAAGTTGAGTGGTTCCATGATGACCTGTGTCCCACCACGTCCAAGCACAGGTGGCTCCATGATGACCCATGTGTCGAAATGTACAGTCATAGATGGCTTCATGATGACTTCTATCACAAAAGCCTCATCTTCTCCTGAAACAGAAATAACAAAACATTTAGGCAAGGTATGATGAATCATCTTCTCATTGGTAAACTTTTTGTGCTGAACTTTTTGGTAGATGCTCTGTGTTATGAATAGGGCTGAGCAAAATTGAGAGCTCTTATTTACCCAAAATTTCAGTGAAAATTGCGGGATTTTGATGAAATTTTTCCATTTTGGTGAAATGCTGGAATAGGCAAATTGAAATGACTATGGTTTCTAAAGCCAAAACATTTTTTGTTCAGCTTTGGATAGAGTAGGGAAGACTTAAACCTTCTTTATGTTTTTCTTTTGCCACCTATGTAATGGAAGGTGCCTACAAGGGGAATGTTTTATAGTACAAAAAACGTTATTTCTTTTTTATTAATGTTTTATAGTAGAAAGTGAGTTTAGGCTGCCCAGGTTAGGGAAGAGTTAAGTCCTGTACCACTGGTTTCTCAGGCTTTATGGGTTCTGGCTTACTACTCTGTTCATATATACTGTATATGTGTAAAAGGAAGGCTGGACTAGAGGGAGGGCTTGGAGCTGGGACCACATGGGAGCCGGAGCGTCCATCCTGCTTGGAAGGATAAAGCCTTTGTCTGCCTTTCCTAAGCGTTTCACCAGTAATTTGACATTACAATTATGGACTTACACCCTTACAGGTATGCCTGGGCAGCCACACAATAGTTAGTCAAGAGTTGGAATGAGCTGCAGTTTACTTTGTAATGTCCCTGAAGTGTTTTAAGTAAAGTTATTTAACTGTACTCAAGCCTGGTCTGAAGGTATTCAGGAGGTACATGGCATATAAATAGAATGGGGCCTGGAAAGCACACAGATGGGGCATGAAAGCAACTATGAAAGGTTAACTCAGTAGGAATATTGGAGCAGGGGAGTAGTTGCCATAAGTAATTAAGAACTGGTGGAAATGTATAGCAGCCAGTCAATAAGCATGTTACCTGGTGTAGGTGACAGGTCCTCCTGTTAGGGTTGCTACCTGTCCGGCATTTACCCAGGTAGTCCGGTTTTTGCATTATGTGCCCGGGTTTCTGACTGCCAGACACCCGGACACATTATTCTGACAGTACACTTGGCAGTGAGACGTCCCCAGTACCTGTCAGCAATGTGTCTTCCCTTTATCTCTGTCCCCAATCCAGACTCCAGTGACCACACTGCCTGCACTTCTCTCTTTACTACTGCTGCCTTCTGTCCCTCACTGATCTTCACAGTTTACACATCAAGTGGCCAAACATGTCAGGCACCTCTTAGGATAGACCACCAGCAGCTAAAAGACCCCTCTTCTCCCTGTCTGTGTGTCTCCTGGGCTGACAGAATCGTCCAGGTTCACAAGAGAGGAGACCAGGAGAAGGAGCAGCAAGTGCAGCCGATTCCCTTCAGTAGAAGAAGCAACCCACAGCCTACTGAACGGGACAGCAGGAGACGGGTATACAGTCCACCACTGGGCACCACTATCTCCTCACTGTCCACCCCACTTTCCACCCCACTTTCCACCTGACTACTGCCCTCTCTGTCCACTCCACTACTCTCCAATCTATCCCTCTGCCTCCCTTTCTACCCCACTGCCCCCCTGTCCATCCCGCTCCCCCCATCCACTCTGCTACTCTCCAGTCCACCCCATTGCCCTATAAAAAAAATGGAAAAAGGTCCCCCGAGCGGGGTTTTTAGGCAGCTAACCATAGATATGACAAGGCATTAAATAAAATATTAAAGTGCTTTATTGAAGGGTAATGAATGAATGTAACAACATATAAATATAAATTGGGAGCTCCAGTGGGAAAATACCCATACCAAATACATATAATAGCAAACATAGGTTATACACAGCATATGATAAGGCTATTGCATAACAATCCTGACGCGTTTCGACCCATGAATTTTGGGGTCTCTTCAGAGGATGAGTTTGCTACAAAAAAAAAGAAAAATTTATAACAGTATGTCCAGCTTATTTAAAAGAATTACAGCATAGGCAAGTTTGTTTAGCAACACTTTGCACATAATTACCACTGAGTTTGGATGTACCCCTCGATCAGAGCCTCCCCACACAGCAGCCAGACCATCCAGTGTGCCCGCACGTAGCAGCACCCCAGGAAGAAGGGGGAACAGGAATCCACTTGATATGGCTTGCAAGGAGTCACACGTATAATTGCCCCCCCACCAACACGCCACTGGGGGGTGGGGCCGGAACCTACGAAAATTGTCAGAGCGTTAGCTCCTGAATATACCCATATAGGTTAGTAGTTAGATTTAACTATTGGGCGGTCAGAAAGTGTTGTAATAATCTATTGCAACTTGAATTGATCATGTGAAGGATAATAGAATGAGTAAAGTGACTATATTGGTATAACTAATATAGAATATGTCAGGGATGACCTTGTCCTTAAATGCTGACAATGGCAGTGATAGGAAGAGAAGTGAAGGATGTGCACAGTGAATGTGATGTGTGAATTTGAGGAAAAAGTGCATGATATTGCCAAGTATCTAAGTCTACGGCATCCAGAGCTGGTGTGCACATAAATCAAAATTAAATATAAGTAAAATATTATTCTATGGGGTCTGACAAAGCATTGATAATCAGATGTATCATAAGTTCTTACTCACTCCTACTGTTGAGGAAAAGAGTCTGGCCGTCCAAGGAGGAAGTGGAGGGATCACACCCAAATCCACCCTCATTAAATAGTGTCCTTAATTAGTACTGAAATTAACAACAGGTATCGTTTCTTCCGCCCCTTAACCCCGGAGTGTAGAGGGAGACTATGGCCGCCATTGGCCGGCCTCGTGTGGCTCCCTCGGCATCCATCAAGGCGAAGCCCTGACATCTGTCGTCACCTTCGCCGTAAAATACGTGACATCATGAGGCCGCACGCACATGCGAACTGCCCATGCACGCACACAATGTCCGAAGGTGATGAGGGATGCCGCCGGCAGGGTAATCACACCCGTGGGCGGCCGACCCGGGAATCCGGCCATCCAAGGGGAGAGACAAGGGGAGCGCAGGTGACTGAGCTCCCCACCCTGCCGGGAAGACACATCAGGGAACATGATCCCCGACCCAGGGAGCACGCGACAATGCAGGCATCACAGGGGCCCCGATGGCGCAAGCTGCAAGCGGGGAGGTGCCGATCGAGAGGCACACAAACGAGCTCACATATACGATTTATGAAAAACAACAAATAACAAAAGTTTTCTACATAATTGCTTATTGATAATACAAAGTAAACATTGGAAACTGCGCACTGACAATTCTAACAATATTCCTAAAAATATGTAAAAACCACAACAACCCAGAAATGGCAACATAATTTCAACGTTTAAATAGATTTGTTTGAAAGTACATAACTCTCAAATACACAAAAATATCTCCCAGATACACAAAATAGTAAGTGTATAACAACCCAGATAAGGAAATTTGCATCGGATCCAGTGGATCCCTCATTGCTCACGGTTGCGATGCGATTTACTCTACTCGCAACCACGAACAAGGCTATGGATTATAGACTCGATTAAGTATAATATTAATACAGACTCACAATACCAGAGCGTAACTGATTTAGTGAGCTCAAGGAAGAAATATAATTCCAATTTAGTCCTCTTATTGAGAGTCTACTTAAAATCCTAATGTGCGATTTAACATGCGATTTATCACATTTTTGGAAAATATATGGATATAATCTTCTCTTCCTATCACTGTCATTGTCAGCATTTAAAGACAAGGTCATCCCTGACATATTCTATATTATTTATACCAATATAGTCACTTTACTCATTTTATTATCCTTCACATGATCAATTCAAGCTGTAATAGATTATTACAACACTTTCTGACCGCCCAATAGTTAAATCTAACTACTAACCTATATGGATATATTCATGAGCTAACGCTCTGACAATTTTCGTAGGTTCCGGCCCCACCCCCCAGTGGTGTGTTGGTGGGGGGGCAATTATACGTGTGACTCCTTGCAAGCCATATCAAGTGGATTCCTGTTCCCCCTTCTTCCTGGGGTGCTGCTACGTGCGGGCACACTGGATGGTCTGGCTGCTGTGTGGGGAGGCTCTGATCGAGGGGTACATCCAAACTCAGTGGTAATTATGTGCAAAGTGTTGCTAAACAAACTTGCCTATGCTGTAATTCTTTTAAATAAGCTGGACATACTGTTATAAATTTTTCTTTTTTTTTGTAGCAAACTCATCCTCTGAAGAGACCCCAAAATTCATGGGTCGAAACGCGTCAGGATTGTTATGCAATAGCCTTATCATATGCTGTGTATAACCTATGTTTGCTATTATATGTATTTGGTATGGGTATTTCCCCACTGGAGCTCCCAATTTATATTTATAGTTGTTACATTCATTCATTACCCTTCAATAAAGCACTTTAATATTTTATTTAATGCCTTGTTCATATCTATGGTTAGCTGCCTAAAAACCCCGCTCGGGGGACCTTTTTCCATTTTTTTGTCCATATTGGGGTGAGCAGCATTGACTCCTTAATGTGTCTTTCCTCTTTGCTACCCCATTGCCCTATATCCATCCCACTGCCCTTCAGTCCATCCTGCTACTCTCCAGTCCACTCCACTGCCTCCCTGCCCATCCCGCTGCCTCCCTGTCCACTCCACTGCCCTATGTCCATCCCACTGCCCTTCAGTCCATCCTGCTACTCTCCAGTCCACCCTACTGCCCTATGTCCATCCCACTGTCCTCCAGTCCACCCCTCTGCCTGCCTCCCAGTCACCCCTTTACCTCCCTGTCCATCCCGCTGCCTCCCAGTCCACTCTGCTACTCTCCAGTCCACCCCACTGCCCTATGTCCATCCCACTGCCCTTCAGTCCATCCTGCTACTCTCCAGTCCACCCTACTGCCCTATGTCCATCCCACTGTCCTCCAGTCCACCCCTCTGCCTCCCAGTCCACCCCTTTACCTCCCTGTCCATCCCGCTGCCTCCCAGTCCACTCTAAAAATAACAAGGAAAAAGAGATTCCCCAAAGGAAGGCAAAACCCAAACTCAATCTGTCAAAAAACAATATATTTATTAGGCTATAAACACCACACAAAGATACAAAAATTGGCAATTATGGGCAAATCAGGGAAGAAATCAAATGACTAAATAAAATTGATAACGTTATCATTAAAAACAACGGAGCCGCGGCCAAGCATACCCCATACACACACCAATCACAACAGCAGATTCTAACTAGATCGGCTAGTATTGGATAATGTAGGACCTCAGATAAGTCCAAGTACAGACGGGTGTGGCGGTGTGGGGGTGGGGTGGATGAATGTAGATTAGATTTGGTAATGTTGCAGAGAGGTTCAGTGGTTTGAACACACTTGAAAATTTAGTACCAGTCCGGGAGCTGAACAATGATATATATAGGCTGACCGCAATGACCGGTAAAACCTATTAAGGCAGTGAAAACTCAGGACTTTCAAACAAAGCAGTTCATACGGACAGCAAGCAGTAGGGGGAGCATGTACGGCAAGGCTGCACTGATATCATAAATTGGAGTAATACATCTCTCACCAGGTAGATCAGCAGCTCACAGAATCGCACACTCTACCCCGAGTGGTCACTTGTAGACAAAGACTGTTGCGTTTGCTTGTGCCGTCAGGTGGAGAAAGTCCCGCTGTGTTAGTGCCTTCTATCAGATGGTATAAGCCGGTCGTCAGCTGTTGGTTCCCGGTAAAGCATTCAAACGCCCTGTGCTCGCGGCTCCGAGATGACGTGCTGACGTCACGTGCTGACGCGTTTCACCAGCCAATCACCGCTGGTTTCCTCAGAGCAAAGGAGGGGTCCGTGCCTTCCTTTGGGGAATCTCTTTTTCCTTGTTATTTTTGTATGCCTTATAAGGCGACCCAAACTGCACCCATCATTATTATTATTATTTTTTGGATGAATATCTGTTCATACTCAATTAATTGATATAACCTGGTGGTTGATCCGGGCTAAAATCACTTTTTCCTCCCAGTCCACTCTGCTACTCTACAGTCCACCCCACTGCTCCCCTGTCCAACCCCTTGCCCTCTAGTCCACCCCACTGACTCCCTGTCCATCCTGCTGCCCCCTGTCTACTCCACTACTCTCCAGTCCACCCTACTTCCCCCTCTGTCCATCTTGCTGCCCTCCAGTCCACCCACTGCCTCCCTATCCATCCCGCTGCCCCTCTGTCCAATCTGCTATTCTCTAGTCCACCCCACTGCCTCCCTTGTCCATCTCTCTTCCCTCCAGTCCATGAAGCAAAAAGGAAGTTCTGGACAGCTGCACTCCGGAATATAGCATTTATTGTAAAAAATCCAAAAGATACAAACCACAGCAAAAAAAAATGGGAAAAACGAACTGACGCGTTTCACACTTAACAGTGCTTAGTCACTATGACTAAGCACTGTTAAGTGTGAAATGCGTCAGTTTGTTTCTCGAGATCTGTACAATAAAGGCTATATTCTGGAGTGCGGCTGTCCAGAACTTCCTTTTTTCTTCATTTTGCTATTTTATCCCACTGCTCCCCTGTCCACTCCACTACTCTTCAGTCCACCCCACTGTCTCACTGTCCACCCCGCTGCCCCTCTGCTGACACCCTGTCTATTCCACTGCCCCCTGACCAATCTGTGGTACCCCTGTCCATCCTGGTGCCCCCCTGTCCACTCCACTGCCCCCCAGTCCATCCCATTTCTGTGGGGCTCTTTGGGGTGCTGTGGTTAGGGTGGTCTGCTTTGGGATGTGTTGGGTATGATGATCTGCTTTGAGGTGTTGTAGACAGAATGGGCCACTTTGGTGTGGTGTTGACAGTATGGGTTGCTATTGGTAGGGTGGGCTATTCTGGACTGTCAGTGGATGGTTGGGGTGCAGTGGATAGTAAGGGGTGCTGTACGTAGGGTAGGTTAATTTAGGCCTCCCCCACTGTTAACGCAATGTGGCCACACCCTCTGTTCCTGCATTGATTAGCGTGTACACACAGGAAAGGTACCCCCACGTGTAAGGCGAGTAGGCCCCGCCCACATATATCCCATTGAAGAAACCCATCTTAATTTCCCATCCTGCAGAGATACATCAGGAAGTGAGAGGAAATGTTTTCAAGGTGAGTACCCCCTTCTTGGTACCCCCTTACTGGTGTTCCTGTACCCAGGAGCGCAGACAGAAATAAATACCTGATAGGTTTATTAGCCTTTCTAAACCTCTTTTCCCTAGAAGCACCCTTCAAAAAAAGTCTCAAAAAAAGTCTCAGATCTCAGTGAACTTCTGATAAACATTAATATATCATCTATATATCTACAGTTCTGAGTGTGTCATTATAAGGGTGTATATAATGGAGAGGATAGTCGGGTTCAACCCACCCAGAGCATCTGTGGTGCCGCAGCTAGAACTGACAGTTGCTGCTCAGCTGGTAAATAAATTTCATGTGGGGGGGGCACTGAACTTGGGGGCGGGCAGGGGGGGAGATGGGGGAAATTTTGTCTGAGGGTGTTGTACTTGTGGGGAGGGAAGATCTGTACTGGAGGTTAGGTCTGTACTGGAGGAGAGATCTGTACTGGGGGGGGAGATCTGTACTGGGGGTGAGATCTGTACTGGGAGGTATCTGTACTGGGGCACAAACTGTACTGGAATGGAGATCTGCACTGGGGTATCTGCACTAGGGGGAGATCTGTATTGGGGAGAAGGGTTAATACTGGGAAGGAGATCTCTACTGGGAGAAATCTGTACTGGGGGGGATCTGCACTGGGGGAGATCTATACTGGGGGGAGATCTGTACTGGGGGGGAGATCTGTACTGGAGGGTGGATCTATACTAGAAGGGGGTCTGAACTGAAGGGGAGATGTGAACTAGGGGGAAATCTGTACTGGGGGTCTGTATCAGGGGGGGATCTATACTAAAAGGGGATCTGAACTGGAGGGGAGATCTGTACAGGGGACAGATCTGTACTGGTGAGGAAGGAAATTTGTACTGGTGGGAGAGGATCTTTAAAAGTGGAGGGGAGGATCTGTACTGGCAGAATTTTGGCTTGGAGAAGGTGCGGTGGTTAGTTTTTGTCATACCCTGTTTACTGAACTGTGTGTTCCACAATCCTGACCCCTGCTCTATGCATGTTAAACGTTCCTGACCCATAGTTGCCAACATTGTAAAAAAAAAAAAATGTGGGGCACTTTTGTGGCTGTAGACGGAGCCGTACAATAATTAGGGGGCGGGACATTCGTTTGTAGGCGTGGCTTAAGAAAAATATACAAGTGCGGCGCGTGAAGCGAGAGTTTACGCGTGGTTTACATGACATAGTGGGAGTGGCTTAAATGAGCGTGGCTCAAGAGGGTGTGGTTAGAGTCTGAGATGAATGAGGGATGGAGAGGGGGAGAGGGGGAAAGGGGGAAAGGGGAGAGGGGGGAAAGGGGGAGAGGGGGAGAGGGGGAAAGGGGGAGAGGGAAATGACGGGACAGCAGCCCCAGATCCTACACAATAAAAATATGTGTATTCTAGAAAGTTTAACAATCAGCAGATAAAGATACTCCAAACACCTGGTGTTAGCACTTCAATCATCCCGGCACCATGGTTGTTATGGTGTCAGGATGATTGAAGTGCATTATTTCTATTATTAATATAAAATGAAATCATTCAACTAACCATAATGCAGAATAAGTGGGATCCCTGAGCGTGTCACCTGCCACGTCGCCTGCCACCAGCCATCCGTCCTTGCATCAGATGTCCCAGCAGAGTCCGTCCTTGCATCAGGTGCCCCCAGCGGAGCCCCCCTTACATCAGGTGTCCCCAGCGAAGCCCCCCTTACATCAGATGTCCCCAGCGGAGCCCCCCCTCACACCAGGAGTCCCCGGCAGAGCCCCCCCTCACACCAGGAGTCCCCGGCAGAGCCCCCCTCACACCAGGAGTCCCCAGCGGAGCCCCCTCTCACACCAGGAGTCCCCGGCAGAGCCCCCCTCACACCAGGAGTCCTCGGCGGAGCCCCCCTCACACCAGGAGTCCCCGGCGGAGCCCCCCTCACACCAGGAGTCCCCGGCGGAGCTCCCCCTCACATCAGGTGTCTCCAGTGGAGCCCCCCCTCACATCTAGTGTCCCTGGCAGAGCCCCCCCTCACATCAGGTGTCCCCGGAAGAGCCCCCCCTGACATCAGGTGTCCCCAGCGGAGCTCCCCCTCACATCAGGTGTCCCCGGAAGAGCCCCCCCTCACATCAGGTGTCCCCGGTGGAGCCCCCCCTCACATCAGGTGTCCCCGGAAGAGCCCCCCTCACATCAGGTGTCCCCGGAAGAGCCCCCCCTCACATCAGGTGTCCCCAGCGGAGCTCCCCCTCACATCAGGTGTCCCCGGAAGGGCCCCCCCTCACATCAGGTGTCCCCGGAAGGGCCCCCCCTCACATCAGGTGTCCCCGGTGGAGCCCCCCTCACATCAGGAGTCTCCGGCGGAGCCCCCCCTCACATCAGGTGTCCCCAGCGGAGCTCCCCCTCACATCAGGTGTCCCCAGTGGAGCCCCCCTCACATCAGGTGTCCCCGGCGGAACCTCCCCTCACATCAGGTGTCCCCAGTGGAGCCCCCCTTGCATCAGGTGTCCCCAGTGGACTCCCCCCTCACATCAGGAGTCCCACAGCGGTGCGCCCCCCTACCTCAGAGGTGTCCTCCGCATGGCTAGAACCCCTGCCCCTTTCCATATCAGACTGGCAGCAGGGTGGGGGGTAGGCGGGGCAAAGCGGAGCGGGGCGGAGGGTGGGCGGCAACGCAGGAGCTCCGTCTAGCCCCCCCCAACCATCTTCCTAAACTTCATTAAAATGGCGGCCGGCGGGGCCGCGGACCTCTAGCGGCGGCAGCGGCGGCGGCGAAATCGTGAAGAACCGGATTTCTCGGGACATTTACCGGGACGCCACAAATTCGGGAATGGCGTCTAAGTCCCGGGAATGTCCCCGGAAATCCAGGACAGTTGGCAAGTATGCTGACCCCTGCTGGACTCGTGCTGGTGTCACAGTAATTAAAGAATAATTTTTGGGTAGAAAGTCTTTGCCAAATGTTACCATGCACACAGCGAGTAGGCTGAGTTTGTAAGCCCCTCCCACCACAGCTTCAATCATGCCACAGTGCCTAATTATTAGTCTATATGAAAAATTATGTACAGACCTGGTCTTTAGTATATTGTAACTCTTCCTCCACTGCCACTTCTTTTTTACTGTTCATACCACATCTTCCTCTACCTTTGCTACCACTTCTTCCTCCACCGCTGCTACCACTTCTTCTTCCACGTCCCTTACCACTTCTTCCTCCACCGCCCCTACCACTTCTTCTTCCACCGCCCCTACCACTTCTTCTTCCACCGCCCCTACCACTTCTTCTTCCACCGCCCCTACCACTTCTTCTTCCACCGCCCCTACCACTTCTTCTTCCACCGCCCCTACCACTTCTACCTCCACTCTCACTACCACTTCTTCCTCCACTGCCACTTCTTTTTTACTGTTCATACCACTTCTTCCTCCACCGCTGCCTCTAGCACTTCTTCTTCCACCGCCCCTACCACTTCTTCCTCCACTGCCCCTACCACTTCTTCCTCCACTCTCACTACCACTTCTTCCTCCACTCCCACTACCACTTCTTCCTCCACTCCCACTACCACTTCTTCCTCCACTCTCACTACCACTTCTTCCTCCACCGCCCCTACCACTTCTTCCTCCACCGCCCCTACCACTTCTTCTTCCACTGCCCCTACCACTTCTTCTTCCACCGCCCCTACCACTTCTTCTTACACCGCCCCTACCACTTCTTCTTACACCGCCCCTACCACTTCTACCTCCACTCTCACTACCACTTCTTCCTCCACTGCCACTTCTTTTTTACTGTTCATACCACTTCTTCCTCCACCGCTGCTACAACTTCTTCCTCCACTGCCTCTAGCACTTCTTCTTCCAACGCCCCTACCACTTCTTCCTCCACTGCCCCTACCACTTCTTCCTCCACTCTCACTACCACTTCTTCCTCCACTCCCACTACCACTTCTTCCTCCACTCCCACTACCACTTCTTCCTCCACGGCCTCTACCACTTCTTCTTCCACTGCCCATACCACTTCTTCCTCCACTCTCACTACCACTTCTTCCTCCAATGCCCCTACCATTTCTTCTTCCACCACCCCTACCACTTCTTCCTCCACCGCCCCTACCACTTCTTCTTCCACCGCCCCTACCACTTCTTCTTCCACTGCCCCTACCACTTCTTCCTCCACCGCCCCTACCACTTCTTCTTCCACCGCCCCTACCACTTCTTCCTCCACTCTCACTACCACTTCTTCCTCCACCGCCCCTACCACTTCTTCTTCCACCGCCCCTACCACTTCTTCCTCCACCGCCCCTACCACTTCTCCCTCCACTGCCGCTACCACTTCTTTCTCTCAGCCAACACCCTGGAATGAAACTCAACATAGGATCTAACCCTCCTCCATTATGTGTAAAACTACCAAAGAAAATAGTTTGATCCAAAAGTAAATGGAAATATTCAGTGGTGAGAATATCAACATTGCTAGAAAACTTCAGGAGAGCGCAGCACAGCGGACGCCAGGTGGAGAACACAGCGATATATTACACACACGCATATATATTTATATATATACATACACCTAGAGAAGAACGTAGAATAAAATGACAGATATCATAATGCCGGCCAGTAGTGATATCACAGAAGGTTTTGTTTGTTCACCTGTGTGAGCTATCTATTCTCACCTGGTAAATAAGGAGGGGGAATTGAGACTTTGAATGAGGATGATGGCTGGTTATGGTTTGAAAGATATGTGAAGATGTTTATTAACATATAAATGTAAATACATTACAGTGATACATAACGTATAAAATGGTATTGTCATATGAAAAACCATGCATGAATGGCATGGACAGCATGAATATGCAACAATATGTACATATAACAGCACACAATAATGCAGACATGGTAATACTGTAAAAATGCATGCATAAACACATCATATTGGTAACAAATGGCAATAGTGGATAAACTGAGTGTAGATTGTATTAGTGGAAATAAAAAGATACTAGATAATTGCTGTTAGGGCATAATGTTACAACCTGAAGGCCCGCCGCGTTTCGTGTAAAAACAATTCCTCAGGGGTGGATGCTACATAGTATCTACAAAAAATGAAATATAGTTGTGACGGGAGGGCCCGTGGAACCCAGAATCTTTTGGAAAGTGTGGGATACCCTTTGTTTCAGCTCCACATACACCTCTTGTGTCTAAGTCACCCTGTACTATCCTGGCATAGGGTGAGTGAGAAAATATATCTTGGACTACTTAAAAGGGGACAGGAATATTTATCCACAATATCTCCCAGGATATATATGTAAAGACTTTGTTTGATTCTGAACTCCACATGTTAGTTGAGAGAGCTGATCACATTGGCCTCTAGAACTGGGTAGAAGTCGGACAGTTTACTCCTACTATAGTTTGTTGCCTACTAGGCTGAGGAGGGGGGAGATCACTGTTTGTATTGTTAATTGTAATTATCTCCTGCTATTGTGTTTATACTACTGTGTGAAGCTCGGTGCCCACAAGTCTGCCCAAAGGTCATGTCTCTGAGTCACCTAGTCTGGGTAAATGATTTAGTAAACTAGTTCATGTTAATTAGGTTACAGGTGTATTGTTAGAGTAATATGAGCAGGAGGGGGGAACCTCCTCTTTAACAATATATAAAGACTTGTAGTTTTGGTTCTAATAAACGAGTCCATGTTAGCAGTGAAGCAAATCTTGTCTTGTTTTGTGCTTGGGAGCGGTTGGAATATCTAATATCTGTATACAGACTGGGAGGAAGTGGTATATGGCGGAAGCACTCAAGCGGAGTGTGGGACGTTCCGTGACATTGGTGGCAAGCAGCGGGACGCTTCCTGCAGTCTGGGACATCCAAACTTACACCTGGATCCAAGGTCCAGATAGTAGGAGAGGTACAGATACCAGCCGCCATGGAAGAGGAATTCAGAAGGAGGTTGCGAGAGATGCAGATACAGCACAGAGGACCAGTATCAGAGCAGGTCCTGCTGGGATGGTGTGATTCTATCCACTGTGAACTCTGGAAGGAAGCGCTAGCCCGTGAGCAGCGCCACCAGGGAAAAGTTCTCCCCTCCATCCAGGAAAGGTACTGGTCACAGTATGGATTGCGTGTGCTGTTTTTGGGAGAAAAACCGCACAAGGAGCAGACAGCTAAATTAAAAAGGCTGGTCTGGGCAGAGATGAAGCTGGATGAGAGCTACAGAGCCCTCCGGTGGCATGTATCCCAAGCATGCCCTTGGATAGCGGATGACAGCCCAACGGAAGGCTTAAGCTAAGGCCGGCCTGGGACTGTTGTATGTAAACCTGACAGGGGACCCTAACTTTGGGAGTGATTTGGAGTGGCAGTTGGACGAAATCATGGATTTCAGAGAAGGGCTACTGAACATCTCGGAAGTGCACTGGGCACTGGAAGATAAAGATTTTCTGGCCGTTCAGGAATAGGAGCTGGAGATCGCCTACAGACGGCTGCTAGACTCTGCTTAGCGCCAGGGCTGGGCTCCCTTTGCCTGGGACTATCAGGAAATACCAGTTGACAACTCTGAAATCCTGGCTGAAGAATCGGCAGTGGAAAATCTGGAGATCGCCATCCCCAAAGCTGAAGTGCTGACAATAGGGCCGAGCTTTACTAACCTCTGCCCAGCACCGATAGCATCTTCTGGGTTCCACGGACAGGAAATGGTGAACCTCTATCCCCAGACACCAGTTGCAGAGACAGGGGATTTGATTGACTTTTCTGCTGAGGAAGAACAACCTGATGAGCCTCCAGCAGAAGAGCTGGTATTAGGGCCAAACTTCACTGTGCTCTGCCCAGCACCAACAGCAGTATCTGTGGAGTTACAAGGAGCTTCCCCAGCTGAAGTGCTGGTCACCAGACAGAGGGTCCAAGACCTCTGCCCCACACCTGTGGCAGTTTCGGAGGCTCAAGGTGAGAAAGTGGTGATCACTTCCCAGCAGCAGATACAAGGGGAGAAGGGAGAGGAGGTGTTCTTCGTCCCTCCCCAACAGTTGGCCAGGGTGGAGGAAGTGGACTTTCCTCCCCAGCAAAGATCCGTGCACCTGGGAGACAGTTTCAGAGACATGTTGTCCCAGCAGCCAGATAAGGGAATGGAAAAGGAAGCAGCCGGCTCACCTCCCCAATAGCAGCTACACAGTTTGGGAGTGGAGGAAGCCAGCCTCCTGCCCCAACGGTTAGCCGGAGTGGAGGATGTGGAGTCCCCAGCAGATGTGCTGGCAACAGGGCAGAGTGCTACCAACCTCTGCCCAGCACCGGCAACAACTACAGAGTTCCAGGGAGGCGGGGCAGTCGGCCTCCCTCCCCAACAGATAGCTGGAGCAGGTGGTGTGGGGTTTCCAGCAGAAGGGCTGGCAACAGGGCAGATAGCTGCTGGCCTCTGCCCTCAACTAACAAAGGATGGATTTCCTGTAAAGGTGGATGGGACTTCAGTCTCCACCTGTATACCCCAGGGATGCTGTGTGAAGCTCGGTGATCACAAGTCTGCCCAAAGGTCATGTCTTTGAGTCACCTAGTCTAGGTAAATGATTTAGTAAACTAGCTCATGTTAATTAGGTTACAGTTGTATTGTTAGAGTAATATGAGCAGGAGGGGGGAACCTCCTCTTTAACTGTATATAAAGACTTGTAATTTTGGTTCTAATAAATGAGTCCATGTTAGCAGCTATGCAAGTCTCGTCTTGTTTTGTGCATGGGAGCGGTTGGAATATCTGATATCTGTATCCAGACTGGGAGGAAGTGGTATACTGACAGAAACACTCAAGCGGAGTGTGGGACGTTCCGTTACAATAGTTAAGTCCAATATTATAATATTCGATATAGAATATATATAGTAATATAGAAAACAAAATTGTCAATCCTGGGTACTTACATACAGCAGACCAAAGCGGCATATGGTAAGTATGGGGCCAGGGCCCAGAAGTGTCTGTCCCGAGAACTGAGGTGTTCTGAAGCCCTGTGATGGCCAGGCGCTGCACAATCCTCTTGATCTCTAATGGATATCTTATTTATCCATTGTAGACCCCACTGGCTGCTATCACTCCTGCTCACCATTTCTATAAAACCTGGAGATTGGCAAACTGTGTTTTGGGGGTGCTGCCTGTGTGCCCAGCCATCACGGGGCTTCAGAACACCTCAGCTCCCGGGACAGACACTTCTGGGCCCTGGCCCCATACTTACCATATGCCGCTTTGGTCTGCTGTATGTAAGTACCCAGGATTGACCATTTTGTTCTATCCTGTTGTGCCCATCCAATATTGGACTTAACTATATTTTATTTTTTGTAGATACTATGTAGCATCTGCCCCTGAGGAAGTGTTTTTACACGAAACGCGTTGGACCTTCAGGATGTAACATTATGCCCAAACAGCAATTATGTAGTACCACCATTTTTTTTTATTTCCACTAATACAATCTACACTCAGTTTATCCACTATTGCCATTTGTTACCAATATGATATATTTATGCATGTGTTTTTACAGTATTACCATGTCTGCATTATTGTGTGCTGTTATATCTATATATTGATGCATATTCATGCTGTCCATTCCATTCATGCATGGTTTTTCATATGACATTACCATTTTATATGACGTATCACTGTAACATATTTACATTTATATGTTAATAAACATCTTCACATATCTTTCAAACCATAACCAGCCATCATCCTCATTCAAAGTCCCAATTCCCCCTCCTTATTTACCTTAACCTGGGATGGAGGCACATATATTTATGCTCCTCTTCCAAAGTCCCAAATTCCCCCTTTTATGTCTATTCTCACCTGTGTCAGTTATCTCCCATCACCTGTGTCAGTTATCTCCCATCACCTGTGTCAGTTATCTCCCCTCACCTGTGTCAGTTATCTCCTCTCACCTGTGTCAGTTATCTCCTCTCACCTGTGTCAGGTATCTCCTCTCACCTGTGTCAGTTATCTCCCATCACCTGTGTCAGTTATCTCCCCTCACCTGTGTCAGTTATCTCCCATCACCTGTGTCAGTTATCTCCCATCACCTGTGTCAGTTATCTCCTCTCGCCTGTGTCAGTTATCTCCTCTCACCTGTGTCAGTTATCTCCTCTCACCTGTGTCAGTTATCTCCCATCACCTGTGTCAGTTATCTCCCCTCACCTGTGTCAGTTATCTCCTCTCACCTGTGTCAGTTATCTCCCATCACCTGTGTCAGTTATCTCCCATCACCTGTGTCAGTTATCTCCCCTCACCTGTGTCAGTTATCTCCCATCACCTGTGTCAGTTATCTCCCATCACCTGTGTCAGTTATCTCCTCTCACCTGTGTCAGTTATCTCCTCTCACCTGTGTCAGTTATCTCCTCTCACCTGTGTCAGTTATCTCCCATCACCTGTGTCAGTTATCTCCCCTCACCTGTGTCAGTTATCTCCTCTCACCTGTGTCAGTTATCTCCTCTCACCTGTGTCAGTTATCTCCCCTCACCTATGTCAGTTATCTCCCCTCACCTGTGTCAGTTATCTCCTCTCACCTGAGTCAGTTATCTCCCATCACCTGTGTCAGTTATCTCCCATCACCTG
Organism: Aquarana catesbeiana; assembly: GCA_037953035.1. Taxonomy (NCBI): domain Eukaryota; kingdom Metazoa; phylum Chordata; class Amphibia; order Anura; family Ranidae; genus Aquarana; species Aquarana catesbeiana. The sequence goes on from JBBHAA010002414.1 coordinate 18,492, forward strand.
TGTCAGTTATCTCCCATCACCTGTGTCAGTTATCTCCCCTCACCTGTGCCAGTTATCTCCTCTCACCTGTGTCAATTATCTCCTCTCACCTGTGTCAGTTATCTCCTCTCACCTGTGTCAGTTATCTCCTCTCACCTGTGTCAGTTATCTCCTCTCACCTGTGTCAGTTATCTCCCCTCACCTATTTCAGTTATCTCCCCTCACCTGTGTCAGTTATCTCCTCTCACCTGAGTCAGTTATCTCCTCTCACCTGTGTCAATTATCTCCTCTCACCTGTGTCAGTTATCTCCCCTCGCCTGTGTCAGTTATCTCCCCTCACCTGTGTCAGATATCTCCCCTCGCCTGTGTCAGTTATCTCCCCTCACCTGTGTCAGTTATCTCCCCTCACCTGTGTCAGTTATCTCCTCTCACCTGTGTCAGTTATCTCCCCTCACCTGTGTCAGTTATCTCCCCTCACCTGTGTCAGTTATCTCCCCTCACCTGTGTCAGTTATCTCCCATCACCTGTGTCAGTTATCTCCCATCACCTGTGTCAGTTATCTCCCCTCACCTGTGTCAGTTATCTCCCATCACCTGTGTCAGTTATCTCCCATCACCTGTGTCAGTTATCTCCCCTCACCTGTGTCAGTTATCTCCTCTCACCTGTGTCAGTTATCTCCTCTCACCTGTGTCAGTTATCTCCCATCACCTGTGTCAGTTATCTCCCCTCACCTGTGTCAGTTATCTCCTCTCACCTGTGTCAGTTATCTCCTCTCACCTGTGTCAGTTATCTCCCCTCACCTATGTCAGTTATCTCCCCTCACCTGTGTCAGTTATCTCCTCTCACCTGAGTCAGTTATCTCCCATCACCTGTGTCAGTTATCTCCCATCACCTGTGTCAGTTATCTCCCATCACCTGTGTCAGTTATCTCCCATCACCTGTGTCAGTTATCTCCTCTCGCCTGTGTCAGTTATCTCCTCTCACCTGTGTCAGTTATCTCCTCTCACCTGTGTCAGTTATCTCCCATCACCTGTGTCAGTTATCTCCCCTCACCTGTGTCAGTTATCTCCTCTCACCTGTGTCAGTTATCTCCTCTCACCTGTGTCAGTTATCTCCCCTCACCTATGTCAGTTATCTCCCCTCACCTGTGTCAGTTATCTCCCATCACCTGTGTCGGTTATCTCCCATCACCTGTGTCAGTTATCTCCCATCACCTGTGTCAGTTATCTCCCCTCACCTGTGCCAGTTATCTCCTCTCACCTGTGTCAATTATCTCCTCTCACCTGTGTCAGTTATCTCCTCTCACCTGTGTCAGTTATCTCCTCTCACCTGTGTCAGTTATCTCCTCTCACCTGTGTCAGTTATCTCCCCTCACCTATGTCAGTTATCTCCCCTCACCTGTGTCAGTTATCTCCTCTCACCTGAGTCAGTTATCTCCTCTCACCTGTGTCAATTATCTCCTCTCACCTGTGTCAGTTATCTCCTCTCACCTGTGTCAGATATCTCCCCTCGCCTGTGTCAGTTATCTCCCCTCACCTGTGTCAGATATCTCCCCTCGCCTGTGTCAGTTATCTCCCCTCACCTGTGTCAGTTATCTCCCCTCACCTGTGTCAGTTATCTCCTCACACCTGTGTCAGTTATCTCCTCTCACCTGTGTCAGGTATCTCCTCTCACCTTTGTCAGTTATCTCCTCTCACCTGTGTCAGTTATCTCCCCTCACCTGTGTCAGTTATCTCCCCTCACCTGTGTCAGTTATCTCCCCTCACCTGTATCAGTTATCTCCCCTCACCTGTGTCAGTTATCTCCTCTCACCTGTGTCAGGTATCTCCTCTCACCTTTGTCAGTTATCTCCCCTCACCTGTATCAGTTATCTCCCCTCACCTGTGTCAGTTATCTCCCCTCACCTGTGTCAGGTATCTCCTCTCACCTGTGTCAGTTATCTCCTCTCACCTGTGTCAGTTATCTCCTCTCACCTGTGTCAGTTATCTCCCCTCACCCGTGTCAGTTATCTCCTCTCACCCGTGTCAGTTATCTCCTCTCACCTGCGTCAGGTATCTCCTCTCACCTGTGTCAGTTATCTCCTCTCACCTGTGTCAGTTATCTCCTCTCACCTGTGTCAGTTATCTCCTCTCACCTGTGTCAGTTATCTCCTCTCACCTGTGTCAGTTATCTCCTCTCACCTGTGTCAGTTATCTCCTCTCACCTGTGTCAGTTATCTCCCCTCACCTGTCTCAGGTATCTCCTCTCACCTGTGTCAGGTATCTCAGTGTAGTCTCTCCTCTGTCTCTCTCTCCGGTAGGTGTGGGATCTCCTCGGTGACGGATCATTTATAGGGAATGTTGGGATCCCGGAGGACTCTCTGTGGTATAATCAGGACTTCCGCTGCTCATTATGGAATGTGAGGGTCTCCAGAGAAAGGAGGTTTTTATACTCTAATAAAAAAATGGAGTAAAACTGATATGAAAATATATTGTCACTTAGATTATCAATGTCATAGTTACCCCCCCCCCTCACTATAACACACTGCCCCCCCCCCCCCCCCATTCTCATATGAATATCAGTCCCCCATTTTCTCATACAGGTTTAGGACCAGCCGTGGTAAAGGAGAAAATTCACACCAGAGCCAAACTACCCTGCAGGATGTTTTTTGACTGCTGAAAGAAACCAGAGCACCAGTTTGGCCCCTTTTAACATCCCTCTTTGTTGCCCCTCTTATAGTAATTAAACCAGAATTTTGCTAAAATAACTAATTAAGAGAAATAATAAAAAATTCAGCTGATATTACTCAACTGGGAAGTCTGTCCAGAAGAACATTATATACATATATCATATACACTATATTGTCAAAAGTATTGGGACGTGTGCCTTTACGCACATGAACTTTAATGGCATCCCAATCTTAGTCCGAAGGGTTCAATATTGAGTTGGCCCACCAACTCTTCTGGGAAGCCTGTCCACAAGGTTTAGGAGGGTGTCTATGGGACCATTCTTCCAGAAACAAGGTTCATAAAGACATGGAGGAGCGAGTTTGGGGTGGAGGAACTTGACTGTCCTGACCTCAACCCAAAAGAACACCTTTGGGGTGATGAATTTGAGAGCAGACTGCAAGCCAGGCCTTCTCATCCAACATCAGTCCCTGACCTCACAAATGCTCTTCTGGAAGAATGGTCAAATATTTCCATAGACACCCTCCTAAACCTTGTGGACGGCCTTCCCAGAAGAGTTGAAGGTGTTATAGCTGCAAAGGGTGGGCCAACTCACTATTATACCCTCCGGACTAAGACTGGGATGTCATCAAAGTTCAATGTGTGTGTAAAGGCAGGTGTCCCAATACTTTTGACAATATAGTGTAAAAAGGGTGGGAGATGTTTTTTTATGTTCCATTTTAACTGTTTTTGAAGGTTTCCATTGGAAAATTTGGCAGATGGAAATGAATAATGGTTGTAAATGTCATAAACTCCTGTTGTAGATTATCATATCCAGTTATTAACATCTGCATAGTATATCATGCTACTCCATGGTCTTCCCGCACACATACCAAGGATGGGCTTTGGGTTCTTATGAAGAAAACCTTAAAATTAATCAACATCACTGTAGTACCTTATAGGGTAACACATGGGGGTTTGTCAGACTTCTGTAACCCCGGGGCCCTCAACATCCCCACCCAACATCCAAGTCAGCTACTTCTTTCCTTCTCCAGAGCCTCTCACTGCCATTACAGTCTTGGTGAATTTCCCCACCATCTTGGATGACTTTCTAGGATGTAATCACTGTACATCTCTGAATTAAGATCTTTATATTGTGACAGTGCGAGGCTCTGCAGCTGTGGGAGATTCAGAAATTGATATGGAGAGAACACAGGACTCTCAAAGTTACAGTTTCAGAGACTCCAGTGTGTATATTGTGATTGGAGAAAGTTGTGTTTTGAGCTTTCTCTGTGATTTGTAATCCCCAATCGGGGCCTGGAGTTTGAAGGTTCCAAAGTGTCTTGTGGGAAAGAACCTTCAATCCGGTGTCTGGATTTTGCAAGACACCTGCAGCCCGTGTGAGTGAACAGGCTTATTATGAGGAAAGTCTGAGAGCTTAGGATAGTTGAAGTTGGAGTTGCAGTGTGTTCCAGCCAGGAGGGGTGACTTGCCCAGGGGCGGGGGGGGGGGGAACCCCATGTTGGGGGGATGTCTTGCCCATAAGATTGAGAAAGTCAGAACAAATATGTGGGTCCAGAGAGACTGGGAAAGCTTAGGAGACTAGCAACTCCAGGGTGTTTGAAGGAAGTCTGAGTTCCCGAGGAGTGTGTGAGAACGCTGGGTGCTGGACAAACCTTATTAGGAGGCCAGAAGTGGGGCTCGTACAGTGAGGTGCTGTGACAGGAAGGAAGGCTGAGGGAACTTGAGAAACCTATGGTCACGGAGACCATTGCTAACAGCGGAAGAGCTGTTGAAGTGTAACCAGGTGGGCTACCATTTTTTATTTATATTTGCTGGAGAAGAACCCCTGCGTGGGCCACTTGCTGTAAAAACTTTTTGTTCATTTTCCTTTAGAATAAAAGCGGGCTGCCGTGCCCTTAAATACAGTTCTGACTGACGTGGACTCACTTTAAAAAACACTCACCACCTAAGAGCTAACCATCCCCCATATCACAATAGGTACATGGGTGGCTGACTATCTGAATTATTAAGGAATCAGATGATCAGCAAAAAAAACCTTTAAACATTTTAAAGAATAGTCAGACCTTCTTCCACATTTGAATTAATACCTAAGGAAGTCGGTGGGGTACGTATTCCTAGCAGGTTAAAGCCTGGAGACGACCATCCATAAATTTCGCTGAGGTCAAACAACGGCTCTTGGGGACCATAATACATGAAAAATTGGCCTTCATACTTACCGACACCCATGCAAAGTATCCTAGGGCCCATAACCGGAGCACATTGCGCACTTGGACCACTCCCTTCTTTCTTTGTGACTGCTGGCCACAAACCAGTGGAATGAGACCATCGGTTGGACCTCATGGGACATCCTTCTCTCCCCCCACCCCCTTCCCCGCTGGCCCACCTCCCTCTCTCTCTTGTCTCTCTTTGCTTTTTGTTGTTTTTCCTTTCCATTAAGCCTACCATAAATCTACTCACAGATCCTCTTCAACTAAGTACATTGTGATCTCCCCCTTCCCCTGTTTCTGGGTGATGTCTATTAGCTGGCTGTTGGAGGACTTCTCATGGCTTCTGCTATGGTATTAAACCATGTATTGTGAACCTCCCTCTGGGGAAACCCTCTCAACCTTGCAATTGCGCTCTTTTATTTCAAGTCGCAAGGGTCTCTGCCTCCTCTGGTGTAATACATTCCCTTGTTTTATGTGTATGCCGTATTCCAAAAATTCTATAAAAATGTACAATAAAAGGTTATGGAATTTTACATGAGACCGGCTCTGTGAATGAAGCACATTTTATTGCCTTTAGTGGTCAAACCCAACAGCACTAATGTCCTGTACACACCACCGGTTTTGCCGTCGGAATAAACTCTGAAGGTTTTTCTGACAGAATTCCGCTCAAGCTGTCTTGCCTACACACGGTCACACCAAATTCCGACCGTCAAGAACGCGGTGACGTACAACACGTGCAACGGGACAACACGTAGGACGTCTCGTACTTGCTTCAGAGCATGCGTCATTTTTGGTACGTCGGAAGAGCACACAAATCGGTTTTCCCGATAGGAATTTGTTCCGTTGGAAAAATATAGCACATGTTCTCTATCTAAGTCCGTCTGAATTTTCGACGTAAAAAGTCCGATGGGGCATACACACGGTCGGAATATACGATGAAAAGCTCCCATCGGACTTTTTCTGTCGGAAATACCGACCAAGTGTTCGGGGCATTATAGGCCTTATGGATGTTTATAAATGTGTGTTTGTATACGGTGTATCTAAAACCAGAAACTTTTGGATGTTTTAGATTCAGTAAGAAGTGTGTAGCACCCTTGTGTTTTGTTTTTTATTTTTTTTTCTTATGTCTTTCAGAGACAACTGAAAATGAGAGAAAATCTCTTCAAAGTGATGGTCAGATGTCACCAGAAGAGGTATCCTCAATGGAGGAGTTCCCCTCTATCCCCTTCCAGTAAAATCAACTTTCTCCTTTCATTTTATGGACAAATGAAAGAACAATTCTGGTTTTAGCCTCTGTGGGCAACAGTTTTTTTTCCCGTTTTTATGCTCATTTTTTTTTCTTTGATTATCATATAAAGTATCTCACAAAAGTGAGTACACCCCTCAGTCACATTTGTGTAAATCTTTTCTTCTATCTTTTCATGTGACAACACTGAAGAAATGACACTTGTCTACAATGTAAAGTAGTGAGTGTACAGCTTGTATAACAGTGTAAATTTGCTGTCCCCTCAAAATAACTCAACACACAGCCATTAATGTCTAAACCACTGGCAACAAAAGTCAGTACACCCCTAAGTGAAAATCTCCAAATTGGGCCCAAAGTGTCAATATTTTTTTGTGGCCACCATTATTTTCCAGCACTGCCTTAACCCTCTTGGGCATGGAGGTCACCAGAGCTTCACAAGTTGTCACTGGAGTCCTCTTCCCCTCCCCCATGATGACATCACAAAGCTGGTGGATGTTAGAGACCTTGTGCTCCTCCACCTTCTGTTTGAGGATGTCCCACAGATGATCAATAGGGTTTAGGTCTGGAGACATGCTTGGCCAGTCCATCACCTTTACCCTCAACTTCTTTAGTAAGGCAGTGGTGGTCTTGGAGGTGTGTTTGGGGTGGTTATCATGTTGGAATACTGCCCTGCGGTCCAGTCTCTGAAGGGAGGGGATCATGCTCTGCTTCAGTATATCACAGTACATGTTGGCATTCATGGTTCCCTCAATGATTTGTAGCCCCCCAGTGCCGGCAGCACTCAGCCCCAGACCATGACACTCCCACCACCATGCTTGACTGTAGACAATACACACTTGTCTTTGTCCTCCTCACCTGGTTGCCCCCACACACGCTTGTCACCATCTGAACCAAATACATTTATCTTGGTCTCATCAGACCACAGGACATGGTTCCAGTAATCCATCTCCTTAGTCTGCTTGTCTTCAGCAAACTGTTTGTGGACTTTCTTGTACATCATCTTTAGAAGAGGCTTCCTTTTGGGATGACAGCCATGCAGACCAATTTGATGCAGTGTGCGGCGTATGGTCTGAGCACTGACAGGTTGACCCCCCACCCCTACAACCTCTGCAGCAATGCTGGCAGCACTCATACGTCTATTTCCCAAAGACAACCTCTGGATATGATGCTGAGCACGTGACCTCAACTTCTTTGGTGGACCATGGTGAGGCCTGTTCTGAGTGGAACCTGTCCTGTTATACCGCTGTATGGTCTTGGCCACCGTGCTGCAGCTCAGTTTCAGGGTCTTGGCAATCTTCTTATAGCCTAGGCCATCTTTATGTACAGCAACAATTCTTTTTTTCAGATCCTCAGAGAGTTCTTTGCCATGAGGTGCCATGTTGTACTTCCAGTGACCAGTATGAGAGAGTGAGAGCGATAACACCAAATTTAACACACCTGCTCCCCATTCACACCTGAGACCTTGTAACACTAACGAGTCACATGACACCGGGGAGGGAAAATGGCTAATTGGGCCCAATTTGGAGATTTTCACTTAGGGGTGTACTGACTTTTGTTACCAGCGGTTTAGACATTAATGGCTGTGTGTTGAGTTATTTTGAGGGGACAGCAAATTTACACTGTTATACAAGCTGTACACTCACTACTTTACATTGTAGACAAGTGTCATTTCTTCAGTGTTGTCACATGAAAAGATAGAAGAAAAGATTTAGACAAATGTGACTGAGGGGTGTACTTACTTTTGTCAGATACTGTATCTGCAATAATATTATCTACATGCGTAGCGCTCCTCTGTAATCGGTGTGTGTTACGGGGCCACCTCTTCTTGTGTACGCCCTCGTCAATGCCCGAGACTAGGCAGAGCCGCAGTCATGCGGATAGAACATTAGGGTGGAACCCCGGCTTCGAAGGGAGCCATACACCAAAACTTAGCATTTCCACGGAGCCTGTGCCCCGCTCCACTAGACCAGCCTTACTCTGCCACCTCACTTCCAGGGACAGAATGGGGTCCCACCATGCCCAACACGCGGACCTCATGCATGCACTCAATTAACTGCTTACTCTCCATTACCTGCAGCTAGGTCCATGGGGTCTCCTTTTCATGGGTTTGGTCCGGATTGTTTTTGGGGTACCGACCGCTAGGGAAGGAGTCAAAGTACTGACCCCCCTCACTAGCAGCCCGCTCACTACACACTTCCACCCCGCTCTTCTGCTGATTTAACCTTTTGTGGTTGCTTTCCATTCTATCCTCTTTGACGCATTCTGTGCTTACAGGCCCTGTTCTTCTAGATACGCCATGTGCCACCATGCACCCCTTTAACCCCTTCACATCAACAGTAAGCAAATAGGCGGGTTCTCAGTGGGTGGGCCTTAACACCGACTGGTCGGAATATTTGTAAATACAGCTGTGCCGAGAGCATGTGCCGTGCCCACCCCTGGCACGGTTACCGATGGCTAACAGAAAGCCCCCGATCGCAAGTAGCAGTGGTCACATGATCATAAACCCCACCCTGCCTCCCGGCATCTGAAACCTCTTAAAGGGCCGGGCTGGAAGGCGCTTGCGCCAAGGGGTTAAGTAACTTCAGAATAGACTTTTAACAGTTAAAAATACTTTACTGAATACATTCAGCATCACAGTCCAACAGTGCAGTAACTGTTTTTCCTTAACTAACTAGATCCAGGCTGCCCAGTGCTTACCTTCCCCAAGGTGAGAGTCCATAACGTGGAAGAGTCTTGGTCCAGGTGGATTCCCTTGAGGGTACTTTGCCAGCTGCTGTAGGTCTCATCCTTGTGGTTGAGCTCCTTGATGTTCCCATGCGGCTATGGCCGAGATCACCTGAGCAGAGACTTCCCCCCTTTTATCAGTAGCACAGGGTGGAGGGCAGGGCCCAGAAAAGCCCGGGATCAATACAGAACCCGAGTTAACCCTTTTCCATCTAAACAACAGCGACATTTATAAGGAAACCTGCTTACAAGTGTAGCAGGGGTTGATTGTTCAGGCCTGCTCTGTGTCTCACAGATTGCTGCTCTGATTGCTTCCCCCCTGTATTCTAGAGGATTCTAGATTTGTGGTAGGAGAAAGAACAGCCTGAGTATTTATGGGGAGCCTAGCCAATCCCTGGGGAGGTGTGCCCAGCAGGTGTTTGGAGAGCCCATAAATAGCCTAAGGCTGATTGAGAGAGTTCCTGGGTCCAGTTCTGCTGGAGGACACCCCTGGGGCAGGATTACTGGAGGTGCCATCTAGAAGACATTGAGATCACAGCTGGGAAGCCTATTTGCAAAGCCTAGTCTTGGAGTCGGTTTGGGTCTGGAGAGATTCACTGGAGAGAGCCAGGAGGAAGATGGGGGGGGGGGGGAAGTGTCCAGCTGTCTTATGGTGGTGTGAGTCTGTATCTCTCTCACTAAAGAGTGCCTGGTGGATATTGGAAGAAGGCAACTGATGATCCTGCGACCATGTGAGTAGATGACTCCAGTCCTGGAAGTTTGTGACCGTGTCTTTTGGTGTTTTGGGAAAAGTCCAAGTCACCTGTAACCATTAGAGATTGTGAGGGACATTTTGCGAAGCACAGCAAGATAGAGAAGGAGTCCTCAAAGTGTTCAGTTCCCCAGTTTTTTTTTTTTGGGGGGGGAAGGGTATCCTATGCTCTCTTTACCCCATCCAAGTTCAATGTTATAATATAAAACCCTCAAATAAAGACACCCCTAGACTGTTCCTGTTGAATGAGTGGAAGATTGAAGAAGATGCTGCGTGCCCGGCTGTGTGTGATCTACCTGGGGGGAAAAGTCCACCGGCATCTCCTCAAGGGGTTACGCTACACATGTAAAGCTGGCCTGATGGAAAAAACGTTTGGAAAGTTGTAGAACCGGTTCATACTGGTGTCACAATGTTCTCTTAGAGAAGAATCATTTTACGAGTGAAATATTTCTAAGCTGGGTGACTCCGCTATAAGAAACGTCACAGCAAACAGAAGAATGTTTTATTGATATAAATATTTACTGAACTGCGAACGCTTGCTTGTTCTTCCATTTTTTCCCCCTAAAAACATTTATGTCTTCTTATCATTAAAAATCAAAAATAGTTTTATTAGGAGATTTATATTGTCTTGGCAGCCAGGGCCTGCTTTCATTTCATTTCAAACTATTTATTTATTTTTCTCTGTCATGACCCCAAAGTCCTAAGATGGGTTTTTTTGTGACCAAAAGTTTGCAGAGCCTTTTTGGAGATCTGCTTTGTTTTAATTCCCTTGATTAATCTATTGAAGGAGGAAACAGAAAGGAGACATTTCCAAAGAGAACCTGATGATTGGGGATTGTACTACTGGGACACCTGTGAACCATAGCAAGGCCAATGAGACCAAAGTAGAAGACAAGGACGGCAGGCAAGTGGGTGGAACACATACTGAGGGTCTTCAGAATGGCCTTTCCTACCTGAGAAACCATTGTCCTTAAAATCAGGAGGAGTGTGATGGAGATATATAGACAGAGAGTCAATCCCCAAGACTGGGAGGGCAATAAATAGGCCGTACATGATATTGACACTTCTACCGGTGCAGGCCAACTTCATGACCTCCTGGTGCAGGCAGTAGGAAAGGGCAACCTCGTGAAAATCAATCGGACAAGAAATATTTCAGATGCCTGAAGGAGCCGCTAATTTAGTTGGGTCCTCTGTTGCCGGGCTCAACCATATTAACACCTCAATCACTCTGCCACACCCAATTGAATTCACAATCTCAGAATATTCCCCAAGGAATAGACTCCAAACCAGTAGGTAAAGAAAACCTTACATACACTATATTACCAAAAGTATTGTGACGCCTGCCTTTACACACACATGAACTTTAATGGCATCCCAGTCTTAGTCCGTAGGGTTCAATATTGAGTTGGCCATGCCCTTTCCAGCTATAACAGCTTCAATTCTTCTGGGCAGGCCGTCCACAAGGTTTAGGAGGGTGTCTATGGGAATGTTTGACCATTCTTCTAGAAGTGCATTTGTGAGGTCAAGAACTGATGTTGGATGAGGAGACCTGGCTCGCAGTCGCAGCTCTAATTCATCCCAAAGGTGTTCTATCGGGTTGAAGGTAGAACTTTGTGCAGGTCAGGCACTGATGTTGAACGAGAAGGCCTGGCTCGCAGTCGCCGCTTTAATTCATCCCAAAGGTGTTCTATCGGGGTGAGGTCAGGAGTCTGTGCAGGCCAGTCAAGGGCCTCCACCCCAAAATCGCTCCTCCATATCTTTATGGACTTTGCTTTGTGCACTGGTGCGCAGTCATGTTGGAACAGGAAGGGGACATCTCCAAACTGTTCCCACAAATATCACAGTCCAGGTAGCCGAACTTATCTGCCGGGACCTATTCTACTCCCAAGGGCCACAGTCCAGCTTCCCTAAAGTCTGAAGAATTATAAACTGGCCCTTTGTTTAGAAAGTCAAGTTCCTCCACCCCAAAAATGCTCATCCACAACTTTATGGACCTTGCTTTGTGCACTGATCCAAATCATTTGGTGGAGGGGGGGTTATGGTGTGTGGGGGGGGGAATATGGTGTGGGATGGAGGGGGGATTATGGTGTGGGGGTTGTTTTTCAGGGGTTGGGTTTGGCCCCTTAGTTCCGGTGAAGGGAACTCTTAAGGCGTCAGCATACCAAGACATTTTGGACAATTTCATGCTGCCAACTTCGTGGGAGGAGTTTGGGCATGGCCCCTTCCTGTTCCAACATGACTGCCCACCAGTGCACAAAGCAAGGTCCATAAAGACACGGATGAGCGAGTTTGGGGTGGAGGAACTTGACTGGCCTGCACACAGTCCTGACCTAACCCTGATAGAACACCTTTGGGATGAATTAGGGGGGGAGACTGCGAGCCAGGCCTTCTCGTCCAACATCAGTGCCTGACCTCACAAATGCACTTCTGGAAGAATGGTCAAACATTCCCATAGACACCCTCCTAAACCTTGTGGACGGCCTTCCCAGAAGAGTTGGAGCTGTTATAGCTGCAAAGGGCGGAGCCAACTCAATATTGAACCCTCCGGACTAGGACTGGGATGCCATTAAAGTTCATGTGCGTGCAAAGGCAGGCGTCCCAATACTTTTGGTAATGTAGTGTATGCAGAGAAAGGCACTTCTAAGTGTAGTATGTCAGCAATTTTATTAAAAGGCAACGCTTAAAAACGCTAACAGGATTACAGAGTAAACCAGCTCATCAATGTATGAAGCCCTCCTGAGATGGTCTTCCCTGTCACTGTGTGCACTTTGTGTGAATCGCGTCTTCTGAACAGTGTGGATCCCTCGTCTGTCGTGTTTTTCAACCTTTGATTCTACAATAAACCAACAAATTTGTCTTCATCTCTGGATGTTCCCGCTTCTTCTCTTTGTTGCATAGATTTCCCTCTCAATGTGCCGACCAGCAGCTGCAGGAACGGAGGGTCTGGAGGAGAGAGATGGTACTTCCTGAAACCAACGTGGAACACCGGAGGCAGAAGTGATGTCAGCAAGGGGGGTGGTTGACTAGTTTTGGAGCATGCTCAGAGGCTCCTTCTTCAAAAACCCCTTATATATACAGACTGCAATTAGAAGCGCCTTTCTCTACATATCAGGAGCAGAAATGGTTTACATGCCATGAGGATCGCATGCCTGGGACTTCAAAACCGTGGAATTTTGCTTGAAGGTTGTTGGCTCCAACTTGTCTTGCATACACACGGTCACACAAATGTTGGCCAACAATTACGAACGTGAGGACGCGGTGACGTACAAGACGTACGACGAGCCGATAAAAAGGAAGTTCAATAGTCATGTGATATCTCCATTATGAACGCTAGTTTTACAAGACCGAGCGCTCGTACTTGATTCCAAGCATGCGTGAACTTTTGTACGACGGACTTGTGTACACCCGATCGGAAAGTCCGACAACAAAATTTTGTTGGCGGAAAGATTGAGAACCTTCTAGCAAAGTCTTGTTGGTGGAAAGTCAGACAACAAATGTTCGATGGAGCGTACACACGGTCGGACTTTCCGCCAACAAGCTCACATCCAACATTTCCCGTGGGATAGTCCGATCGTGTGTGTACGCGGCATTAGAACATTCCTGCACAAAGGGCATCGGTCTTCTATAGGAGTTCCAACAAGTATCCCAACTAGGGATGAGCTTCAAGTTCGAGTCGAACCCATGTTTGACTCGAACATCGCCTGTTTGACCGTTCGAATTGTGAACGATATGGGCCATTCGCGCCAAATTCATGCGCGAATTTGGCACGTCACGGCCCATAATTCACTGCGGCATCGCAGTGCATTGCTGGCTGATGATTGGCCAAGCATGCACTATGACCCACATGCTTGGCCAATCACAGCACCGTCTGTACAGAGAGCCGTAACTGGCCAAAGCCAAGGTGTAGGGATGAGCCGAACACCCCCCTGTTCGGTTCGCACCAGAACATGCGAACAGGAAAAAAGTTTGTTCGAACATGCGAACACCGTTAAAGTCTATGGGACACGAACATGAATAATCAAAAGTGCTAATTTTAAAGGCTTATATGCAAGTTATTGTCATAAAAAGTGTTTGGGGACCCGGGTCCTGCCCCAGGGGACATGGATCAATGCAAAATACAGTTTTAAAAACGGCCGTTTTTTCAGGAGCAGTGATTTTAATAATGCTTAAAGTCAAACAATAAAAGTGTAATATCCCTTTAAATTTCGTACCTGGGGGGTGTCTATAGTATGCCTGTAAAGGGGCGCATGTTTCCTGTGTTTAGAACAGTCTGACAGCAAAATGACATTTTGAAGGAAAAAACTCATATTGCCGACAATACACATAGAAATTCATTGATAAAAACGGCATGGGAATTCCCCAAAGGGGAACCCCGAACCAAAATTTAAAAAAAAAAATGACGTGGGAGTCCTCCTAAATTCCATACCAAGCCCTTCAGGTCTGGTATGGATATTAAGGGGAACCCCGGCCAAAATTAAAAAAAAAAAATGACGTGGGGTTCCCCCTAAATTCCATACCAGACCCTTCAGGTCTGGTATGGATTTTAAGGGGAACCCCGCGCCAAAAAAAAAAAAAAAAACGGCGTGGGGTCCCCCCAAAAATCCATACCAGACCCTTATCCGAGCACGCAACCTGGCAGGCCGCAGGAAAAGAGGGGGGGACGAGAGTGCGGCCCCCCCTCCCTCCTGAACCGTACCAGGCCACATGCCCTCAACATTGGGAGGGTGCTTTGGGGTAGCCCCCCAAAACACCTTGTCCCCATGTTGATGAGGACAAGGGCCTCATCCCCACAACCCTGGCCGGTGGTTGTGGGGGTCTGCGGGCGGGGGGCTTATCGGAATCTGGAAGCCCCCTTTAACAAGGTGACCCCCAGATCCCGGCCCCCCCCCTGTGTGAAATGGTAAGGGGGTACATAAGTACCCCTACCATTTCACGAAAAAAGTGTCAAAAATGTTAAAAATGACAAGAGACAGTTTTTGACAATTCCTTTATTTAAATGCTTCTTCTTTCTTCTATCTTCCTTCATCTTCTGGTTCTTCTGGCTCTTCTAGTTCTTCTGGTTCTTCCTCCGGCGTTCTCGTCCAGCATCTCCTCCGCGGCGTCTTCTATCTTCTTCTCCTCGGGCCGCTCCGCACCCATGGCATGGGGGGGAGGCTCCCGCTCTTCTCTTCTTCTTTTCTTCTTTTCTTCTCTTCTTCTCTTCTTCTCTTCTTCATTTTCTTCTCCGGGCCGCTCCGCAATCCATGCTGGCATGGAGGGAGGCTCCCGCTGTGTGACGGCGCTCCTCGTCTGACAGTTCTTAAATAACGGGGGGGCGGGGCCACCCGGTGACCCCGCCCCCCTCTGACGCACGGTGACTTGACGGGACTTCCCTGTGGCATTCCCCGTGACGTCACAGGGAAGTCCCGTCAAGTCACCGTGCGTCAGAGGGGGGCGGGGTCACCGGGTGGCCCCGCCCCCCCCCGTTATTTAAGAACTGTCAGACGAGGAGCGCCGTCACACAGCGGGAGCCTCCCTCCATGCCAGCATGGGTGCGGAGCGGCCCGGAGAAGAAAATGAAGAAGAGAAGAAGAGAAGAAAAGAAGAAGAGAAGAAGAGAAAAGCGGGAGCCTCCCCCCATGCCATGGGTGCGGAGCGGCCCGAGGAGAAGAAGATAGAAGACGCCGCGGAGGAGATGCTGGACGAGAACGCCGGAGGAAGAACCAGAAGAGCCAGAAGAACCAGAAGAGCCAGAAGAACCAGAAGATGAAGGAAGATAGAAGAAGCATTTAAATAAAGGAATTGTCAAAAACTGTCTCTTGTCATTTTTAACATTTTTGACACTTTTTTCGTGAAATGGTAGGGGTACTTATGTACCCCCTTACCATTTCACACAGGGGGGGGGCCGGGATCTGGGGGTCACCTTGTTAAAGGGGGCTTCCAGATTCCGATAAGCCCCCCGCCCGCAGACCCCCACAACCACCGGCCAGGGTTGTGGGGATGAGGCCCTTGTCCTCATCAACATGGGGACAAGGTGTTTTGGGGGGCTACCCCAAAGCACCCTCCCAATGTTGAGGGCATGTGGCCTGGTACGGTTCAGGAGGGAGGGGGGGCCGCACTCTCGTCCCCCCCTCTTTTCCTGCGGCCTGCCAGGTTGCGTGCTCGGATAAGGGTCTGGTATGGATTTTTGGGGGGACCCCACGCCGTTTTTTTTTTTTTTTTTGGCGCGGGGTTCCCCTTAAAATCCATACCAGACCTGAAGGGCCTGGTATGGAATTTAGGGGGACTCCCACGTCATTTTTTTTATTTTGGTGCGGGGTTCCCCTTTGGGGAATTCCCATGCCGTTTTTATCAATGAACTTCTATGTGTATTGTCGGCAATGCAATAGCCGCGGGTAGTTTTAAATGAGTTTTTTCCTTCAAAATGTCATTTTGCTGTCAGACTGTTCTAAACACAGGAAACATGCGCCCCTTTACAGGCATACTATAGACACCCCCCAGGTACGAAATTTAAAGGAATATTACACTTTTATTGATTGACTTTAAGCATCATTAAAATCACTGCTCCTGAAAAAACGGCCGTTTTTAAAACTTTTTTTTGCATTGATCCATGTCCCCTGGGGCAGGACCCGGGTCCCCAAACACTTTTTATGACAATAACTTGCATATAAGCCTTTAAAATTAGCACTTTTGATTTCTCCCATAGACTTTTAAAGGGTGTTCCGCGGCATTCGAATTTGCCGCGAACACCCCAAATTGTTCGCTGTTCGGTGAACTTGCGAACAGCCAATGTTCGAGTCGAACATGAGTTCGACTCGAACTCGAAGCTCATCCCTACCAAGGTGGCTTTGGCCAATTATGGCTCAGGGGGTTTAGTACACGCCCCACACTATATAAGGCCGCCTGCGTGGCGGCCTTGTGTAGTGTGTTGCGGTGGAGAGAGATAGACAGAGAGAGAGACAGTATCATTTGATTTAAGTTAGATAGAGTAGGGAGGCGAGTCAGTTAGCTGCACTTACAGTGTATTGTGTATATATATGCATCCCAGGTGTTGCATATATATATATATATATATATATATACACTGTATTCAGTTTAGCTAGATCCGTTCCTGTTATCTTCTTACTGACAGGCAGGCTTGTCTTGTTACAGTATTTACAGCTATCTGAAGAAAATTGCTGGTGTTCTTTTGATCCTATTAGTACCACAGTCAGGCAGCTAGACTATTTACAGTTAGTGCAGTGCTTCCTGCTCACAGTGTTCAGCTAAAACTACCTGAAGACAATTGCTGGTGTTCTCATACTAATATTACTACAGGCAGGCAGTTGATTCTGCTAGCTGCAGTATCAGTATATATATATATACATCCCAGCTTAGTGCAGCTACATCTCACTACAGGCCATTAGTATGTCTGGAAGGCCAAGAAGGAGAGGCAGATAGTCACAAGCCAATAAGAGAGGGCAAGCAGGCTCTGTGTCTAGTGCTGGTCGTGGAGACGGTGCATCCTCATCAGCACGTGGCCGTGGGACACGCTTGGCCTTTTTTTCAGCAGCTGGCTGTGTTAAGCCGCAACATGCGGAAGACTTGGTCGAGTGGATGACCAAGCCGTCCTCATCCTCCTCATCCTCTCTCACCCATGCCCAGGGTACTTTGTCTGGCAAAGCAGCGGCCTCTTCCCTCGGCTCAATGTCATCAGTGACTCCTTCCCTAGCCCCACCATGTCCTCCTGAGGAGTCCCTCGAACTGTTTGACCACAGTGTTGGGTACATGCTCCAGGAGGATGCCCAGCGTTTAGAAGGCTCTGATGATGATACTGAGCTAGATGAAGGCAGTAACGTGAGCCCGGACAGAGGGGGTGCCCAAGAAGGACAGCAATCTGGCAGTCATGCTCCCCCTGCTGCAGCATACTGCCAGGTTTGCTCCAGTGATGAGGAGGGAGGGGATGATGAGGTCACTGACTCAACGTGGGTGCCTGATAGGAGAGAGGAGGTGGAGGAGGAGGAGGCGGCACATCACCAACGAGGCAGGATGCCCTCCAGGGGCCAGCCTAAGGGCAGCACATTGACTTCATCACACCGCAAAGCTCCGCATGTGCAGGGCCCTGCAGTCTCTGCGCGTTATTCCAAAAGTTCTTTGGTGTGGGCCTTTTTTGAGACAAGTGCATCAGATCGCACCGCTGCTATTTGCAATATATGTCTCAATCATATCTCGCGTGGCCAAAACATCTCCCGCTTGGGCACCACATGCTTGACCAGACATATGTTGACCTGCCATGCAGTTCGTTGGCAAGCGTATCTAAAAGACCCACAGCAAAGAACAAAGAGGACCTCTCCTTGCTCCTCATCAGCTGAGATCTCCAACCCCACTATACCTTCAGTCCTCTCTGAGACCTGCACTGAGAGAAATAAAGGTGTAGAATTAGGTGTGTCGAGGTGCATGCGCGGCAGCTCGTCGGATGGACGTCTAACCCGAGAGCTCCCCACCGCTCCGGCCGCAACACACCCTCCAGCGCCGCTCACAGCACAGAGTCCCGGCAAATAAATATCCCTGCAGATAGGGGACACATCAGGGAACCTCAGGATGGCGGGGGGTTCGGCAAGGAGAGACCTTTCCTCAGCTTTATCCTCTGGCCCGGGACCCACGGCCTCAGCCAAGATGGTGCCGGCTGCGATCGCACATGGAGGACATCAGGAGACAGAGCAGGAAAGGGGGGACTCCTTAGCAGAAATGGAGGACAGCTCTGCAGGGCCGGCGGGCCCCACAGTAAGTACCCACTATCGTTTCTCCCACCTCCCTGATCAGCAGGACCCTCTTCTCCCCCATGGAAAACTTCCTGGCCTCCCCAGAAGCAGACAAAGCTCACTCACAGGGCCTCCCATCCTAGAAGCAGACATGTCCACTTGGTTCAAGCATGATCTGTCCTGGCTGGGCAGGGTGAACTCCATAAAAATGACCCTGCTTCCTCGTCTCCTGTACCTCTTCCGTTCGCTTCCTATCCCAATTAGGAAAACCCAACTCATGCGATTCCAATCTTCCATTCTGAAATTCGTCTGGGGATCCAAGGGTAGAAGATGCTCCAAGGAAATACTTTACAGACTAAAAACCCAAGGAGGACTTGCTCTCCCTAATATTTGGTGGTATTACCAAGCAGCGCAAATCGCGCAAATCTCCATAGCATACTCCAGGGGATGGAATGGCAAGCGACACCGCGACACACAATAGATTTCCTGCTCTGGGCTTCTTCCCACCTTAGACCGGTGATATTAGCTCCTACTCTCTCCCTTTTGATGTCCTTGTGGGATAGGCTGCAAAAAAACACCTCCTTAACATCTCACATTCACCCTCTCGCCCACTTATTTAACAACCCAGAATTTCCCCAAGCCAAAACATACAGGCATTCAAATGGTGGCTTGACAAAGGCCTCTACCAAATTGGACACTTCCTAAACCCCATTGGACCCCTCGCCATCGGTTTCTGCAAGAATAAATTAGAAATGCCAGATTCGGAAAGGTATAGATTTCTACAAATTACTCATTTTCTTTGTGCCAAATGGCCCGATACCACTGTACCCTTTAATCTAACTCCCTATGAGAAGTGGTGCTCCAACATAAAGGATCAGAAGGGGGGTATCTCCATTATCTACATCTCGCTTGCCAGGCCCAGCAGTGATAGCAAACCTCCCTGCGCACGAATGTGGGAACAAGACCTGGCAGTTGAGTGGGACTTGAATGACTGGTATCGATGCTTTCACAGATCCTTTAAGGGCATCTTGAACATCTCCCTTATGGAAGCTAGCATTAAAATTTTCACTCGTTGGTACCAAGTGCCTACCACCCTTGCGCAAAATATTTCCAGATTCATCCCCATTGTGCTTCAGAGGATGTGGCCACGAGGGGTCTTTATTCCATATTTGGTGGATGTGCCCTCGACTCCGGAACTTCTGGAACAGCTTTTATCACATAATACGGAAAATCACAGGAGTGGCCGTCCCACAGGTTCCGGAAATAGCACTTCTCAACGCCCAAGTAGATGGCGTCCCCAGACACAAACAATCGCTGATCTTTTACATGCTTTTGGGTGCCAAAATCACTATTGACAGGCACTGGAAAAGACACTCGGTACCATTACGTGCGATGAAACGTAACATATCCTGGATCATGGCCCAGGAGAAGATTGTTAGCAAGCTGCTTGACAAAACCCACAAATTTGAACTGATTTGGGATATGTAGGGATACCGATACTCCCAGTTTAGCGGATGGCTCCTAATATTCCAGCATGCTCTAGGTGACCTTCCCTTCCTTTCCTCAAGCTGATACTATTCTTCTTTGCGTTTCTTCCTTTTCTCTTTTTCCATTTCTCTTTCCTTCTTTCTTCCTCTTACCTTGGCAATGAAGCATCTCTACTGGTTCATTGGATACAGGTGCAAGTTGGTCAAGATTGTTGTTTTTTTTTTTTTTTCCTTTTATTTAATTCTTAATTTTAATAGCATTGTTGAATGCAGAGGCAGAGGCCGGAATGTGTGGATCCCAGAGACATTTACCTAATAACATTCCGACCAGTTTGTTTAATTTTTGACTATGTTTAGCACCATAGCCACCAATCTGAAACCTAAAGGGCTGATCAGGGCAGACAGGACTCTCACAATCCTGCAACTATTTTATTATCTGGAGGATATATCCGGGTACGTCATCTCCACAGTGAGTTCCCATTGGGGTGGAGAGATGTTCTTACCTGGTTAATCCACCTCCTTCTCAAACTCTACTTTTACTTCGGCCTAATTGATATGGAACGTTTACCCGCTACCTTAGGTCAGCGGGTTCAAACAATCTAGTCTCCCTGGTCGCTCCTTGAAGCCTGAATAATATCTTCACAGGGCTAATCTGTCTAACGCCTCTACAATGATTTGCTTTATTCAAATTTAACTAAATGTATTCACTGCATACCTGTATCATCTCAATTTCTCACATGATAGTTCGTACCTGCTATTGTATGTTACCTGAAATTTTTATACATATAAATCAATAAAAATATTGAAAAGAGAAAAACACGTGTTTTCTTTTGAATAAAAAAAAAAAAAAGAATTAGGTGTGTCACAGCCAAGTACATGCGGGCCATCTGCTATCAGTACACCGACGTCAGATTGTACCAGGCAAATTTCCCTGCCCCAGCTGCTGCACCGCAGAAAGAAGTTTGCTCCCAGCCATCCACATGCCCAGCGGTTGAATGCTAGCTTGGCAAAATTGCTAGCACTTCAGCTGCTGCCTTTTCAGTTGGTAGACTCTGCTCCTTCCGTGAGTTTGTGGAATGTGCGGTTCCTCAGTGGCAGGTTGCCAAATGCCACTTTTTCTCACGGAAGGCGATTCAAGGGGCTACGCAAGCACGAAAGCAAAAAGATGCCATGCGGTGCTTGAGCTGGTGTGCTTGGGGGACAGGAGCCACACTGGGGCAGAGGTTCTGTCAGCTCTGCAGGGGCAGGTTCAGAGGTGGTTGACGCCACACCAGCTTAAGCCAGGTATGGTGGTTCGCGACAGCAGAGGATGAAACATCTTCGGGAGGCCTTGCAGAAAGGTTTGTGCAACACGTTCCCAGAGACTGGGAGGTTACAATTTCCTGGTCCTCCTGGACAACGTGTTGCTGAGGCTTCGGTCAGTCAGAGAAAGATCGGTGGAGAAGGTGGCCGTCTGACCAATGCGTTTAGACAATTTTTTAATCCGCAGCCCCAAGGTTCCAGCAACCATCGTCAGTGTCTGATTCACATGGTGCAGGATTACCTAGGGGCAATATCTGACTTGGACACCTTTCCCACCGAAAATCCTCTGGGTTACTGGGTCTTGAGGATGGATCACTGGCCAGAGCTTGCACAGTATGCAATTGAGCTACTGGCCTGTCCTGCATCCAGCGTTCTTTCGGAACGCACATTCAGTGCTGCTGGAGGCGTGGTAACCGATCACAGGGTGCGTCTGTCCACCGACTCGGTCGATCGACTGACCTTCATTAAAATGAATCAGTCTTGGATCACCACCAGCTACCAAGCACCTGATGCTGATGTAACCGATTGATTTTTTTTTTAATGTGAGATCCCTTCAAGACTTCATATGCTGATGCTGAGTGACAATCCTCTTCCTCCTCAATTTTCATGCTGATAGCTTGTAAGAACATTTTTGGTTCTGGGCACCGCCACCAGTGGCCAAGGCCTAATTTTTCTGCCCTTGTTTAACAGGGGCGTGTAATTACAACTTTTGATGCAATACTTTGCAGCAGGGCTCATTCCTGCATTCCAACTATAGCATCTGTGAGGGGTTGCAGTCTTGTGGCACCAGCACCAGTGCCTAAGGCCTAATTTTTCCTCCCCTGTTCAACAGGGACATGTAATTACAATTCTTGATCTAATATTTCACAGCAGGGCCCTGTGAGGGCTTACAGTGTTGTGGCCACAGCAACACCTAAGGCCCAAATTTCTGCAGAGTATATAGGGCAGGCCCCTACTTTCAAACAACTAACTTACAAACGACTCCTACTTGCAAACGGAAGGAGACAACAGGAAGTGAGATGAAATCTACCCCTAGGAAGGGAAATTCTCTCCTGTAAGAGTTAATATGGGAAAAACATTTCTCCTTTCCACTGATGCTTTATCACTAATCCTTGTTTCACTAAAAACCCCAAATTTTCAAAAAACATTTGTCATTGGGACAAAAAGTGAGGTGAAATCTTCTGAAGAGGAGCACAGACAGCAAAACAAATGTCACAGGGGTGATAACCCTTCCCTATGTTTTCCAAAAAGCTTAAAAAAAGATTTTTTGGCTGGAGCTAAACACGTTAAAAATGTACCCATTCAAAATGACAAACAGATTCTACTTAACAACAAACCTACAGTCCCTGTCTTGTTTGCACCGCCTGTATACTGCTGTTCAGAGTATATAGGGCCTGGTGGCCCCACACCTTTCCTTATTTTAATTTGGGTGTGGGGTTCCCCTTAATATCCATACAAGACCCAAAGGGCCTGGTAATGGACTGGGGTGTACCCATCCTGTTTGTCTCACTGATTTTCATCCATATTGCCAGGACCCGACATTACATTAAACCCGCAAGCAGTTTTAAATTACTTTTATTCCTTTAGAAATGACATTTTGTGAAGGGACTAAACACGGGAAACATGCGCCCCTTTACAGGCATACTATAGACACCCCCCAGGTATGAAATTTAAAGGAAAATTTCACTTTTATTGTTTCACTTTAAGCATTATTAAAATCACTGCTCCTGAAAAAATGGCTGTTTTTAAAACTTTTTTTTGCATTGATACATGTCCCCTGGGGCAGGACCCGGGTCCCCAAACCCTTTTTAGGACAATACCATGCAAATTAGCCTTTAAAATGAGGGCTTATGATTTTGAACGTTCGAGTCCCATAGACGTCAATGGGGTTCTAAAGTTTGCGCAAACTTTCGATCCGTTCGCAGGTTCTGGTGCAAGCCGAATCGGGGGGTGTTCGGCTCATCCTTAATCCCAAGACATGATCTGCCTATATGGTGCACAGACCATTGTAG
The DNA here is from genome assembly GCA_037953035.1 of Aquarana catesbeiana. Taxonomy (NCBI): domain Eukaryota; kingdom Metazoa; phylum Chordata; class Amphibia; order Anura; family Ranidae; genus Aquarana; species Aquarana catesbeiana. Next base: position 41,589 of record JBBHAA010002414.1, read on the forward strand.
AGGTACCATTGCAGTCTAAGGCTTCTGATGCTTCCGCTATCTGCTTGGGCTCGCAGTTACTGGGGTACCGGGGGGGCCCCTGGAGAGCTCACTTGTTTCTTTATAGCTCTGACAATGTTGTGTGTGCTATTTGTAGGACCTTCATTATTAGGACTCCCATGAAGACTGCTAGGAGGCTTTTGTGGCAAAAATCCAGACAATTCCTCAGGGGCCGCTAATAATTTCTCACAGCGGTTAGAGGAAAGTTGGGAGCCAAAAAATACAAGTGTTGCCGAAAAAAAAAAAAAAAAGTCTTCATATGAAAACTGTAAGAGAAGCAGAAAATCCCTGGTGGGCTGAATACCCCTCTGTGTGGGAGAAAATATCTTTTATATTTATATATATGATATATTTATCCGAGTGGTGGGAAGGGGGACACTGTGAGAGATGAGGTTTTAAAGCAGAAGCTCACCTACATCTCTTCCACCCATCCAGCAAGTTCTGAACTTTTCCCGGTTCTATGGTCCCCCTGGCCTAGAAAGGTAGATGATGTTCAGGTAGTCATGTCACTCCCACCCAATCACAGATGTACTGGGAGGGGTCAACAGTGAAGCACCTCCTTTAATACATTAAACTCATATTTACCAAATTTGATACATTAGAGATGCAGTGGAATACGGACACTCTGTGAAAAGCTTGGTACCTGAGTGGTGAAGAAGGTGTTGACCCTGAAGGGGGAGGATACATACAGTAAGCAGGATTTCCGCGCCGTTTAGCCATCCCCCGTGACAAAATCAGAAGTGACGAAACACGTCGGGGGGTGGTTACACAGCGAACCGGAGGTGACGTCAGGACCGGAAGTGGACTTGGAGGTTTGTCCGTGGTGCTCGGAAGTGGTCAGACTCATTCAGTGTATCACACAGGGGGATATCACCTGATGTCATCTCTTTATTATTCACTTATTTGGTTTTAATGTGTGAGTGTGTCAGGGCTGGGCTCAGCCCTTCCGTCTCGGAGATGGCCGCTCAGCTGACGGCTAATTACCAGCTCCTATCTCTCCACAGTGACTCACCTGTTGATGATCCTACTCATCAGTCCTGCTTACTTAAGCAGTCCAGCCCAGATGATCTCTGCCTTCGCCTTGGTCAACATCACAGAGACTATCTCCTGCGTTCCTGTTAAAGACTTGCTTGGCTGAAATTCCTTCTGGCTCCAGATCCTGCTTGCTGTTCCACTACGCTGATCCCTGGCTCCCCGACTTTCTGGCTTGTCTGACTATCCATTCTTGTTACCAAACTTTGGCTATGTTTTGACTATGTTTGTTCTATTTACTTTTATTATTAAACAAGTGTGATTTAACTGTACTTCTGTCTGTCTAATTCATGGTTTCTGACAGAGTGGTGTTCTACCTTTTAAATACATTTTAAATATTTTGGTTACTGTACCATTGGAGGCCATCTCTTTTTTTTTATTTCACATGCTAATGGCCATTAATGAACCCTGCAGAAATACATTATATTACCAAAAGTATTGGGACGCTGGCTTTACACACACATGAACTTTAATGGCATCCTAGTCTTAGTCTGTAGGGTTCAATATTGCGCTGGCCCACCCTTTGCAGCTATAACAGCTTCAACTCTTTTGGGAAGGCCGTCCACAAGGTTTAGGAGGGTGTCTATGGGAATGTTTGACCTTTCCTCCAGAAGCGCATGGTCAGGCACTGATGTTGGATGAGAAGACCTGGCTTGCAGTTTCCACTCTAATTCATCCCAAAGGTGTTCTATCGGGTTGAGATCAGGACACTGCGCAGGCCAGTCAAGTTCCTCCACCCCAAACTCGCTCATCCATGTCTATATGGACCTTGCTTTGTGCACTGGTGCGCAGTCATGTTGGAACAGGAAGGGGCCGTCCCCAAACTGTTCCCACAAAGTTGGAAGCATGAAATTGTCCAAAATTCCCTTCACTGGAACTAAGGGGCCAAACCCAACCCCTGAAAAACAACCCCCCACACCATAATCCCCCTCCACCAAATTATTTGGACCAGTGCACAAAGCAAGGTCCATAAAGACATGGATGAGCATGTTTGGGGTGGAGGAACTTGACTGGCCTGCACAGACTTTCTAAACCATCAGCCAGTTTACCATTCTTCAGACCTTAGGGAGGCTGTACTGTGGCCATTGGGAGTAGAATAGGTCCCCACATTAAAAAACAATGCCCCATCTTTGGTGTCAGTGGAAGGGATTGTGCTGCATTGTTGGTGCCATTGGGAGGATTAATACCCCATAATTGGTGTCCCAATGGTGAATTGTGCCCCATCGTTGGGTGTCAGTTGGAGAAATTTTTTCCCATTGTTCCCATTGTTGATGTCAGTGGGAGGAATTGTGCCCCATCATTGGTGTCATTGGGCCCAAGCATTGGTGTTATTGGGTCAATGGGAGCAATTGTGCCACATTGTTGGTATTAGAGGATTGGAGGAGGGAATTATGCACCATTGTTGGTATCAGTGGATGAAAATAGCACCCCAAGGGCCAGAATGAAAACATCCAAAGGGCCACATCTGGCCCCTGGGTCAGAGTTTGGAGACCACTGATCTACAAGATGCCTAGCATAGCCCAGAAGAACCCACCCAGGGGTAGGCCTCTCACATGACCCTTGCTTGGTGCTCAACGAGGAGGGAAACATGGAGGACGTGACGACTAACCACCCGCCCGTCCCCCTTCCCAACATGCTCTCTCTTTTTTGAAAAACCATTAATGCTTTAAAAAAACAAACATGTATTATGGGTGCCCCTTGTATTTAATATTTATTAGTAACAGAAATATTTTATACATAAACGGAAAAAAAAGATACAAAACATCAGTTAAGAAAAAATGTAGAGATAAAATTTATTGCAAACAATTATAGTTCCCCCCAAAAAGTTTTTAGTTACAACCATCATCATCTTGATTCATTTATGGAAATCTATCGTAGAATTCTCCTTATACATCCATGACAGTCGTGATTTAGAAGAGCCGCTATGGTTTGTCCTCGATTGAGAAATTGTCTGAGCCTGTAGCGTATCTGCTTTGTTCTAATTCCATAGATCAAGGGGTTAATGACAGGGGACAGCAGGAGGTAGGCATTACCAAACAGGATATGAAGATTGGGAAATGTGTCACTGGGATATCGGTGCACAACGGCAAGGCCGATATAAGGGATGTAGTAGATGAGGACGGCACATATGTGGGCAGCGCAGGTACTGATGGCCTTTAGACTGACCTTGTCCACCAGGAAAATCATCGTCCTAATGATCAGCAGGTACGAGATGGAGATGAAAAGAGAGTCAACACCCATGATGTAAAGGGCAACAAAGAGGCCATAGATGACATTGACCTTTATGTCACCACAGGCCAACTTCATGAGCTCTTGGTGGACACAATAGGAATGTGTCAGAAGATTACTCTTCCACAATGGAAACTTCTGGATAATAAACGGGAGAGGAACCATTGCAGTTGCTCCTCTGACCATAAGGACCAGAGAGGTCTTTGTGATGGCCCTTTGGGTTAAAATGGAAGAATATTGAAGAGGGTGGCAAATGGCCACATATCGGTCTACAGCCATGATAACCAGTATCGCCGACTCCAGGGCAGACAGGAAATGGAAGAAGAACATTTGGGTTAAACACATGGGGAAGGAGATCTTCCGGCTATTAAACCAGAAGATTCCCAACATTTGAGGCATGACTGTGGTGGCCAGTAGGAGGTCCACAGCTGAAAGCATGGAAAGGAAGATGTACATGGGCTCGTGAAGTTCTTGGCTCATCATGATGATATAAAAAATTGCGGTGTTACCGGTGATAGCCACCATATACGTTAAGATGAGAGGAAAACCAAGCAAGAACTCAAAGCCCTCCAGGTTTGGTACACCGCTAAGAGTGAAATCACCAATACTGCTGCATGTTAGGTTGTCTGTGTCCATGATCACCTGTGTGCCACCATGTCCAATGACAGAACCCACATCTTCTCCTGCAACAGATAAGGCATACATTAAGCAGATCAGATTGTCTTTACTTGCGGTAGAATGGATACAATCACCCACACCCATTTTTCACATACTCCAAAACGCCACCGATCATCTCCCAATGCTATCTTATGCTCCTTTCAACTTTCTTAGATACCCCATGAAAGCAGCGACTCAGTGGCAGGAGGACTTAGGCCCTATCTCGAGGGACCAGTGGGAGGAGGCCCTCCAATCGGTTACCACATGTTCACTAAATGTATCCCAATTATATATACTGCTGAGGGCTCACTACACTCCAGGAAAAACTTAACAAAATGGGCAAACTGCCCGATTCGTTGTGTGGCAAGTGTAGGACAGTGCCGGGTGACCTGATACATCTCCTCTGGCGTTGCCCCAAGCTCCATAGATACTGGAGGAGGGTTCTCGCCACGCTTAACCAGGTATTCCAAGCAAATGTTCCTCTTGATCCGATGTGTTGCCTTTTGGGCATGATGGAGGGGGCAATCCCAGAGGAAATGACAAGGACGGCATTCACTAGAACTTTGTTCCAAGCTAAGAAAACAATACTTATGGGATGGAAATCCTCCAGCCCGCCGACTGTCAAATCCTGGATTCAACATGTGGGCAATACACTTTTCCTGGAACGGTACATATACCAACACAGGGGGAGCTCTGGGAAATTTGACAGGCTATGGACACCATGGCTTGATACACCGGAACTTAGCCCCACAGAGCTTGTCCAACTGAAGCTACTTCAATGCTTGTAGAACTAACGAGGGCCCTGGGTAATGACTGGTTGAGAGGTATAAAGGTATTGTGAGGAAAAGGTAGGAAAGATAAGGCCACTGACACACTGGTTTGATATGCTACTGATATATATGCGAAAAACTGAAATGTATCATAAAAATTGTTTTGTTATGCTTATTACTTTGCAAAAAAAAAATTTTAAATTTAAAAAATTATTATGAGCGGCATCAAAAAATAGAAACATAGAAGAACAAAGGCAGATCTTTGGACTTCTTTTATCTTTTCAGTATCTTTGTGAGGTCTCCATAACATTGGACTATCTTAGAGCAACACTACAGAAGAACATTTTCTACACATTGTCTCTGCCTGGAAAATTGTCTTTTACTTTATTTCCTAATAAAAATACTTGTAGACTTTGAGTTTCTAGTGTTACAGTTTTTCTCTATGTGCTCCATTAAGATGTCCAACATAACCTGGGAGGAGAACCTCTGGGGGAATCTAGGATGGAAAAGGACCTGGGGGTCCTAGTAGATGATAGGCTCAGCAATGACATGCAATGCCAAGCTGCTGCTAACAAAGCAAACAGAATATTGTCATTAAAAAGGGATCAACTCCAGAGATAAAATGATAATTCTCCCGCTCTACAAGACTCTGGTCCGGCCGCACCTGGAGTATGCTGTCCAGTTCTGGGCACCAGTCCTCAGGAAGGATGTACTGGAAATGGAGCGAGTACAAAGAAGGGCAACAAAGCTAATAAAGGGTCTGGAGGATCTTAGTTATGAGGAAAGGTTGCGAGCTCTGAACTTATTCTCTCTGGAGAAGAGACGCTTGAGAGGGGATATGATTTCAATTTACAAATACTGTACTGGTGACCCCACAATATATAAATACCGGACTGGTGACCCCACAATATATAAATACCGGACTGGTGACCCCACAATATATAAATACCGGACTGGTGACCCCACAATATACAAATACTGTACTGGTGACCCCACAATATATAAATACCGGACTGGTGACCCCACAATATATATAAATACCGGACTGGTGACCCCACAATATACAAATACCGGACTGGTGACCCCACAATATATAAATACCGGACTGGTGACCCCACAATATATAAATACCGGACTGGTGACCCCACAATATATAAATACCGGACTGGTGACCCCACAATATATAAATACCGGGCTGGTGACCCCACAATATACAAATACCGGGCTGGTGACCCCACAATATACAAATACCGGACTGGTGACCCCACAATATACAAATACCGGGCTGGTGACCCCACAATATACAAATACCGGACTGGTGACCCCACAATATACAAATACCGGACTGGTGACCCCACAATAGGGATAAAACTTTTTTGCAGAAGAGAGTTTAATAAGACTCGTGGCCACTCATTACAATTAGAAGAAAAGAGGTTTAACCTTAAACTACGTAGAGGGTTCTTTACTGTAAGAGCGGCAAGGATGTGGAATTCCCTTCCACAGGCGGTGGTCTCAGCGGGGAGCATTGATAGCTTCAAGAAACTATTAGATAATCACCTGAATGACCGCAACATACAGGGATATGTAATGTAATACTGACACATAATCACACACATAGGTTGGACTTGATGGACTTGTGTCTTTTTTCAACCTCACCTACTATGTAACTATGTAACCACTTACAGGGTGAATTGTACCTTCATGGAAAGCTTTGATCTCCTGTCCTGAATACAGGGACCCTCATAATGGAAGGAGCAGCCGGTCACAAAGGTGAGGAACAAGGGATCCTTCATCCAGGTATGATGGACATTCTGAGGAGAGTCTGGATGTGACTCTGGAGATATTAGAGGATCTGATAATTGAAGAGATCACAGAAGGTGACAGTCAGAGAAAAGGAGCGTGATGACTGCTGGAATATTGTATAACTGTATAACTGTATGCATACTCCCCCCCCCCCCATTTATATACAGTAGCTCTGACATATACCGCAGTGCTGTACAAAGAACACTGAACCAGTCACATCGGTCTCTGTACCAGAGGAGCTTACACTCTAATGTCCCCCCACAGTCACACACTGTTATTATATAATGTTCTCCTTTCAGCCATGTCAGGACCTGTCAATGTGCTCCTCTCTGAGGTATCAGTGTTGTGTCTGTATATCTGGCAGGTCTGGGATCTGCTCAGTAATGGGTCATATATATATATGGGATGTCGGGATCCAGAGGGAGAAGTTCTGCAGTCACAAATACACAGAGAGGGAAATCTCAGCGCGGTTCATTTCCCGTTCATACATCCCTGGAGCCTCTCCTACCCCAGCGAGGTTTCTTCTTATTATACTCAAAGACATCCATCTAATTTGGAAAAAATATTTCTTTCCTGTTCATTGAGGGACACAGAATTCAGAGACCGAGAGGGTATATACTGCCACCTACAGGAGGATCTGGTATACCCACCTTGCTGCTTGTGTTGGTTCCTTTTAGTGAGGAGCTGAACACACCAGGGATCATGAAAACAATGACTAACGTTTGGGTGCTAAATCTGAACCCCATTGAAGTCGAATGGTAAGAAAAAAAGTTCTAGCCAGTTCCTAGGCCAATAAATAAGGGTATAAGGGGGCGGGGGGGGGGGGGGGGGCTGGGCACAGTGACATGTTTTTTTTTTGGATTAAGTAGGGGCACTGTGTACCTCTTATTCATTCACATGCGGGGGAGGGGTGGTATCTGGGGGGCAGATTCCAATAATCTCCCCTTTGGCAGCCCCCCCCCACAACCACCAAACAAGAGTTGCGGGATGAGGCCCTTGTCTTCATCAACATAGGAACAGGATGCTTTGCCAAGGAGGGTCCACCACCAGAAAGATACCCACCCATGTTGAGGGCATGTGGCCTGGTATGCTTCAGGATGGGTGTATGCACGCTCATCTCATAAGTGCCTTGAGGAGATTCAGTTCGCAATTTGTTAGCGCTATACAAGTCTTTCATTCATTCATTCATCCCAACTTTCCTGACCTGACAGTTGGCAAGCTTAGATAAAGGTCTGGTATGGATTCTTTTGGGGGGGGCTCAAGCTTTTTTTTTTTTTCTTGATTTTTTGCAAGGGCATTACCTCCTGAAATCTATACCAGCGCTAAAGGACCAGGTATAAGTTATAGGGGGACCCCCATGTTGTTTTTTTAAAACTATCCCTGTCTCTTTGCGTACATGGCCAGGGGTTCCTCACCTTGTAAGTAAGCAGGGCCAGGTGACTGGGTGGTAAGGCCTTCACCCACAGGCAACCTATACAACCATTAGCAGCAAGAAGCTGACATGAATAGTAGAGGACATTCAGAATAAATCTTCAGATCATTCCTAGTCCCTGCAGCTAACCGTCCCATGTCCCCACTGGGTTGGTTGATTGTGTTGAATGTGAACTCTGTGCACTGAGCTTCACTTTTCAACACTTCCAGACCATTGCGCACTGTGTTTGTCACCCATGGAGTATTTTCCGGGTCCAGAACTATGGCACAGCTTCTAAAGTGACCCTCTTTGAGGACCCTCTTTTGAGTAGGCCAAGCACTGGAAGGTACAATGTTAATACAATCATTGGGTGCCACTATTATTCCTATTTTTCCATTGGTTTACCATCAAATGGGTATCATATCTGTGGACACTCCTCATTCTTCTTCCCACCATTCAGAATGAGGTAGCACCTTCCTACTACTGCCTCTATTGACAATGGGGCTGCAGTTCATCCTTGCTTGGTCCTTGCTGCCCATCCATAGTGACCTGATCAAAGCTGGCTACCATTTAACAGTTCTTGAGTATTCATGGTTTAGCTTTGTACCCTGAGCTAAGTTGTCCCTTCTTTTGAGTGTGACATGTCATATCTTAGACACACAGGAACCAGTCCCATTGTACCCAGTCCCTCCAGCTCATAATACACTAACAACTGCCTTTAATTCACTTTCTCAAGGGCCTGACAATGACAGCTTGGAACGTTGTCCTCTGCATAAGTCCCTATGCTCCTCATAGTCTTCCTTAGCTCTGTCAGATGTGGCCCCCTCCTTGGTTCTATCCTGGGTGGATTTCATGGGCCAAATTGCAACCTTTATTGCTGACTGTGACTACAGAGGCCATAGACGTTCCTCTATGCTTCCCCCTTCCGAATCATTATTCGATCTGCCTGTGGCCTTGGCCTTCGGCCATGGAGGCTTTGTATGATGAGGGGTCTCATAAATCCTCAGTAGATGATAACGCCCCCGAGGAGTCCCAGGCATCTGTCTGCCACTGCAGAGATGATTTGGACTATTGATGTGAAGATCAGCCTGTAGCTTCTATGAGTGTTGCTACCTGTCTAGGAGCTCTTAGGGGCCCAAAAATTACCAATTTGCAATGTACCCACTTGTTCTAGATGCCCTTTATGGAGACTCCTGAGATGCTGGTCACATCTCCCATACATTTCTCAGTCCTATACTGGATTGAAGGGTCTTTTATTATGAGTTGGGCTAGTGTGGACCTGACAATCCTGGTGGAGTATGTGTCAGTATTTTAAGGACCCCTCTCATAAACATTCAGAGATTATTTCCAAAATTTAGTCTTTATGGCGGGCCCTGCATGGCCAACCTAGGTTGTACACATTAAGCATTAATAAAAGAGCTCCTCCCCACCACGTGGAATGGCCAGAACTGACTTCAAAATGTGGGTCTTGTTGACTTGAGTAAATTTAGATTAAATTTAGAACTTCAACGCAGTTTGAGGAACCTCCCAAAAATACAACTACCACAGACTCTGTACAGCACTGCGGTATACAGCGCCTTGCAAAAGTATTCACCCCCCCCCCCTTGGCTTTTTACCTATTTTATTTGTAAAAGTATTTTATTGATTTTCATATAGAAAAATACAATATAACATGAATATCAACTTATGAATCACTGTTTCGAACATTATTCATTAAAACAATTGATGATCAAGTTAATCGTCTGTGAGCTATGTGCTTGAAGAATGAAGTGGACCCTCGACTCCCGACACCCCTACTGGGATCTAACCTTGTCAAGAGAGAAGGGGGCACCCCATCTCCATTTATTTATGAGAATTATTCCAGAGGTTGCTATCGTGTATTTATTAAGGTGTCAGTTCCCTTATGGGAACTGACACCTTAATAAATACACGATTTGTTGTTTCGTTCGCAAGAAAGAATTGTGGGAAGTGGGCATGAAGGTACGAGGGAGTGTACCGCGCTGGGAAGTGGCTTTCCTGTAAAAGGACCACATCAACAGGGTGTGACCGATAAGCCTGAAGGGCTTTCCCGCCGTTTCGAGGGTGAATTCAGCCCTTGTGCATTGTGAGAAACTATGCGAAGGGGAGAGGTGACCACTTTACTAGATGCCATGGAACAGTGAGGTGGAACAGCAACCCAACGTCACGTACCTTGTCCCGGGGTGGAAACTGGGAGTTGTTCTTCAGACTTGTGTACTCTAGGGCATCTTCGTTATAGTTAACGCAAGTTAATTTCTCTAGGTTGGCTGAAGAGAGGAAAAGGTTAGAAAAAGAAAGGTGCAAGTATAATAACAGTGTATAATTATGGCCATAGGATGACCACGAATGGAAGGAGGAGAAGAACTCCCTCCCTTCATTAAAAATAAACAGCAATGTATAGCCCTTCAGCAGGGCTAATCTCCCACAACTCGAGTATGGTAACACCATATATCCGAATGGTAGGGGGAGGCATTAGGCAACAGCCCCGGCCCCAGACAACTCTTCGATTAACATGTAAACAACATATATTAAAACTTTTAATGAAAGAACAGAACCATTGTGAACCTTGAGTGACCACTCGGGCACTAAGCAGCCTGGTGGACATTTGGTCACTGAGGTGGTAAAGGAGGTGGTTATATTCAACCGTCATGTAAACAAATTAAGCAGGATAACACCCCTTAAAAAAAAAAACAGTTTAAATGCAGGAATAAATGTTGAGGCTCTTCCTCGCCGTCTAGAGAACACTTGCTGACTGCTTGGGCAGCTCAAAATATCTGGAGTAGAAATCACGAGCATATTAATGGACCTCAGGGGGGTAAATTGTCCTTGACTTTCTTGGGCTTGCTGTTTTCCCATAGGGGTGATGTGGGGCTCGTTGGCGTGGGACGTTTGGCGGATCCTTGTTATAGATTTGATGTGTCCATCGAGAAATCTTGGGAAATGACTTGAAGGTCTAACAGCAGTCGCTCCCCTTCCGTGAAGCTGGAGATGGCGTGTTGTTTGCTTCTGTATGTGAATTTCAGAGCGAAGGGGAAGGCCCATCTGTACTTAAAGGGGTTGTAAAGCTTCACTTTTTTTTTTTAATAACAAACATGTCAAATTTACCTCCACTGTGCAGCTCGTTTTGCACACAGTGGCCCCTGATCCACGTCTTCTGGGGTCCCTCGGCAGCTGTCTCGGCTCCTCCCTGCATCAGCTAACCTGCTCTGGGAAGCGCTCTCCCAAGGGGGTTAGCTTGCGGGCGCGCTCCCGAGTCCTGTATCCGGCGTCCATAAGCCGACTACAGGACTCGTCCCCGACCCTCGCATCATTGGAGTTGATTGACAGCAGCGTGAGCCAATGGCTGCGCTACTTTCAATCTATCCAATGAAGAGCCGAGAAGACCGGGCCGACATCAAGCGCGTTCTCGACGCGGGACTTTCGAGGGCTATACTCATACCGTATATTGACAACACCAGTAGCAATGTCCCCACAGATCTTCTGTAAGAACAAGTAGAATGATCTCACTAGATACTGGTTACTCTGAGCAATATTGAGTGGGCTCCATGCTGACCAAGATGGTGGATGTGGCTGGGCAGAGGGGGCAGTGTACATGTCTCAAGGGGATGAGACATATACACTTCTCCCTCCCACTCCTGTGGATGCCCTCCCCTTTAGTGTCATTTCCTGTGTAGTGTCATTTTCTGTGATGTCATTTCCTGTGTAGTGTCATTTCCTGTGATGTCATTTCCTGTGTTATCATTAAGTATGGAGGAAGCGATTGGCTGTTGGGGCCAGGACTTCCTGTTTGTCACTTCCTTTTGTTGTCCATGAATAAAAAGTAGTGTAATTTCCTGTGTAGTGTAATTTCCTGTGATGTCATTTCCTGTGTTATCATTTTGTATGGAGGAAGCGATTGGCTGTTGGGGCCAGGACTTCCTGTTTGTCACTTCCTTTTGTTGTCCATGAATAAAAGCCAAGAGCCTGTGCCCAGGAGAGGCAGATGAAGGAGCGATGGAGCTAAGATGGTGACTACCTCTGTTTATATGGGGAAATGCGGGAGATGCGGGTTGTTTAAAGATGCATTATACGGAAAAGCTGGAAGGGCGCTTAATAGTGCGAAAGAGTATGGTGGTTTATCCACGACAGTTATGATAGCAGGCCATTATAGGAGTGAACAGAACCTCCTTTGCATCGTGATCAAATACCAATCAAAAGAAAGCTCTATTTGTGGGAAAAAAAGGACGTCAATTTTGTTGGGGGGGCAACGTCGCACGACCGCGCAACTGTCAGTTAAAGCGACGCAGTGCCGAATCGCAAAAAAACGCTCTGGTTCTTTGGCCAGCCAAATGGTCGGGGGCTGAAGTGGTTAATAGGTCCAATATAAATTCTTTTTGAGAAAAAAATCAAACTAGTGTCTCTACTCGAAAACATGTGGTTTATAGATGTACTGTCCCAATGTGGTTTATAGATGTACTGTCCCTCGCCCCGAGGGAATCACTTGGGGGCTGTGAGGATGACCTCTAACTGAGAGCGGTAATGTTACCAAAACATCTTTCCTGTAACTTTTCCTGTCCTACAATTCGTCCCGATATACTGGTAGCATTTGTAGGTCCATTATAGCAATATTCCTATTTGTATGACTTTGTATCATTGGTGACGTCTTTGTTTTAAGGTTGTATCATCTCACGTTATGTTGGGTAATATCTAATGACTCGAACGTTTTTTCTTTTTCTGTATAAATAAATCAGATTCTTATCCTTTTTGCAAGTTATCATTCGTTACTGATTTTATTGGTTATGGTTGGAACCACATAGGTTGATTCTTATATAGACAAGGTTGTACTCACTTATTTGATGTATCATTAAGCGTATAAATGAGGTAGGTATAAAAATCGCCATTACACCGTCTGCTGGCTTTCAGTACAGCTGCTGCAGAGAGAACCATACAAAGGATCTGTTCCAGTAATTCCCCCCCCACTCCGCCACACTGATCGCCCCCTCCCTGTGCACCATATGTTTCCTCCTGGTGCCCAGGCTTCTCTGTGGGCCCCCACACCCCTGTAGTGCTTCCCTTCTCTCCTTCCCCCTGGCAGCTCCAAGCACACAATTGGATCCTTCAAGACTGAGAGTAGAGGAAGGGTCTGGTAAATATGTCAGTAAATATGTAGCGTTGCCACCTGTCCGGGATTTACCCGGACAGTTGGGGTTTTGAATCGTATGTCCGGGTTTCAGTCTACCTGAAACCTGAACACATTATTTAGACCTAATTTTATCTGGTTCCCCCCTATAACAGCCACCAGCTCTCCCCCCTCCCTCTCCACTTTTGGCCGCTCCCAGCCCCTAGCTCTCCCCCTCCATCGGCTCTTTTAGTTTACACTCTACCCCCCTGCACTGTTTCCCTTCTCACTTGGCTTCTCCTCGAGCCTCTCCTGCTCCTAATCCATCCATGCTTTGGTCCACCTTCACTGTGTAGTGGTACCCACTTAGGGGCCGCTGAGTGATGTGGCCCACCTATCACTCACCGACACCTGATGGATCCCTCCTGGAGACTTGCCCGGCAGTATTCCCCGCTGTCCTCTCCTGCTCCTGTTCAGAACACCTCTTTGATTCTATGTTCCTGTTCAGCTCCAAGCACCTTGCCCAAGGTCACCCCCCCAGACTGGGGTTTCCTCCAAGGCCCCAAAATCCTAATACTACATCCCCAGTTCTTCCACCGGATCAACTCCTCCCCAGCTGGCTTGACCCTGGGTATTTAAGGAGGCCTGCCCCCTGCCAATCCAGGTTGGGGATTGGTCAGGGCTCCTTAGAACACCCCAGACAGCTCCACCCCTTTTCACTCCTTCCTTCAAGAAGCCTCTAGAAGCAGAAGGGAGGTAACCGAAGGATGAAACTAGCTGTGAGTCACCAGCCTACTCTGAGCCACTCCCAGCCCCACAGACCCTAACAAACAGGCCTAGGCCTGCCTAAATTTACCTGTTCTACCAAAAATCTCACTTTAGCACCTACACTAGGTAGAAGGTGCTACAACTGTAACACAACATAACTGCCTTTCATTCACATTACAAGCTGCTCTATCTCTCACTCCCACTAATGATGCCGCATCTCAATTCAGAACTGTCCCGCTCTCCCATTTATTCAGCCTCTTCCTTCTCCTCACCACCGACTCTGGTCGTCTTCTGATCATCGCCTCCTTGCTCATCTCCAACCACATCTCTCACCTTATAGAGCAAGCTCCCTTCTCTCTGCAAGTCCCATTCCATTCCTTTCCCCCCTCCCCATCCTTGTCTGTATGTCCCTCAACTCTACCAACCTAGCACCTATCTTTACTGCATCCCTTTTTCCATCCCAAGTCACCCCCCTCAGTCACCTCCCCTTACAGCCTCTTCTATTTATACTACCCCCCACCCCCCCATTTCCACCACTCATCCTTCCGCATTATTACTCTCCTTGGTGCACCCAAATGTGTCCCAGGTCTACACTGGTAGACAATTTGCATTATTCTGCACGAAAGCTGCACATGGGACGCTCTTGGACTTTCCAGCATGACAATAACGTTAAGTGTTTGGGTTTGGCTTGAAGAAAAGGTGGCAACCCTAGCCCTGTGTCAGGTTGGTCTGTATGGGCCCCTGTGTCAGGTTGGTCTGTATGGGCCCCTGTGTCAGGTTGATCTGTATGGGCCCCTGTGTCAGGTTGGTCTGTATGGGCCCCTGTGTCAGGTTGATCTGTATGGGCCCCTGTGTCAGGTTGGTCTGTATGGGCCCCTGTGTCATGGTTGATCTGTATGGGCCCTTGTGTCAGGTTGTTCTGTATGGGCCCCTGTGTCAGGTTGGTCTGTATGGGCCCCTGTGTCAGGTTGGTCTGTATGGGCCCCTGTGACATGGTTGGTCTGTATGGGCCCCTGTGTCAGGTTGGTCTGTATGGGCCCCTGTGACATGGTTGGTCTGTATGGGCCCCTGTGTCAGGTTGGTCTGTATGGGCCCCTGTGTCAGGTTGGTCTGTATGGGCCCCTGTGTCAGGTTGGTCTGTATGGGCCCCTTTGACATGGTTGGTCTGTATGAACCCCTGTGTCAGGTTGGTCTGTATGGGCCCCTGTGACATGGTTGGTCTGTATGGGCCCCTGTGTCAGGTTGGTCTGTATGGGCCCCTGTGTCAAGTTGGTCTGTATGGGCCCCTGTGTCAGGTTGGTCTGTATGGGCCCCTGTGTCAGGTTGGTCTGTATGGGCCCCTGTGTCAGGTTGGTCTGTATGGGCCCCTGTGACATGGTTGGTCTGTATGGGCCCCTGTGTCAGGTTGGTCTGTATGGGCCCCTGTGTCAGGTTGGTCTGTATGGGCCCCTGTGTCAGGTTGGTCTGTATGGGCCCCTGTGTCAGGTTGGTCTGTATGGGCCCCTGTGTCAGGTTGGTCTGTATGGGCCCCTGTGACATGGTTGGTCTGTATGGGCCCTTGTGTCAGGTTGGTCTGTATGGGCCCTTGTGTCAGGTTGGTCTGTATGGGCCCCTGTGACATGGTTGGTCTGCATGGGCCCCTGTGTCAGGTTGGTCTGTACTGGCCCCTGTGTCAGGTTGGTCTGTATGGTCCCCTGTGTCAGGTTGGTCTGTACTGGCCCCTGTGTCAGGTTGGTCTGTATGGTCCCCTGTGTCAGGTTGGTCTGTATGGGCCCCTGTGTCAGGTTGGTCTGTATGGGCCCCTGTGTCAGGTTGGTCAGTATAGGCCCCTGTGTCAGGTTGGTCTATATGGGCCCCTGTGTCAGGTTGGTCTATATGGGCCCCTGTGTCAGGTTGGTCAGTATAGGCCCCTGTGTCAGGTTGGTCTATATGGGCCCCTGTGTCAGGTTGGTCTATATGGGCCCCTGTGCCAGGTTGGTCAGTATAGGCCCCTGTGTCAGGCTGGTCTGTATGGGCCCCTGTGTCAGGTTGGTCAGTATAGGCCCCTGTGTCAGGTTGGTCTATATGGGCCCCTGTGTCAGGTTGGTCTATATGGGCCCCTGTGTCAGGTTGGTCTATATGGGCCCCTGTGTCAGGTTGGTCTATATGGGCCCCTGTGTCAGGTTGGTCTGTATGGGCCCCTGTGTCAGGTTGGTCAGTATAGGCCCCTGTGTCAGGTTGGTCTGTATGGGCCCCTGTGTCAGGTTGGTCAGTATAGGCCCCTGTGTCAGGTTGGTCTATATGGGCCCCTGTGTCAGGTTGGTCTATATGGGCCCCTGTGTCAGGTTGGTCAGTATAGGCCCCTGTGTCAGGTTGGTCTATATGGGCCCCTGTGTCAGGTTGGTCTATATGGGCCCCTGTGCCAGGTTGGTCAGTATAGGCCCCTGTGTCAGGCTGGTCTGTATGGGCCCCTGTGTCAGGTTGGTCAGTATAGGCCCCTGTGTCAGGTTGGTCTATATGGGCCCCTGTGTCAGGTTGGTCTATATGGGCCCCTGTGTCAGGTTGGTCTATATGGGCCCCTGTGTCAGGTTGGTCTATATGGGCCCCTGTGTCAGGTTGGTCTGTATGGGCCCCTGTGTCAGGTTGGTCAGTATAGGCCCCTGTGTCAGGTTGGTCAGTATAGGCCCCTGTGTCAGGTTGGTCAGTATAGGCCCCTGTGTCAGGTTGGTCAGTATGGGCCCTTGTGTCAGGTTGGTCTATATGGGCCCCTGTGTCATGTTGGTCTATATGGGCCCCCTGTGTCAGGTACATAGTGATCAATTTATCCCATTTATCTTCAAGAAGAGAAAACTCGTCATCATCTCCAGACCTTAAAGTTTATGGGTTCTCCACCCTCTGGTGACATCCCATCCTTCCCGATAAGGGGTGTGTAACATTGTGCATGTTCCTGGGGGAAGGGAGAGAAAGTGTAAACTTCTAGACTGAGAGGAGTAGGAAAGACAAATAATGACCCGCCCACAACCCCCATTACCACAGAACGGGTCCAATGTGGTAGCCATTTTCTAGACGTCCAACATCTAAATTAATTATTTATATTCTTTATTATTTTTTATTTCAAGGTAAGTGTTTTATTTATAAGACAACATCGCCATTATTTATCACCCCTCCCACCTAAACTATTCAATCTTCTAGATCAGGGCAACCTCAGGTCTCCAGCTGTGGTGAAACTACAAGTCCCATGATACATTGCAAGACCCCGACAATCACAGGCGTGACTCCTAGAGACAGAGACATGATGGAATTTGTAGGTTCACCACAGCTGGAGTGCCGAGGTGGAACATGTAATCTTTCTCTTTCAAACTGGACCTAACCCTCCATTTTAGTTCCCGAATTCTTCTCGTAGGGCTGAAAAAAGATACAAAACATTAGTTAAAAAATGTGTAATAAAATAACATTATTTGCCAATCCACTTAAAAAAGGAACTTTATTTACATTGTCTTAATTCATCAAGAAATCTATTGTAGACTTCTCATATTTCCATGACAGTCAAGAGTCAGAAGGACCTCTATGGTTTGTCCTCCTTTGATACTTTACGTAGGAATTCGCTGAGTCTGTAGCGTATCTGCTTTGTTTTAATCCCATAGATCAAGGGGTTAATGACAGGGGACAGCAGGATGTAGGCATTTCCAAAGAGAATGTGAAGATTCGGAATGGTGTCACTGGGATATCGGTGCACCACTGCAATGCCAATATAAGGGATGTAGAAGATGAGGACGGCACATATATGGGCGGAACAGGTACTGATGGCCTTCAGACTAGCCTCCGCCACCTGGAAAACCACCGTCTTTATGATCAGCAGGTAGGAGATAAAGATAAAAAGAGAGTCAAGACCCATAACGTAAAGGGTAATAAAGAGGCCATAGATGACATTGACCTTTATGTCAGCGCAGGCCAACTTCATGAGCTCTTGGTGGATACAATAGGAATGTGTCAGAAGATTGCTTCTCCACAAAGGAAACCTCTGGATAATAAATGGCAGAGGAACCATTACAGCTGCTCCTCTGGCCATAAGGACCAGAGAGGTATTTGTGATGGCCTGTTGGGTTACAATGGATGAATATCGAAGAGGGTAACAAATGGCCACATATCGGTCTACAGCCATGGTCACCAGTATGGCAGAATTCAGGGCAGACATGAAATGGAAGAAGAACATCTGGGTTAGACACGTGGAGAAGGAGATCTTGCGGCTATCAAACCAGAAGATTCCCAGCATTCGGGGCATGACTGTGGTGGCTGATACGAGATCTACAACTGAAAGCATGGAAAGGAAAATGTACATGGGTTCGTGAAGTTCCTGTCTCATTATGATGATATAAAGAATAGAGGTGTTACCAACTATAGCCACCATATACAATATAATGAGAGGAAAACCAAGAAAGAAATGAAAGTCCTCCAGATAGGGTACACCACTGAGAGTGAACTCATCAATACTGCTGCATGTTAGGTTGTCGGTTGTCATGATCACCAGTGCGCCACCATGTCCAATCACAGAACCCACATCTTCTCCTGCAACAGGAAAGGTATACGTTAGGCACATCGTATTACCTTTATTTTTATATAAGTATGTTTTTGACTAGTAGGACAATCTCCTTTTTGTTGGGTTGTCCCTTTTTTTCTCACCCTCTATCTGTGGAAATGGCCTTCAACTTACCAGACAATTTCCACAAAGAGGCAAAAATAACTTTTTTTCCAGGTCAACTAATATAGAGGTCACCAGCAGAAGTGTCAGTTCAAAGCTTGTCAGCAGTTTTTTAATAGTTCATATCCCATGGGGCTGGCAACTTGGGCTGATCCTTAACCATTTATTGTCCAGCTAGATAAATGACAGCCGGGGGGGGGCAAATTTATATGACACCCTCTCGGAACATGCCTCGCTGCAGCTAAATCTGTCACCCGTTGTGTCCAGTGGACGACTGATCAGTACCGGTACCATGTGATCGCTGTGGCCAATCACAGCAGATCACATGACAATTGTGCACAATGGATGGCTTCCATTCATTCCATCCATTGTGTACTAATGTGTTGATCTCTGTGATTGGTCACAGCAATCACATGGCACAGACAGGGCCAATCACAGCCCATCTGTACCATATGATTAGCTGTGACCAATCACAGCTAACCACAATAGTAAACACTGAAAAAAAATCAATATCATTCAGTAAAAATGGTTGTTTACAGGACACAGTGGTCACCGGACACAGTGGTCACAGGATCATTCTGCTGTTTGCCCCAGGGGGCAGTCCAGTGCGCATGAGCACCACAACATACTTTTTCGCCTCTTTTTCTCACCTATATTTGCTTTTTAAATAAATAAATTAATTAAAGCAAGAAAACTAATTTTAGTTATAGTTACATAGTTACATAGTAGGTGAGGTTGAAAAAAGACACAAGTCCATCAAGTCCAACCTATGTGTGTGATTATATGTCAGTATTACATTATATATCCCTGTATGTTGCGTTCATTCAGGTGATTATCTAATAGTTTCTTGAAGCTATCAATGCTCCCCGCTGAGACCACCGCCTGTGGAAGGGAATTCCACATCCTACGGTAAAGAACCCTCTACATAGTTTAAGGTTAAACCTCTTTTCTTCTCATATTAGTGAGTGGCCGCGAGTCTTGTTAAACTCCCTTCCTCGAAAAAGTTTTTTCCCTATTGTGGGGTCACCAGTACGGTAAGTTATATAAAGTTATAATCTTATAGTGCCGTGACTCAAATGATTAACACAATAGAATTTCTTTTTCAACATACTGTATAAGCCTGGAGACTTTATATCCAAATAAAATCTTTTTTTATGTGTTCATTTTTATTTTTTGAAGCCTTGAGTTCTGGCCTCTCTGTAGTATTATTTCTGTATTTATATTATGGAACTCATACAAGGTGAGTTGTACCTTCATGGAGAGCTCTGATCTCCTGTCTTGTATACTGGGACGTCCATAATCCATGGTGCAGCCAGGTCAAAAGGGCCGTGAACAAGGGCTCCTTCATCCAGGTATGATGGACATTCTGAGGACACAGAGGAGGACACAAACTAAGCAATTTCCCCAATAGAGAGAAGGACACAAACTAAGCAATTTCCCAAATAGAGAGAAGGACACAAACTAAGCAATTTCCCCAATGGGACACCAAATAAAAAAACTCCCCAATGGAGAGGAGGACACAAACTAAGCAATCTCCCCAATGGGACACCAACAAAAAAAATTCCCCAATGGAGAGGAGGACACAAACTAAGCAATCTCCCCAATGGGACACCAACAAAAAAAATTCCCCAATGGAGAGGAGGACACAAACTAAGCAATCTCCCCAATGGGACACCAACTATAAAATTTACCCAATGGAGAGGAGGACACCAACTAAGCAATTTCCGCAATGGGACACCCACTAAAAAAAATCCCCAATGGAGAGGAGTTCACAAACTAAACAATCTCACCAATGGGACATCCATTATAAAAAAAATCCCAATGGAGAGGAGGACACAAACTAAGCAATCTCCCCAATGGGACACCAACTAAAAAAACTCCCCAATGGAGAGGAGTTCACAAACTAAGTAATCTCCCCAATGGGACACCAACTAATACAATTCCCAATGGAGAGGAGTTCACAAACTAAGTAATCTCCCCAATGGGACACCAACTAATACAATTCCCAATGGAGAGGAGTTCACAAACTAAGTAATCTCCCCAATGGGACACCAACTAATACAATTCCCACATGGAGAGGAGGACACAAACTAAGCAATCTCCCCAATGGGACACCCACTAAAAAACATTTCTCAATGGAGAGGAGTTCACAAACTAGTGAAATATGAAAGAAGGGGGGGGAGCACTCACATTGCCACATCCGTAAGTTAGAGAGGAGAAAAAAAAGGGTACTCAAAGAGTAGCCTAGAATGGGACTTTAGAGGCATGGAAACAATGGAGAAGTAGAAAAAATAAGTATTGTTTATTGAAAAAAGAAATTACATAGTATATACACAGTATTCACAAGCATTAAAAATCATACAAAATGATACAGTTTGTACAATGAGCCCTTGTGCGTCTACGCGTTTCGCCCTGAGGCTTCTTCAGGACGTGATCAAGGTTGAAAGAGATGACACAAAAAGAGAGAACGAATCTCACTTGTTTTTAACCAATTGAGCCTCGTGTACAAATATCCAGATTGTTTTCAATAATATCCAGTATATAGACTATATTGTGCACATTGCACAGTACCAGGCTGTCTCCCAGGGGTTATCTTTCGTCATTTGTATGCATCTACTACTACCCCTCTGCGGGCTCTTTGTGCAGATGGGATGTGTGATACCCATTATCTATTTTTGAGTACTATCTGTGTTTTCCTTTATTGGACCTTGGATCTCTGAACGTGACTTTTTTCTTTGCAAGATGCCCTATGCCCCTGTTCGAATAGCATTCTATTCTCTGCTACTAATAGATTGTATTGGCATTCTGGGGATTTTTCGCAACTTTTTGAAAATAGTCCATATACTGGATATTATTGAAAACGTTCCCAGATATTTGTACACGAGGCTCAATCGGTTAACAAGACAGTGAGATTCGTTCTCTCTTTTTGTGTCATCTCTTTGAACCTTGATCGTGTCCTGAAGAAGCCTCACGGCGAAACACGTAGACGCACAAGGGCTCATTGTACAAACTGTATCATTTTATATGATTTTTAACGCTTGTGAATACTGTGTGCATACTATGTAATTTCTTTTTTCAATAATCAATACTTATTTTTTCTTCTTCTCCATTGTTTCCATGCCTCTAAAGTCCGATTCTAGGCTACTCTTTGAGTACCCTTTTTTTTCTCGAGTTCACAAACTAAGCAATCTCCCCAATGGGACACCAACTATAAAAAATTCCCCAATGGAGCGGAGGTCACAAACTAAGCAATCTCCCCAATGGGACACCAACTATAAAAAATTCCCCAATGGAGAGGAGGACACAAACTAAGCAATCTCCCCAATGGGACACCAACTATAAAAATTCCCCAATGGAGAGGAGGACACAAACTAAGCAATCTCCCGAATGGGACACCCACTAAAAAAAAAATCCCCATTGGATAGGAGTTCACAAACTAAAATTTAAATTCAAAAATTCAATTTTAAGTGAAGCTAAATTAGTTACAACTAAATGACTAAACTTCAAGGGGCGGAGGGTCTGTACAGTCAGATATATGAACACTTACTGTCACCCCCTGGGACCATAACACTCCTTCAAAATAAGCACAAAAACAAAATAAATTAATACTTGGTATAATTACACGTTGGAACAAAAATAAAACAAAAATAAAACAATTCTAATTTATTGAAAAATAACAAAATATTTAAAAAAAAAAAACAGGTCAAATGAAAATAAATCTCATCTGAAAAAAAGAAATAAAAAAGCTTAAAGAAAGGATAAGTTAAAAACGTGTTTAAATGTTTTATATATAAAGAAATAAATATATATATATTTATATATTTAAAACTACTTTTTTTTTTGTTCCAATGCGTAATTATACGTTTTTATTTTTTTTGGAAGTATAAGGTCCCCTTTTTCGGATACAGGCTTTTTTTTTTTTTTTTTTTTAACATTTTACCTACAGTTAGGTTGATTAGTTAGTTAAAGTAAAAACATTTTGCAGTCATCAGTACCTGTGAGTGCGCTCCCCTCGGCTGTGCGCTCCCCCCGGCTGTGCGCTCTCCCCGGCTGATCTGGGATTTGCTCAGTGATGGATCATATATACGAGATGTCGGGATCCCGGGGGAGATCTCCTGGAATTGCCATAACCACTTATACACATACTGGGAAATCCCTGTTGGGTTAATTACCTGTTCATAAATTCTCCGTTCTCCGACTCCTCTGATCCCCAGAGCGAGGTGTCTTTTTATTGTAATAAAATAAAAATATTAATTTAAATATAAAATATATAAAAGAAAAAAAAAATCCAGCGTTTTGAGCTGAAATGCTGGAAATCCACCATCAGTTTCCAGAAACCTCAACTCAACGAGAGGGATTTTCCATCCACTTATACACAGACAGGAAGATCTCCGCAGGGTTATTTCCTGATCATAAATTCTCATTTTTACATTCCGAAGCGTCTTGTGAGCGGTTAAGTGAGACGCATTTATTGCAGAAAAGGCGATTTGTTTCTTCTGCAGTAAACGTTTTCCACTTTAGAAGTAAGGAGGAGGTTGGGATCCACCATGGGTCAGGGCTAGGGATGAGCCGAACACCCCCCGGTTCGGTTCGCACCAGAACCTGCGAACGGACCGAAAATTTGCACGAACGTTACAACCCCATTGACGTCTATGGGACTCGAACGTTTGGAATCAAAAGTGCTAATTTTAAAGGCTAATTTGCATGATATTGTCTTAAAAAGTGTTTGGGGACCCGGGTCCTGCCCCAGGGGACATGGATCAATGCAAAAAAAAGTTTTAAAAACGGCCGTTTTTTCGGGAGCAGTGATTTTAATGATGCTTAAAGTAAAAAAAAAAAAAAAAGTGAAATATTCCTTTAAATATCGTACCTGAGGGGTGTCTATAGTATGCCTGTAAAGTGACGCGTGTTTCCCGTGTTTAGAACAGTCCCTGCACCAAATGTAATTTTCAATGGAATAAAAGTCATTTAAAACTGCTTGCGGGTTTAATGTAATGTCGGGTCCTGGCAATATGGATGAAAATCAGTGAGACAAACGGCATGGGTACCCCCCAGTCCATTACCAGGCCCTTTGGGTCTTGTATGGATATTAAGGGGAACCCCACACCCAAATTAAAAAAAGGAAAGGTGTGGGGCCACCAGGCCCTATATACTCTGAACAGCAGTATACAGGCGGTGCAAACAAGACAGGGACTGTAGGTTTGTTGTTAAGTAGAATCTGCTTGTTATTTTGAACTGGTACATTTTTAACGTGTTTAGCTCCAGCCAAAAAATCTATTTGAAGCTTTTTGGAAAACATAGGGAAGGGTTATCACCCCTGTGACATTTGTTTTGCTGTCTGTGCTCCTCTTCAGAAGATTTCACCTCACTTTCTGTCCCAATGACAAATGTTTTTAGAAAATTTGGGGTTTTTAGTGAAACAAGGATTGGTGATAAAGCATCAGTGGAAAGGAGAAATGTTTTTCCCATATTAACTCTTACAGGAGAGAATTTCCCTTCCTAGGGGTAGATTTCATCTCACTTCCTGTTGTCTCCTTCCGTTTGCAAGTAGGAGTCGTTTGTAAGTTGGATGTTTGAAAGTAGGGGCCTGCCCTATATACTCAGCAGAAATTTGGGCCTTAGGCGTTGTTGTGGCCACAACACTGTAAGCCCTCACAGGGCCCTGCTGTGAAATATTAGATCAAGAATTGTACTTACATGTCCCTGTTGAACAGGGGCTGAAAAGTTGGGCCTTGGCCACTGGTGGCGGTGCCCAGAACCCAAAATGTTCTTACAAGCTATCAGCATGAAAATTGAGGAGGATAAGGATTGTCACTCAGCATAACAGGATAGTCATTCAGCATCAGCATTGGCAGTCTTGAAGGGTTCTCACATTAAAAAAAATCAATCTGTTACATCAGCATCAGGTACTTGGTAGCTGGTGGTGATCCAAGACTGATTCATTTTTATGAAGGTCAGTCGATCGACCGAGTCGGTGGACAGACACACCCTGTGATCGGTTACAAAGCCTCCAGCAGCACTGAATGTGCGTTCCGAAAGAACGCTGGATGCAGGACAGGCCAGTAGCTCAGTTGCATACTGTGCAAGCTCTGGCCAGTGATCCATCCTCAAGACCCAGTAACCCAGAGGATTTTCGGTGGGAAAGGTGTCCAAGTCAGATCTTGCCCCTAGGTATTCCTGCACCTTGTGAATCAGACACTGGCGATGGTAGCTGGAACCGATCATACCTTGGGGCTGCGGACTAAAAAATTGTCTCAACGCATCGGTCAGACAGCCACCTTCTCCACCGCTCCTTCTTTGACTGACCGAAGCCTCAGCAAAACGTTGTCCATGAGGACCAGGAAATTGTAACCTCCCTTTCTGTAAACCTTTCTGCAAAGCCTCCCGAAGATGTTTCATCTTCTGCTCCCTCTGCGATGGCAAGATAAGGTCCGCAACCTTACCCTTGTAACGTGGATCAAGGAGGGTTGCCAGCCAGTAATGATCCCTCCTCTTGATACCACGAATACGAGGATCCTTCCGCAGGCTTTGCAGGATCAGGGAGGCCATGCAGCGTAGGTTTGCTGAGGCATTCGGTCCGGAGTCCTCTGGGTCACTAAAGACGACATGATCCGCAGCCATCTCCTCCCAGCCACGTACAAGTCCATTGGTTTCTTCCAACTGTAAATGATCCCTTGAAGACTGCTGCTGATGCTGAGTGCCAGGCTCCACCTCCATGCTGACACAATCCTCCTCCTCGTCCTCTTCCTGTGTGATCGGCGGGCACGCAGGAACACTGTCTGGATAAAGGGGGCCTTGAGAGGTAAGGAAGTCCTCCTCTTCCTCCCTCTGTTCTGCCTCAAGTGCCCTGTCCATTATTCCACGCAGCGTGTGCTCAAACAGGTGGACAAGGGGGACAGTGTCACTGATGCATGCACTGTCACTGCTCACCATCCTTGTGGCCTCCTCAAATGGTGACAGGACAGTGCATGCATCCCTGATCATAGCCCATTGGCGTGGGGAAAAAAAAACAAGCTCCCCTGACCCTGTCCTGGTGCCATAGTCGCACAGGTACTCATTGATGGCCTTCTGCTGCGTGTGCAGCCACTGCAGCATGGCCAACATTGAGTTCCACCTGGTGGGCATGTCACAGATTAGGCGGTTCTTGGGCAGGTTACATTCCTTTTGGAGGTCAGCCAGCCGAGCACTGGCATTATATGACCGGCGGAAATGCACACAGACTTTCCTGGCCTGCCTCAGGACATCCTGTAAGCCTGGGTACCTGCCCAAGAACCGCTGCACCACCAAGTTAAGGACGTGAGCCAAACAGGGCACATGGGTCAGTTGTCCCTGTCGGAAGGCAGAGAGGAGGTTGGTGCCATTGTCGCAAACCACCATACCTGGCTTAACCTGGCGTGGTGTCAACCACCTCTGAACCTGCCCCTGCAGAGCTGACAGAATCTCTGCCCAAGTGTGGCTCCTGTCCCCCAAGCACACCAGCTCAAGCACGCATGGCATCTTTTTGCCTGCGTGCTTGTGTAGCCCCTTGAACGCCTACAGAGCACCGCTGGTTCCGAGGACAAATCAGCACAGGAAGAGGCCATGGAATAATAAGAAGAGGAGAGGGTGGAGGAGAGAGGTGTGGCAGAATCACCACCTCCAACACTACTGCACCCTGTCCTGCATCCTTCCCAGCTGCCAGAAGAGTCACCCAGTGCACGGTGAGAGATAGGTAACGTCCCTGTCCATGCCTGCTGGACCATGAGTCAGCGGTAATATGCACCTTACCGCTGACCGCCCTGTCCAGCAACGCCAAGACATTGCCTTCCTCATGCCGGTAGAGAGCCAGAATTGCCTTCCGTGAGAAAAAGTGGCTTTTGGGAACCTGCCACTGAGGAACTGCACATTCCACAAACTCACGGAATGGGGCAGAGTCTACCAACTGAAAAGGCAGCAGTTGAGGTGCTAGAAATTTTGCCAAGCTAGCATTCAACCGCTGGGCATGTGGATGGCTAGAAGTGAACTTTTTTTCGGCAGTGCAGCAGTTGGGGCAGGGAAATTGCCTGGTACAATCTGACGTTGGTGTACCAATAGCAGATTGCCCGCAAGTACTTGGCTGTGACAAACCTAATTCTGCACCTTCAGTGCAGGTTTCAGAGAGGACTGAAGGTATAGTGCGGTTGGAGATCTCAGCTGATGAGGAGCAAGGAGAGGTCCGCTTTGTTCTTTGGTGTGGGTCTTTTAGGTACGCTTGCCAACGAACTGCATGGCAGGTCAAAATATGTCTGGTCATGTGGTGTCCAAGCGGATGATGTTTTGGCCACGCGAGATACGCTTGAGACATATGTTGCAAATAGCAGCGGTGGGATCTGATGCACTCATCCCAAAAAAGGCCCACACGAAAGAACTTTTGGAATAACGCGCAGAGACAGCAGCGCCCTGCACACGCGGAACTCTGCGGCATGATGCAGTCGGTGTGCTGCCCTTAAGCTGGCCCCTGGAGGGCATCCTGCCTCGTTGGAGATGTGTCTCCTTCTCCTCCTCCTCCTCTCTCCTATCAGGCACCCATGTTGAGTCAGTGACCTCATCATCCCCTCCCTCCTCATCACTGGAGCAAACCTGGCAGTATGCTGCAACTGGGGGAACATGACTGCCAGATTGCTGTCCTTCTTGGGCACCCCCTCTCTCTGGGCTCACATTACTGCCTTCATCTAGCTGGGTACCATCATCGGAGCCTTCAAAACGCTGCGCATCCTCCTGGAGCATCTACCCAACACTGTGGTCAAACAGTTTGGGGGACTCCAGGAGGATGCCGCAGTGAATTTTGGGCTGTGACGTGCCACTCGAATTTGGCCCATATTGTTCGTAATTCGATGAACGGTCGAATAGGCGATGTTTGGGTCGAACATGGGTTCGACTTAAACTTGAAGCTCATCTCTAGTCAGGGCGAAGGTTGGGATCCATGGGTCAGGGCGAAGGTTGAGATCCATGGGTCGGGGCGAAGGTTGAGATCCATGGGTCAGGGCGAAGGTTACAATCCATGGGTCAGTGCGAAGATTGAGATCCATGGGTCAGGGCGAAGGTTGAGATCCATGGGTCAGGGCGAAGGTTGAGATCCATGGGTCAGGGCGAAGGTTGAGATCCATGGGTCAGGGCGAAGGTTGAGATCCATGGGTCGGGGTGAAGGTTGAGATCCATGGGTCGGGACGAAGGTTGAGATCCATGGGTCGGGGCAAATGTTGAGATCCATGGGTCGGGGCGAAGGTTGAGATCCATGGGTCAGGGCGAAGGTTGAGATCCATGGGTCAGGGCGAAGGTTGAGATCCATGGGTCAGGGCGAAGGTTGAAATCCATGGGTCAGGGCGAAGGTTGAGATCCATGGGTCAGGGTGAAGGTTGAGATCCATGGGTCGGGGCGAAGGTTGAGATCCATAGGTCAGGGCGAAGGTTGAGATCCATGGGTCAGGGTGAAGGTTGAGATCCATGGGTCGGGGCGAAGGTTGAGATCCATGGGTCGGGGTGAAGGTTGAGATCCATGGGTCAGGGTGAAGGTTGAGATCCATGGGTCAGGGCGAAGGTTGAGATCCATGGGTCAGGGCGAAGGTTGAGATCCATGGGTCAGGGCGAACCCTTCACCGTCCTGGAGAACTAAAGCAGGAGTTCACCAGACTGAAGTCACTGTATCCACAATGCACTGCCTGGCCTTTATTTATAGGTCATCTGGTTTAGAAGGACAAATGAGGGTGTAAGAGGGGCACTGTGATTAGCTGGATGTTGCCAATGCCCCGCCTCCTGTCCTTTCTAGAACACTAACCCACCTGCTGAGATAATACCTTCTGCCGGGGCTTTTTTTTCAGTGGGAACGTGGTGGAACACAGTTCCTTCACCTCCAGCACTGAATGTATGCAATGGCAAGGGGTGATGGGGTGTGTTGGAGGGTCTGTTGATGCTTGCTGCTGGGGGATCTATTTTTGCTGTGTGGGATCAATTTTTGCATTTTTTTTCTGGTGGGGGATATATTGTTACTGGGGGGAAGTCTTATGTTGCTGGGCTCTAATGTTGAGGGAGGGATCTATTGCTACTGGCTGCTCGAGGGTCTATTGATGCTGGCTGCTGGGAGATCTATTGTTTCTGGTGAGGGTCTATTGTCACTGGGGTGGATCTCTTGATGCTGTGGGGGTCTATTGTTGTTGGGGATCTATTTCTGCTGGGGGATCTATTGTTGTTGGGGGGTCTGTTGTGGCTAGGTTGAATCTCTTGTTGCTGGGGGGGTAATTTGTTGTGGGGCATCTATTGTTGCTAGGGGATCTATTGTTGCTGGGGGAGAACTATTGTTGTGTGGGTGGTCTATTGTTGCTGGGGGACAAACCAAAGAATATGTCCCAGACAGATGGGGACCAAGAGAACAGCGGGGCTTATTGGGAAGGCAATGAAAAGGATGTATATATCAAAAGAAATAATTTATTGTGGGTACACAGTAGAAAAACATGTAGAAATATACAGTAGCTTCACCATAAAGTGACCTTGCCCTAGTAAAATATGACCAAAGCCTAGATTGATCAAAAAACGAAAGACACACAGACATGGGGAACAAGTAACAAGACATACAAAAAACCCACCGTCCGGACGTCAAAGCTTATTGATGTCTGCGCAAACCCACAGTGAGGAGTATACAGCAATTGCTGAATGAGGTTTTGCTGGAGCAGACATCAATACCCCCGGGGGAGGGGTGGCTCAAATTGTGGGGTAGGGGTGGGGAAGGAGGGGGGGAGGGGTGGTGGAATGGGTAGGAAAGGGGCGAGGGCTGTGGGGGAGAGAGGTTAATGACCGTGGGCAGGGGTGCCGGGGAGAGTCCTAGGGCATCAATTGATGTAAATGGCGAAAATATGCCGGCCTTCCATGTGAGTTAGATGGGTTGTGATAACCAGGATTCAAAGTAGTATACAGCTATGCTGTTGTCATATACAGTACTTTCCGGAATGGTGTAGGTACTCCTACATATAGCCTCCCTGTGGTTGGAACAGACAATACTGTGCATAAGCTGCACTACATATACAGATGGCTGTGTACGTTACCACTCCCGGGTCCCAGTTGGGAATCCTTATGTAATGCCGGGTAGCGGTAGCCTCTGTACGTTTTAGCTGCTCCACTGGTCGCTATGAATGGTACCAAGCGCTGTCCCGGTATGGTTGATCACACACCCCTGGATCAGAAGTGTAGTTCGTAGGGGTAGATGGACGGCCGTGCAGCTGCATCTATTTCCTTCCCCACGGTTCGTTCACAGCATAGAGCGGAACGTCCTCTCAATCGGTGAGCCGGCTAGCCCCAACGGGGGATGACAGCAGGCATGACGTCCGGACGGGATGACGTCAACGCGTTTCACAACATAGACTTGTGTAGCTTCGTCTGGACGTATGTTGACGTCATCCCGTCCGGACGTCATGCCTGCTGTCATCCCCCGTTGGGGCTAGCCGGCTCACCGATTGAGAGGACGTTCCGCTCTATGCTGTGAACGAACCGTGGGGAAGGAAATAGATGCAGCTGCACGGCCGTCCATCTACCCCTACGAACTACACTTCTGATCCAGGGGTGTGTGATCAACCATACCGGGACAGCGCTTGGTACCATTCATAGCGACCAGTGGAGCAGCTAAAACGTACAGAGGCTACCGCTACCCGGCATTACATAAGGATTCCCAACTGGGACCCGGGAGTGGTAACGTACACAGCCATCTGTATATGTAGTGCAGCTTATGCACAGTATTGTCTGTTCCAACCACAGGGAGGCTATATGTAGGAGTACCTACACCATTCCGGAAAGTACTGTATATGACAACAGCATAGCTGTATACTACTTTGAATCCTGGTTATCACAACCCATCTAACTCACATGGAAGGCCGGCATATTTTCGCCATTTACATCAATTGATGCCCTAGGACTCTCCCCGGCACCCCTGCCCACGGTCATTAACCTCTCTCCCCCACAGCCCTCGCCCCTTTCCTACCCATTCCACCACCCCTCCCCCCCTCCTTCCCCACCCCTACCCCACAATTTGAGCCACCCCTCCCCCGGGGGTATTGATGTCTGCTCCAGCAAAACCTCATTCAGCAATTGCTGTATACTCCTCACTGTGGGTTTGCGCAGACATCAATAAGCTTTGACGTCCGGACGGTGGGTTTTTTGTATGTCTTGTTACTTGTTCCCCATGTCTGTGTGTCTTTCGTTTTTTGATCAATCTAGGCTTTGGTCATATTTTACTAGGGCAAGGTCACTTTATGGTGAAGCTACTGTATATTTCTACATGTTTTTCTACTGTGTACCCACAATAAATTATTTCTTTTGATATATACATCCTTTTCATTGCCTTCCCAATAAGCCCCGCTGTTCTCTTGGTCCCCATCTGTCTGGGACATATTCTTTGGTTTGCTGACTATAGGGGTTGGTAGGCAACCACAAGGTTTAGGTCACGGTATTATATACATGTCTCAAGACAAGCCTCTATATTTATTTATTGTTATATTGTTGCTGGGGGGCCCATTGTTGTTGGGGGATCCATTGTTGTTGGGGGACCTATTGCTGCTGGGAGATCTATTGTTGTTGGGGGGGTCTGTTGTGGCTAGGTTGAATCTCTTGTTGCTGGGGGGGTAATTTGTTGTGGAGCATCTATTGTTGCTAGGGGATCTATTGTTGCTGGGGGAGAACTATTGTTGTGTGGGGGTCCATTGTTGTTGGGGGATCTATTGTTGTTGGGGGGTTTATTGTTGTTAGGTTGAATCTCGTGTTGCTGGGGGGGGGTCATTAGTTGTGGGTCATCTATAGTTGCTAAAGGATCTATTGTTGCTGGGGGCTCCATTGTTCTTGGGGGTTTATTGTTGCTAGGCTGAATCTCTTGTTGCTGGAGGGGGGTAATTTGTTGTGGGGCATCAATATTTGCTAGGGGATCTTTTGTTGCTGGGGGAGGTCTATTGTTGTGCAGGGGTCTATTGTTGTTGGGGGATCTATTGCTGCTGGGGGATCTATTATTGTTGGGGGGGTTTATTGTTGCTAGGTTGAATCTCTTGTTGCTGAGGGGTAATTTGTTGTGGGGCATCTATTGTTGCTAGGGGATCTATTGTTGCTGGGAAAGATCTGTTGTTGTGTGGGGGTCCATTGTTGTTGGGGAATCTATTGTTGTTGGGGGGTTTATTGTTACTAGGTTGAATCTCTTGTTGCTGAGGGGTAATTTGTTGTGGGGCATCTATAGTTGCTAGGGGATCTATTGTTGCTGGGGGAGGTCTATTGTTGTGTGGGGGATCTATTGCTGCTGGGGGATCAATTGTTGTTGGGGGTTTATTGTTGCTAGGTTAAATCTATTGTTGCTGGGGGGGTAATTTGTTGTGGACGGTCCACAGTAGTCACAGGTGAAAGCATATGCAACACTTTCGCAGCCATCTTCCTCAGACAGTCTTTCTCTTCAAGTCCCACTCCATAGCTCTACCCAGCTGGGTATTCTCCTTCTAGTTAATCTACTGATACCAAAGACATTAGTAGTCACTCAGGAGGCTCTGACTTGCCCGTCCGGCTGTCAGCACAGTGGGGGTCCCCCCCCCAATCCATACCAGGCTCTTTGTGTCTGATATGGGTCTTGAAGGAACCAATTTTGAGGACACCGGCGTGGTGTCCTCCCCTTAAATCCATACCTTTATCCGAGCATACAACCTGGCAGGTCAAGGGGGGATTGGAGGCGAGCGAGTGCCCCCGATCCTGAACCATAGCAAGCCACACGCCCTCAACATTGGGGGTGGGGTGCTTTGGGGCAGAGAGGCTCACTCCCCAGAGCACCTTGTTGATGAAGACAAGGCCTCTTCCCCACAACTCTGGCCGGTGGTTATGGGGGTCTACAGGCAGGACAAGGGGGGCCCCAGATCCCATTCCACGTGAATAAGTATGGGGCACCAAAAAGGGCCTGGTATGGATTGGGGGGGACCGACACGTGGTCATGGTTGTTAAGGATTAGGCTGGCCACCTCGATCCTTAACAACCAGCTATTACCGAATTAATTTCATTGTTTCTTTAATATCTATTTTTGATTTGTTGAAAATGGTCACTGTTGTAATTCAGAAATTCGGATACTTCCGAATCTCCAAATAGTGAACATTTCATCCGAATTTTAATTTGGAACAAAACAAACTGCACATGTCTATTGGTTAGCTGTGGAGCACTTTCCGGGTCCAGAGCCGTGGAGGCCTTTTGGGTGACCCCGACTCTGAAGACTGTCTTTTCAGTAGACCGAGCACTGGGAGCTACAACATTAATGCAACCACTTGCCACCATTATTATCCCAATTTTTCCATTTGTTTACTGTTGAAAGTAAGAGACTGAGCGCTGTGTAATGAGGTGGAATGTTGTGGTCACACATTCTGCTCTCTTGTTCCCACCATTTAAAGTGAGGTAGAACCTTCCCACTACTGCTACTACTAAGTTCCTCCTCAGTTGGTCCTTGCTGCCTGTCTACCATGATCTGATCATATCCAGCTGTCTGAACCCCTCCAGGTTCTTGAACATCTAAGGTTTAGACATTGGGACCGGCTCCCATGTGTCTGGTCTCTGAAATGTCGCACTGCATTGCAGGGACAATGCAGCTCAGGGTACAAGGCTAAACCTTAGATGTTCAAGAACCTGGAGGAGTTCAGACAGCTGGAAATGATCAGATCATGGTCAGGGTACAAGGCTAAACCTTAGATGTTCAAGAACCTGGAGGAGTTCATACAGCTGGATATGTTCAGATCATGGTCCGGGTACAAGGCTAAACCTTAGATGTTCAAGAACCTGGAGGAGTTCATACAGCTGGATATGATCAGATCATGGTCAGGGTACAAGGCTAAACCTTAGATGTTCAAGAACCTGGAGGGGTTCAGACAGCTGGATATGATCAGATCATGGTCAGGGTACAAGACTAAACCTTAGATGTTCAAGAACCTGGAGGGGTTCAGACAGCTGGATATGATCAGATCATGGTCAGGGTACAAGGCTAAACCTTAGATGTTCGAGAACCTGGAGGGGTTCAGACAGCTGGAAATGATCAGATCATGGTCAGGGTACAAGGCTAAACCTTAAATGTTCAAGAACCTGGAGGGGTTCAGGCAGCTGGATATGATCAGATCATGATCAGGGTACAAGGCTAAACCTTAGATGTTCAAACACCTGGAGGGGTTCAGGCAGCTGGATATGATCAGATCATGGTCAGGGTACAAGGCTAAACCTTAGATGTTCAAGAACCTGGAGGGGTTCAGACAGCTGGATATGATCAGATCATGGTCAGGGTACAAGGCTAAACCTTATATGTTCAAGAACCTGGAGGGGTTCAGACAGCTGGATATGATCAGATCATGGTCAGGGTACAAGGCTAAACCTTAGATGTTCAAACACCTGGAGGGGTTCAGACAGCTGAATATGATCAGATCATAGTGATCTGATCATATCCAGCTGTCTGAACCCCTCCAGATTCTTGAACATCTAAGGTTTAGCCTTGTACCCTGAGCTGCGTTGTCCCTGCACTGCAGTGCGACATTTCAGAGACCAGACACACAGGAGCCGGTCCTAACGTATTGGGTTCCTCAAGTCAAGGCCAGGACAATGGGTGGGCAGGAGGGACAGCTGCCCTGGATGTAGTGGTTACTGCATGGATGGGGGCGCAAGCGAGCTCATTTTAATACAAGTGGGGGTAGTACAGTGGTTATAAAAAGTCTACACACCCCTGTTTCTTAAAGTGTCAGGTTTCTGTGATGTAAAAAAATGAGACAAAGATAAATCATTTCAGAACTTTTTCCACCTTTAATGTGACCTATAAACTGTACAACTCAGGGGAACAAAAAACTGAAATCTTTTAGGTGGGGGGAAGTAAAAATACTAAAAAGATAATATGGCTGCATAAGTGTGCACACCCTTACACTAATACTTTGGTGAAGCACCTTTTGATTTTATTCCAGCACTCAGTCTTTTTGGGGATGAGTTTATCAGCACGGCACATCTTGACTTGGCAATATTTGCCTGCTCTTCTTTTCAGAAACATTCCAAATCTGTCAGATTGTGAGGCCATCTCCTGTGCACAGCCCTCTTCACATCACCCCACACATTTTCAATGGGATTCGGGTCTGGGCTCTGGCAGGGCCATTCCAAAACTTGAATCTTCTTCTGGTGAAGCCATTCCTTTGTTGATTTGGATGGATGCTTTGGGTCGTTGTCATGCTGAAAAGATGAAGTTCATCTTCATGTTCAGCTTTCTGGCAGAAGCCTGAAGGTTTTGTGCCAATATTGACCGGTATTTGGAACTGTTAATAATTCCCTCTACCTTGACTAAGGCCTATGTTCCAGCTGAGGAAAAATAGCCCCAGAGCATGATGCTGCCACCACCATGCTTCACGTGGCTATAGTGTTCTTTTGATGATGTTCAGTTTTGTTTATGCGCCAAACATATCTTTTGGAATTATAGCCAAAAAGTTCAACCTTGGTTTCATCAGACCAGAACACATTTTCCCCACCTGCTTTTGTGAGACTTCAGATGTGTTTTTGCAAAATTTAGCCAGGCTTGGATGTTTTTCTTCATAAGAAAAGGCTTCCGCCTTGCCACTCTACCCCATAGCCCAGACATATGAAGAATACGGGAGATTGTTGTCACCACACAACCAGTACTTGCCAGATATTTCTGCAGCTCCTTTATTGTTGCTGTAGGCCTCTTGGCGGCCTCCCTGACCAGTTCTTTTCTTTTCATCAATTTTGGAGGGGTGTCCAGTTCTTGGTAAGGTCATATTTTCTTCACTTGATGATGACGGTCTTCACTGTGGTCCATGGTATATCTAATGCCTTGTACCCTTCTCCTGACTGATACCTTCTAACAATGAGATCCATCTGATGCTTTGGAAGCTCTCTGAGGACCATGGCTTTTGCTGTAGGATGCGAATAAGAAAATGTCAGGAAAGACCTACTAGAACAGCTGACCTTTATTTGGGGTTAATCAGAGGCACTTCACATGATGGCCGGTGTGTACTGACTCCTATTTAACATGAATTTGAATGTGGTTCTGAACACAGCGACATCCCCAGTTATAAGAGGGTGTGCACACTTATGCAACAACAATATTTTAGATTTTTATTTTTACTTCCCAACCTTAAAAGATTTCAGTTTGTTGTTCAATTGAGTTGTACAGTTTATGGGTCACATTAAAGGTGGAAAAAGTTCTGAAATGATTTACCACCCGGGGTGTGTAGACTTTTTATATTCATTGTAGGTGACTGTGGGGGGGAGGGGACATTAGAGTGTACATTTTTGTTTATTAAAAATCTTACAAACATAATAAAAACATATTTACATATATACAAAATAAATAAAAAATATATAAACAAAAATAGCTTACATCAGCATAGCAAAAACATAAAGAAAACTAAATATACCAACCTGAACAAAGCCATAACCTCCATTTAAACACCCCCTCAGGCTAAGAAACCATTACACACGTACCCCATGCATGCAGCCTTTTTCCAAAAATACAATCTTATATAAAAATCTAGGGGAGGTGAAAGTATAGAAAGAGAGCCGCGCACCCAGAGACTGACAAACAGCGTTCATACGGCACTTCTGCTCTGCAGTTTCAATGCTCATGCAACATTCCTGCTCTGCACTGTTAGTGTCCATGTGGGACTCCTCACAGCCAGCAGTAACGTCTCTGTCTGGATACACGCCATCTTGTCCTGCATTCCCTGCTGATTGCAAGGATCTGTTGGCGGGTGCAATCTCAGGAAAGTCCTCCACACATTGAGAGAGATTTTCAGCAAGCACTCCTTTACCAAGATCTTCATCTGACGAGTCGGTGCCACTCAAGGGAGATTACATTCCTGTAATGGCCTGCAGCAATCCTCCATTTTCCTCAACCTCCTCCTGAGATGGCCCAGGCCGCTGGGGAGGGAGGGGGGCAGATACTGACTCAGACACAATAGATCCTGAGACAGGGGTAGTACTGGGGCCACCATGTGAAGCCACTTCCTTACCCCCCCATCCATACTGTTGCAGTTGCTCTGGTATCCACCCTCTGGCTGGCACTGGCACAGACACTCTCCTTCTTCTGTTGGAGTTTCTCCTCATTCTCACACGATTCTCTGAACACACCACTGCTTTCCTTCAGAGAAGCAACCAACTTCTCCTGCTTTTTCAATGCCTCCTCCAGAAAACTTCAGTTTGGAGACTTCCCCCTTACTGTTTCCAGAATAACTATGCAGGGATTTCTTTTTCCTGAGATCTTCTTTCATGACAGCAAGTTTCTGTTCCTCCTTAGCAATGCGGCGAAGTCTGTTCACCACTTTATCCTGGAAGACTGGTAAGGACTCCCCTTGCATAGGGACAGGCCCAGGATCTATTGCAGCTTGAGAACATGGAGTAGGCCTCAGTGCCTCTGGGGAGCCTCCACCTTTGTCTTCCCCAACATGGTCCATGCTTGCCTGGGAAATGCCTGCATGAGAGGCCCCAGGCTTGCTGCTTCTCTCAGTTGAGATCACAGCAGAGTGAGCCAACAGCTCCCTGCAGAACAGCACCACCTGGTGGAGAAGCTCCCCTGGTGCAGAGACTGATGTGACTGGTCAGTGATCTCTGTACAGCACCGCAGTATATGTCAGAGCTATATAAATGTATAATAATAGTGTGTGACTGTGGGAGAGGGGACATTACCGTGTAGGCTCCTCTGGTACAGAGACTGATGAGACAAGTTGGGTAATATGACGTTCTGTATAAAGGAGAAACTGGAACTCCACAATCGGGGTGATAAGGAAATAAAATGTAAAAATGTTCTGTTCTGGTGAGGTGATGATGCAATTTCCATATTCAATGAGCTGGAACTGGCTGTGTCACGCAGCACATAAAATGCAAATGACGATAAACTCAGTACACTTGTAATATCTAGGAGCCTCAGAATGTCAAAAGAACTGGAATTAAACATAATGGTTGTCCTGGTGGCCATATAGGGGTCTATTTATAAAACATTTGGTGGTATCAGCACAAGAAAACAGTTTCAAGCTCCTGCCAGGCTGGTATAGAGCCCCCTCACAACTTCATAAAATCTCACCTGCTATCCCACCTACATGCTGGAGATGCAACAATGATAAAAGCTCCCTCCTACACAATCGATGGTTGTGCCCGTCACTTCAAACCTACTGGAAGGAAGTCCATCGTATCATTGCACAAATAACAACATATACCTTGGATTTTTCTCCAGCCCAATTTCTGCTGCACCACCACACCTCTCCTTCACGAAATGGCCTTTTTTTCGGGAGCACTGATTTTAATGATGCTTAAAGTGAAACAATAAAAGTGTAATATTCCTTTAAATATTGTGCTTGGGGGGTGTCTATAGTATGCCTGTAAAGTGGCGCATGTTTCCCGTGGTTAGAACAGTCCAAGAGCAAAATGACATTTCTAAAGGAAAAAAAAGTCATTTAAAACTACTCGCGGCTATAATGAATTGTCGGTCCCGGCAATACAAATAAGTCATTGAAAAAAAAGGCATGGGATTCCCCCACAGTCCATTACCAGACCCTTTGGGTCTGGTATGAATATTAAGGGGAACCCCGAACCAAAATTAAAAAAAAATTGCGTGGGGATCCCCCCAAATTCCATACCAGGCCCTTCAGGTCTGGTATGGATATTAAGAGGAACCCCGCTCCAAATTTTTTTTTTAAAATGGCATGGGGGTCCCCCCAAAAATCCATACCAGACCATTATCCGAGCACGCAACCTGGCAAGCCGCAGGAAAAGAGGGGTGGACGAGAGAGCACCCTCCCTCTTGAACCGTACCAGGCCACATGCCCTCAACATGGGGAGGGTGCTTTGGGGTATTCCCCCAAAGCACCTTGTCCCAATGTTGATGGGGACAAGGGCCTCATCCCCACAACCCTTGCCCGCTGATTGTGGGGGTCTGTGGGCGGGGGGACTTATCAGAATCTGGAAGCCCCCTTTAACAAGGGGACCCCTAGATCCCGGCCTCCCCTCTTGTGAAATGGTAACAAGGTACCATTTCACAAAAAAAGTGTCACAATGGTAAAAATGACAAGACACGGCTTGGGACAAGTCCTTTATTAAAAAGTAAAAATGTTCCACGAAGTCCATTCATCTTCTTCTCTCGCTCTGCCGACGGACCGAAATAGACAAAAAAAAAGCCGCACCGACCTGCCTCCATATGAGGCTCCTGCCGTATGACGTGTCTTCGCTTTGACAGTTCTTTTATAACTGAGGGCAGGGCCACACCGTGACGTTACCGGGTGACCCTGCCCCCCTCTGACGCACGGGGACTTCCCTGTGGCTTTCCCAGGGCGTCAGAAGGCGTGGGGCCCCAAACACTTTTTATGACAATACCATGCATATAAGCCTTTAAAATGAGCACTTTTGATTTCTCCCATAGACTTTTAGAGGGTGTTCCGTGGCTTTCGAATTTGCCGCAAACACCCCAAATTGTTCGCTATTCGGCGAACAGGTTAACACCCGATGTTCGACTCGAACATCGGGCTCATCCCTACTTGCTGGTTTGATTTTTTGGAAACAGTACAAGCCATGAATCCACCTTGACTACGTCTATTGTGAGGCCTGGGGGAGGTGGGTGGAGATTCCCCACCCCCTCCCTTTTACCCTTTGTCCTTTATTTGCTCTGTTTCACTTTAAGATACTCGTTCCAGTTTCCATTGATCAGCTGGGAAAAAATCCCTTACTTATCTCTCTGTTTGTGTACAATATACATGATGATTGTAATGTTGTTTTGATAATCTATGAAAACCCAAATAAAAACCTTTTGGAAAAAAATAAAAAATAAAACATTAATTGGACGAACGCCACACACACACACACACACACACACACACACACACACACACACACGCATGAACAGTGAATTTTGCCCGTAATGTCTCTAATATATTAATTTGTAGGATCATCAGCTCCATCTAGTGGCCAAAATGCAGTATATTTTCTTATCTGGGTATTACAGAACCCTATACTGAATTTTGGCCACTAGGTGGAGCTGCTGATATAGGAGTGAACCTACTGACCACGCCCACTTTAAT
This sequence comes from Aquarana catesbeiana, assembly GCA_037953035.1. Lineage (NCBI taxonomy): Eukaryota > Metazoa > Chordata > Amphibia > Anura > Ranidae > Aquarana > Aquarana catesbeiana. The sequence continues at coordinate 81,147 of JBBHAA010002414.1, forward strand.
TACATCCCCTTTTGGAGCCACTCCAACAAAATCACACCCCCCTTATTCTGAATATGCCTTTAAACATTTAGGTGTATCAAATGGTGCCTGCTTCCCCTGCTTGATGTCTAGATAAAGGTCTCCCCTTCCTAAGCATTCCTCCCATCCAATGTCCCCGGTAGTGCTGTCATATCTTGTAAAGCTACCACAGATATTATTCTTAGCAGTCAAGATATTTCTGGACACGAGTGAGCCCCACTTTTTTTTTTTTGGAAAACAACAGAAATCCAGACGCGTTTCACCACTACTGGCTTGCTCACTAGGATAAGGACTTCCCCCTATCCTTGTGAGCAAGCCAGGGGTGGGTGAAACGCGTCAAACAAGGTTAGTTCTTGGCTGAAGATATTGCTGTATGCAGTCAATGCATTGAATATTGAAAAATACTGTAAGAGGAGCTAGGTGGGGGGTGGCTGATATTCTTGGAGAGTGAAGACCATATGTCAGGTACTCACCAAGGCTGAAATGCTGAGAGGGGCTTCCCTTGCAACTGGGTGCACGATACCCCTGAAGGTGGCACAGGGGGTATCAGGCAGGGGTCGCCAGCAGGTGTGCAAGCTTGCGAAGATATCTGAGGATCAAACACAGGGTAAGGCATGAGCGAGTGCTTAGGGCAGGCCGAGGGTCAAACACTGGGTAACAATTATAGCAAGTCCTTTGAGCAAGCCAGGGGGTCAAGTACGGAGGTCAGGCAGGAGCAAGTCCAATAGAGAGAAGCCGAGGGTCAAACACGGGAGAGGAGACAAGCAGAGAAGTCTTTAAACAAGCCGAGGGTCAAGTACTGGAGAGATTTCAGGGGTGGTCAGACGATCCGGGTCACAACAGGCAGGCATAGGTACACAGAGTAAGAAACAGGAACACTGGAAGCTGAAGAGACAAACCAGCAACTAGCAAGGGGCAGAGCTGCCTTTATATAGACCCGCCAGAGGGATGTCACGCTGTGCGTGCATGTGCTCGCGCTGATGCGCCGCATCGTGCACCCGCATGCACTAATCCGTTTGAATCGCGCGCTCGTACCCGCAGATCGTGCACCAATATGCGCTGGTGTGCAACTCCACCATGCAGGCGCACAGGGACACGCCGATACTGACAGGCTCTAATTCTGCTATTCCTCTGACACCATATGGCCTATAAGGGCCAGGAACCAGGCTGTCCATGTAAAGGAGAGGCCAGTCTTGAGTAGAGCTTTGCATCTGTGTGTGTTTCTGCCAACAGGAACCCAGAGACCTCGTCATCAATCATATACTTTCACTAGGAAGGACAACACATTAAATATAGCGCTACCACCACCTCTGCCGGGTTAGCCCCCCCATATCAAAATTTTTGAAAAAATCTTATGCAGTTTGTTAGATCTTTATTAGATCAGGTTAGATCAACCGTTGTTTGCGTTAGATCTCACACAGAAGAAGCGATATTAACAGTTATTTGCTGGGGGGGCTAACCCGTCATCAGCCCCCCCTTATCAAAAAATTGACCAAAAAGTTAGCTATTTTGGAAGCAATTTGTTAGATCCGGTAAGATCAAGTGGTTTTAACGTTAGATCTCACATAATTAGAGACTTATTAAGTGTTTAATGAGGGGGGGCTGGCCCCCCCTTATCAAATTTTCGGCGCAAAAATCATTTAGGCTAATAGATATTCGTTAGATCCGGTAAGATCAAGTGTTTTTAACGTTAGATCTCACATCATTTCAGAGATATTCCACATCAAAATAGAGATATTAGGTGGTACATATGGACGGGCTGCCCCCCTACATGCAATTTTCTGTCCACAAATCATCTAGGCTAACAGATATTCGTTAGATCCGGAAAGATCAAGTGGTTTTAACGTTAGAGATATTAGGTGGTAGTACGTAAGGATGAGATTAGATCTCACATAATTAGAGACTTATTAAGTGATTAATGAGGGGGGCTGGCCCCCTCTTATCAAATTTTCTGGCCAAAAAATCACCCGGCTAATTGATAATCATTAGATCCGGTAAGATCAAGTGATTTTACTGTTTTATTATCCATAATTACAGGGATATTATGGATATTTGGTAGCGATGCACGTATATACATACTAGTGTCTATATTGGAGGCGGTGATGAGCATTTTCACATGTACCAGTGAGGAGTGCCATTGAGCATACCGAGGTATGCTGAAATTATGTGGGACATTAATCGACAGGTGTGTCCAAGCCCAGTGAAGCCTGAAGCACAGTCACAGAAGCCAGAGGGAAACTTCGGAGGGCCCTGGTGAAGGAGTCAACCATGTGCCCATCTACGGTAGCTGGCTCAAAGCCAATGACACGAAGAGACAGCAGCGAAAGTCCAAACCCTTGCAGAGGGCCCCCCTTTGTTGCCTCCAAACAACCCAGTGTCCTGTTTCTTTTGACAAATGCTGCCTGGTGTCAGAGAGTCAATGCACACCAGACTCCCAGAACTTAGCACAGATTTAAGCCCAATCAGAACCTCGCAGAGAGGAGCGCGGATACAAACTACTGAACAGGCCAGGGCCACCACTTCCTCCATGCTCCCTGACAAGCTGGTGGGACCTTCTCCTGTTGTTCCCATCCAAGTAAATGGAGTCTACACCAAGGCCCTTCTGGATACTGGAGCTTAAGTGACTCTTCTCTACAGAGACTTCTATGACAGGTACCTCAAGCACCTGCCTTTGCAGAAGTTGGAAGAGCTGCAGATATGGGGCATTGTGACTCAGAACTTCCCCTATGATGGCTATCTACCAGTCAAGCTGACCTTCGATCCCTCCATGGCTGGGAAAGCCAAGACTTTTGAAACTCAGGCAGTGGTCTGTCCTCGCCCACCAGGGGCCAGTAAGAGTTCTCTCATCATAGAGACCAATACTGATCTTGTCAAAAGGCTGTTGACACCTCTTGTTCTGGAGCCGGGCACTTCAACTACAAGTTTGCACCCCATGCTGAGACAAGCCTACCAGCACCTGGTATGAAAACAGAAGGGAAAGATCTGGCGCTTGGACCAGTGTGAGAAGGTGTTACAGCCTGGTAAAGTGGCCTATTTACGAGCATCTGTCAAGCTAAATTGGAAGCAAGCAGGCCCTTTCATTGTCCTTGAATCAGACGGACAGAGAGAAGACACAGGAGTGGAGATAATTCCCGAGGTGGTTTCAACCAAAGGGTTGCAAAGAAGTCACGGAAAAATCTTGGTTAGTGTCCACAACATAACAGCCTCGCCAGTGAAGAAGCCGGCTCAGATGTTGCTGGGACAAGTGAATCTGGCCACCCCAGTCCCGCCGTCTGATTTGGTGGGGGGAGCAAAGGATGGGATCTCTGTGGAGGAGCTCTATCTGAAAAATACTCCCCTTTTGCCTGAATGAAAAGAAAGGGCCAAGACTCAGCTCCTGAGATGGCAGGCTGCATTCTCCAAGAGTGAATTTGATGTGGGGTGTACAAAAAGTGCCCATTACCAGATCCATCTCTTCGAGTGCATAAGCCATTCAGGGAAAGAGTTTGATGGATTCTTTTAGGGGACTTGGAGGATCTGCATGAACAACTGGCAGAGTTGAAGAGGGCAGGTATCATCCGAGTCCCAGAGTCTATACGCTTCCCCAATAGTGGTGGTACAGAAGAAGAATGGGTCACTGAGGCTGGGTATTGACTACCGGACGCTGAACTTAAGGACCATTCCCGACCAATATACCACCCCAAGGATAGAAGATGTCTTGCAGAGCCTGTCAGGAGCGAAGTGGTTCAGCATGCTGGATTTGAAGAGTGGGTATTACCAAATCCCCATGCACCCTGAGGATCAGGAGAAGACCATTTTCATTACCCCGCAGGGGATCTTTGGATTTGACCGTATGCATCAAGGCCTGTCTGGTGCCCCAGCAACCTTCCAAAGGCTAATGGAGAAGACCGTGGGTGACATGAAACTGATAGAGGTGTTGGTGTACTTAGACGACATCATCGTTTTCAGCAAGACCCTGGAAGAGCATGAAGAGTTTCTGCAGAAGGTCCTTAAGAGACTCCATGGTGGGGGGGTTGAAGCTGTTTCTGGAAAAGTGCCAGTTTTATCAACCCTCGGTCAACTACCTTGGTCACATTGTGTCTGCTGATGAAGTGGCCACTGACCTCCTGGCCGAGGCCTACCAACGTGACTGAGCTTAGGTCATTTCTGGGATTCTGCTCTTATTACAGAAGATTTGTCAAGGGATTCGCTAAGACGCTGACCCTGATCTGGCGAAGCCTGTCAGACCAGCTGGAGGGCCCAGAAAACCCAGAGAGTCCATTAAGGAACAATTGACTCTGAAGTGTGAAGAGGTTTTAGGCAGCTGAAGTGAAGACTAACAACCGCTCCAGTCGTGGCCTATGAAGATCCAACCAGGCCATACGAGCTACACTATGACGCCAGTCGAGATGGGTTAGGTGGGGTGCTATATTAAGAACATGACTGCCATCTACGGCCTGTTGCCTACGTGAGTCGGAACTTGGCCCCCCGCCGAGAAGAACTATCCCATGCACAAACTTGAGTTTCTGGCCTTGAAGTGGGTGGATAAGCTGAGGGATTACCTGTATGGAGTGGAGTTCGTGATCAAGACCGACAACAATGCTCTCACCTACATCCTCACTACCACCAAGTTGGACGCCACGGGTCACAAATGGTTGCCTGCTCTATCAGGGTTTATTTTCAGCCTGAAGTATCGACTAGGGTCAGGAAACAAGACGCTGATGCTTTGTCAAGAAAGCCCCATTGTTCCAGAGACCCTCCAGAAGAATAGGCCCAACTGACACCTGAAGGGTACGAGCCTTATGTCAAGGAGCAGAACATCAACCTGGAGTAGGATCCAGGACCGAAGAGGTTGGAGTGTCAGCCGTTGGTGTCCCCGGATGTTATTGCAATGTCGCCCAAGTCGGGGATGAAGGTCTGCCCAAGCTGTCAAAGACCTGTGGAGGGACCAGTTAGAGGACCCTCCCTGTAGCTTGGCATTCAAGGCCTTGGAGTGCCAATGCCCTGACTTGCTCCTCACTGACTCCTCGAAGGAAACCCATCTGCTGCACCAAGAGTGGGATCGGTTTCAGGTGCACAGAGGGTTGGTCTACCGAAGGGGCCCCTCTGACGATTCTGAAGAAAAATGGCAGCTATTCCTACCTGAAAAACTGTCAGGAGCCAGGGAGCGTCTCCGCTCGCCGGGCTCCGGTGCGCATGCGCACGGGACGAGCGCTTCGCCGCACACCCGTCCGCGGCCTGATGGTGCGGCGCGCGCGGGTGCACGGCGGTCCCCGTGTGCGCGCCGTAGCCCGTGCGGGTGCCCGGTAGCGCGTCACGCTGACGCGCTCGCCGGGCACGGGGGCTATATCTGACGGCTCCAGCACCCAGTCGGGTTGCTGGTTTGTCGTCAGCTCTCCCCTGCTTCCTTGTGCCTGTGTTCCCTAAAGCCTTATAGTCTGATCTGTGTACCGAATCTCTGCCTGATTAACCACTACTCTCCTGGATTGTCCCTAGTGCTTGCCTGATCTGTGTACCGAACCTCTGCCTGATTAACCACTACTCTCCTGGATTGTCCCTAGTGCTTGCCTGATCTGTGTACCGAACCTCTGCCTGATTAACCACTACTCTCCTGGATTGTCCCTAGTGCTTGCCTGATCTGTGTACCGAACCTCTGCCTGATTAACCACTACTCTCCTGGATTGTCCCTAGTGCTTGCCTGCTCTGTGTACCGAACCTCTGCCTGATTAACCACTACTCTCTGCTGGACTACCCTGATCATACCTGCCTATTCCCTAACCTCTGCTTGTGTTTGCAGCCTTGCTCCCCTCTGGATCTCGGGGCACCCGCTTCCAGCCTCTGAACCTGCTATTCACCCGGAAGCCCGTGCCTCCGCGTGCCCCCAGCCTCCTGTACCCATTTCGGGGGTCTGGGTGCGCGTGGTCGTAAGGGCGAGCCGCTCTCGGCATCTCGGCCTCGGTAAGTACGTGTTTGTGACAGTACAAACCAGCCCGATGTCTGAGGCCGACAGAGCGCGCTCTCCTTTGGAGATCTTATGTCAGCAAGTATCTACCCTGGCGGACTCCGTACAAAAGCTGCAAGAAGGCTACACACAAGTTGATAACCGCCTGCAGCAGATCTCCGGGTTACTACCCTCCGCAGCCGCAGCTCCTGCACCCAGCAGTGGGGGTCCGCTTCCTCAAGCTCCGGCCAACCCCACTGTGGTTATGGCCCTTCCTGAGCCCAGGGTCCCTACACCTGAACGGTTCTCGGGAGATCGCAAGAAGTTTAGGGCTTTCAAAAACGCATGTTCCCTATACTTCGCTCTACAGCCAAGAACCTTCTCTTCAGAGATCGTCAAGGTGGGGTTTGCCATTTCCCTGCTTTCCGAGGAACCCCAGGCTTGGGCCCACAGCCTGATGGAACAGCGCAGCCCTGCCCTGAACACTATCGAAGCGTTCTTTGAGAGCATGACCCAGCTCTACGATGATCCGCAACGCATGGCCACCGCCGAAGCTATCTTGCACCATTTGTCCCAAGGAAGAAGACCTATTGAGGACTATACAGTAGAATTCCGTAAGTGGGCGGCCGACACCAACTGGAATGAGCCGGCCTTACGTTACCAGTACCGCCAAGGCCTATCTGAATTACTCAAAGACGAGTTAGCCAGGATGGAGACCCCTGCTTCCTTAGAGGAACTTATTCAAGCAGCTACAAAACTTGATCGGCGCCTTAGGGAGCGGCGCTCAGAACGGTTTCAGCAGCCTCGCCCTGCCTGGGCATCACCGCGACCTCACTCCACAGTATCCCAAACTTCACCTTCAGTTACTACCGCATCGGTCCCTGAGGTCGAACCAATGCAGCTCGGTTTGGTCCGAGGTCCCTTGACCTCCGAGGAGAAACAGCGCAGACGGCAGTCTAACCTTTGCCTCTACTGCGGAGGAACCGGGCACTTCCTGCGCAGCTGTCCGATCAGGCCCAGTAAGTTCCCTCAGTCAAACATATTGAACTTTCCTAACCATAACATCCCCAAGGCTTATGTGATGTTGTTTGTTTCTCTGCAGCTTCCGGAAAAGGAGACTCGCCTGCAGGCCATCGTTGATTCCGGGGCCTGCAGCTGTTTTATAGATTCCGCCTTGGCACACAGATTGAAGATCCCTCTACAGACCAAAGAGCAGGATCTACAAATACACCTGGCCGACGGATCCCTTCCTTGCTCAGGCCCCATTACCCAGGAGACCCAACCTATTTCAGTCGTCACGGACTCCGGCCACCGGGAGTTCTTACGGCTTGACCTAATTCGCTCACCAATCTTCCCCATCATACTCGGCCTACCATGGTTGCAAGCCCACGATCCGCTAATCAAATGGAGCACCAAGTCAGTATCATTCCCTTCTCAGTATTGCTCCCAACACTGCCTGCTTCCGGATTCCAAAGTTTGTGCCACAATGGCGGTACCGCCAAACAACCTCCAACACGTCCCCTCTGAATATCTCGAGTTTCAGGAGGTCTTCAGTAAACAAATGGCTGACCGCCTACCACCTCACAGGGCCTACGACTGTCCAATTGATCTTCTTCCTGGCTCTGAGATTCCATTTGGCCGGATATTCCCCCTTTCTGAAACCGAGCTGGAGGCTCTAAAGCAGTACATAGATGAAAATCTTGAGAAAGGTTTCATCCGCCCTTCATCTTCACCCGCTGGAGCAGGTATCTTTTTCGTGGGAAAAAAAGACGGTACTCTTAGACCCTGCGTAGACTATCGACAACTCAACAACATCACAATCAAGAATCGGTACCCGCTGCCACTCATTCCTGAGCTATTCCAAAGGTTTCGATCGGCCAAGGTGTTCTCCAAACTTGACCTCCGGGGGGCCTACAACCTCGTCAGGATCAGGGCTGGAGACGAATGGAAAACGGCCTTTAGATCCAGATTCGGCCACTTTGAATATTTGGTGATGCCATTCGGCCTCTGCAATGCTCCAGCCACCTTCCAACATCTGGTGAATGACATCTTCCGACAATATCTAGATGACTTCCTGGTGGTGTATCTGGACGACATCCTCATCTTCTCCCCTACGCTAGAGATGCACAGGAGACACGTTAAAACAGTTCTCGCTATTCTCTTGCAACACAAGCTATACCTAAAAGCCGAAAAGTGTGAGTTTGAGAGATCAACCATACAATTCTTGGGATTCATACTCTCCACCAATGGGGTTGCAATGGACCCTCAGAAGATTCAGGCAATTCAGGAGTGGCCAGCTCCATCAAATAAGAAAGCAGTACAGAGGTTTATCGGATTTGCTAATTTCTATCGGAAATTCATCGTGGGATTCTCTGCCATTGTGGCACCTATTACTCAACTAACTCGGCAGTATCATTCGTTCCAGTGGTCCGCAGCCGCTCAAGAGGCTTTTCTTAAGTTAAAAGAACTATTCAGTTCTGCTCCAATCCTTTGCCATCCTGACCCGACTCAACCCTTCGTATTGGAGGTCGATGCATCAGAAATCGCAACCGGAGCAATCCTTTCCCAGAGACAGGGACCAAAGGCCATCCTGCATCCAGTAGCTTTCGCTTCCCGGAAACTCAGTCCACCGGAACTTAATTACGACGTGGGTGACAGAGAGCTGCTGGCTATAAAGTTTGCTTTGGAGGAATGGAGGTATCTGCTGGAGGGGGCAGTCCATCCGGTGATGATCTTTACGGATCACAAAAACCTTGAGTACCTCAGAACAGCAAGACGATTAAAACCCCGCCAAGCCCGATGGGCCCTGTTCTTCTCTCGTTTTAATTTCCATATTGCATACAGACCTGGGGCAAAGAACGGGAAGGCTGATGCCCTTTCACGAATGTTTTCCGCAGACTCCCAAATACCAACACCATGCACGATCCTCTCTCCTCAAAATTTTCTTGGATTAACCCAAGCAGACTTAATATCCTCCATCAAATCTTCATCAGACACATGTACGGAACCAGCTGTGCATTCCCTGAAAAAATATGAAGACCTTTTCTGGATCAAAGGAAAGATATTTGTACCACAGGTGACTCGGCCCCTAGCCCTTCAAATGTGTCATGATCACAAGATGGCAGGACACTTCGGGAACAAGAAGACGGCTGAGCTCCTTTCTCGTTCCTTTTGGTGGCCAGGATGGAGAAGGGACTGTAGGGAATATGTGGCGTCCTGTCTCCTATGCCAGAGAAGCAAGGGCCAGAACATCAAACCCTGGGGTTTGCTCAGACCTTTGCCCATTCCGGAACGACCTTGGGCTGACGTCTCCATGGACTTCATCGTTGACCTACCCAGCTCAGAGAATTTCTCCACCATCCTAGTTGTGGTCGACCGCCTTTCCAAAATGGCCCACTTTCTGCCCATGAGGGGTACTCCCTCTGCCGTGGAGACGGCCAACATTTTTCTAAAGGAGATCGTTAGGCTCCATGGGATACCAAGGAGCATCGTGTCAGACAGAGGCGTTCAGTTCACGTCCAAATTCTGGAGAGAACTGTGCAAGGCTTTGGGGATCAACATTTGCCTTTCTTCAGCTTATCACCCTCAGAGCAATGGTCAGACAGAGAGGACCAACCAGACGCTGGAGCAGTACCTCCGATGCTTTTGTTCGGGTTCTCAGGATGATTGGGCGAGCCTTCTCTCTTACGCGGAATTTGCGTACAATAATTCCATCCATGCCTCCACCAACCAGACTCCTTTCTGGACCAATTGTGGGTTCCATCCCACATCCTTTGCTAACAACATTCCAGAAACGGCAGTTCCTGCAGTCCAGGATAGGATAATCTCACTACAGTCCAATTTTCAAAGGATTCAAGATACATTACACAAGACCCAGGGGGACTATAAGAAACAGTACGACCGGGGCAGAAAGGCAAGTCCAAAATTTGACGTAGGAGACGAGGTCTGGCTGTCCACCATCAATCTGAAATTACCTCTGCCTTCTCGAAAGCTCGGGCCTAAGTTCATTGGGCCTTTTCAAATCAAGAGGATTATCAACCCTGTGGCGGTGGAATTGACACTTCCCAAAACATACCGGATTCACCCCGTTTTTCATGTGTCACTATTGAAGCCTGTGGTGCCCAGCCCTTTTCCAGGAAGAAAAGAACCTCCTCCTCCGCCAGTCAGAATTGATGGCGAGAATGAATTTGAAGTGGAATCCATTCTTGGTTGCAGGAAGAGGGGCAGGCAGTTACAGTACCTGATTCAATGGAAGGGGTACCCTCCCGAAGATAATTCTTGGGAACCCGCCAGGAACCTACACGCTCCACAGTTAATTCGAGCATTCCATCAAGATCATCCAGAACTAATGGCCAGCCTTGGCGTCCAGTGTCCGCCCTTAGGAGGGGGGCACTGTCAGGAGCCAGGGAGCGTCTCCGCTCGCCGGGCTCCGGTGCGCATGCGCACGGGACGAGCGCTTCGCCGCACACCCGTCCGCGGCCTGATGGTGCGGCGCGCGCGGGTGCACGGCGGTCCCCGTGTGCGCGCCGTAGCCCGTGCGGGTGCCCGGTAGCGCGTCACGCTGACGCGCTCGCCGGGCACGGGGGCTATATCTGACGGCTCCAGCACCCAGTCGGGTTGCTGGTTTGTCGTCAGCTCTCCCCTGCTTCCTTGTGCCTGTGTTCCCTAAAGCCTTATAGTCTGATCTGTGTACCGAATCTCTGCCTGATTAACCACTACTCTCCTGGATTGTCCCTAGTGCTTGCCTGATCTGTGTACCGAACCTCTGCCTGATTAACCACTACTCTCCTGGATTGTCCCTAGTGCTTGCCTGATCTGTGTACCGAACCTCTGCCTGATTAACCACTACTCTCCTGGATTGTCCCTAGTGCTTGCCTGATCTGTGTACCGAACCTCTGCCTGATTAACCACTACTCTCCTGGATTGTCCCTAGTGCTTGCCTGCTCTGTGTACCGAACCTCTGCCTGATTAACCACTACTCTCTGCTGGACTACCCTGATCATACCTGCCTATTCCCTAACCTCTGCTTGTGTTTGCAGCCTTGCTCCCCTCTGGATCTCGGGGCACCCGCTTCCAGCCTCTGAACCTGCTATTCACCCGGAAGCCCGTGCCTCCGCGTGCCCCCAGCCTCCTGTACCCATTTCGGGGGTCTGGGTGCGCGTGGTCATAAGGGCGAGCCGCTCTCGGCATCTCGGCCTCGGTAAGTACGTGTTTGTGACAAAAACATACGGAGACATCAGAAACCATGAATCAGACCGAGACAGAAGTATAGTTAAATCACACTTCTTTAATAATAAGGTAAACAGAGTAAGCGTAGTCAAAACAAGCCAGAGTTCAGTAACCAGATCGGGTAGTCAGCCAAGCAAATGTCAGAGAGCCAGAGATAAACGTAGTAGTACAGTAAGCAAGATCAGGAGCCAGAAGGAACATCAGCCTAGCAAGTTTTCAACAGGAACGCAGGAGAAAGACTCTGTGATGTTGACAAAGGTGAAGGCAGAGATCAAGTGAGCTGGATGACTTGCTGGGTAACTGTGGAGAGAAATGGGAGCTGGCAATTAGCCGACAGCTGAGCGGACAGCTGAGAGAAGGAAGGGCTGAGCCCAGCCCTGACACCTACATGACAACCTTGGCCACCTAGGGCCCAAGAGGACTTTTCTCCTGGTGAGGGACAGGTTCTACTGGCCCTGCATGCAGGCTGAAGTTGAGGACTATTGCCACTGCTGCATCAGATGTATCCAAAGGAAGACTTTGCCTCACCGAGCTGCCCCAATGGATCATCTTCAGAGCCAAGGACCCATGGAGCTGTTGTGCATTGACATTCTGTGCTTGGAGCCTGATATGAGCGGGCAGGGAAATATCCTGGTAGTGACTGACCATTTCACTCGGTATGCCCAGGCGTTTTCCACAAGGGACCAACAAGCATCCATGGTGGCCAAGATCTTCGCCGAGAAATTCTTTGTGCACTATGGTCTGTCCCAACGCATCCACTCTGATCAAGCGAGAGATGTCAAGAGTAGTCTCATCAAGAGACTTTCAGACCTGTTGGGCACCAGGAAGTCTAAAACCACCCCGTATCATCCTCAAGGAGATCCTAAACCAGAGAGATTCAACTGAACCCTCCTGGATATACTTGGAACTCTAAGTTCAGAACAAAAGCAGCACTGGAGCAAGCATATAGTGGCTATTGTGCATGCTTATAACAGCACCGCCAATGATGCCACAGGTTATTCACCCTATAGTTTTATGTTCAGACCATAGGCCCGGCTGCCAGTAGACTTGGCCTTCGGCACATCCCTCCACCATACCTTAGCAACTTTCCACAGAGGGTATGTGGATCGCCTGCAGAGACGTCTGAAAACCACCTATGATAAGGCTCAAGCTGCCTCATATGCCCGAGGACAGAGAAACAAAATAAACTTTGACCTTGGGGTACGAGTGCAGGACCTACAGCCGGATGACAAGGTACTGCTTAGAAACCTGGGTGTCCCCGGAAAGCACAAGTTGGCTAACTGCTAAAAGTCACAGCCCTATGTCGTTTGCAAGCATCTGCCCAGACACCAAGTATATCAAATCCGGCCAGAGGGAAGCACAGGCCTGCTGAAGACTTAGCATCACAATCATCTGTTGCCTCTGTCAGAAGCAGTTCATGTGCCACCACAGCCAGATTTACAGTCCACACCCCTGGCCTCTCAAAGATCCCAGCCAGTGACTAGATCTCACTCTGTACCCCTTGCTGAAGATGAAAACAGCGAGGATGAAGAGAAAGATTGTCTGTGGCCATCTCGAATGCCAGGGCCTGCCACCCCCCCCCCCCCTTTCTTCTCCTCCCAAGGTGACTGAGGTGAATTTCAGGCCAGAGGCTCTTGAGTTTGTACCTCAAAGTCCACTTTTTGAAGAGTTGGAAGACCCTCAATCTTCCCTGCTGACAACAGACCCCTAAGACTTTCCATCCTTCATTGAGGAAGCTGAAGCTGATATGCAGGAAGAAGAAGAGACCAGTGTGCCTGTAACCCCAAAACCTAAAGAACAGCGAGAGCGAAGGGTTATTCACCCACCCAAAAGACTAATATATGATACTTTGAGTGAAAGCTCTGAGGAGGTCGTTCTCATTGCAAAAAAGGACTCTTGAAGAAACTGACCCTTCCACTGCAGATTTGGTGGTGGACAATCCCAACTCACTGTCAGGGCTGGGCTCAGCCCTTCCTTCTCTGAGCTGGCCACTCAGCTGTCGGATAATTGCCAGCTCCTATCTCTCCACAGTTACTCAGCTGTTGATGATATCCTGCTCGTCAGTCCTGCCTACATAAGCCGTCCAGTCCAGAGGATCTCTGCCTTCGCCTTGGTCAACATCACAGAAACAATCTCCTGAGATCCTGTTTAAGACTTGCTTTGCTGACATCCCTTCTGGCTCCAGATCCTGCTTGCTGTTCCGCTACATTGATCCCTGACTTCTGGCTTGGCTGACTATCCGTTCTGGTTACTGAACTTTGGCTATGTTTTGACTACGTTTGTTCTTTTTACTTTTATTATTAAACAAGTGTAATTTAACTGTACTTCTGTCTTGGCCTGATTTCTTGGTTTCTGACACTCAGCCCCTGGCACATCTAGCTGGGCCATTCCAGTTAACCTCCCCCCCTATGCTAATTGTTGGGATGTTCCTCTGCCAGGGTTTTATGCAGATGTAAATTGTATGGTTTCCTGTGCACACTAACCTGTTTTTTTTTTCCCGTGTGTATATCAAAAGCATGTAACAGGTCATACACTCTTTACCTCCTTTGGTGGACCAAAGGTTCTTTGGTGGGGGGGGAGTGTGTAGCGGGGGCTACTCTATTACCCATGGTCCCGCACCTCCCGCCATTCCTGCCAGCGACTGCCAGACTGAATAGACACTAAAACAGGCACTCACTGAGGGAGAGCACACCTGTGAGTCCCTGTGGGGGATTTCTCCCCCTCCCTCTCCTCTTCCTGTGTCCCTATTGGCAGGCAGAGGAAGCCAATCAAGCAGCAGCAGAGGGGGTGCTAGCTAAAGACTTAAGCTTGTTGGTCTGAGGAGAGATCACCATGAGGCAGGGAGGTGAACGGAGGTGTGAGGAGAGACTACACGCACCCGCTGAAGAACCATGCAAAGAAGGTTCCAGAGACCATCCAGAGACGGTTGAAGATGGATGTACCTTCTGTACAACCTAAAATCTCTATTTTTTATGGAATATCTCTGAAATGATCTAACGTTAAAACCACTTGATCTTACCGGATCTAACGAATATCTATTAGCCTGAATGATTTTTGGCCCAAAAATTTGATAAGGGGGGCCAGCCCATCCATATGTACCACCTAATATCTCTATTTTGATGTGGAATATCTCTGAAATGATGTGAGATCTAACGTTAAAACCACTTGATCTTACCGGATCTAACGAATATCTATTAGCCTAAATGATTTTTGGGCCGAAAATTTGATAAGGGGGGCCAGCCCGTCCATATGTACCACCTAATATCTCTATTTTTGATGTGGAATATCTCTGAAATGATGTGAGATCTAACGTTAAAACCACTTGATCTTACCAGATCTAACGAATATCTATTAGCCTGAATGATTTTTGGCCCGAAAATTTGATAAGGGGGGCCAGCCCGTCCATATGTACCACCTAATATCTCTATTTTGATGTGGAATATATCTGAAATGATGTGAGATCTAACTTTAAAACCACTTGATCTTATGGGATCTAACGAATATCTATTAGCCTAAATGATTTTTGACCCGATAATTTGATAAGGGGGGGGCCAGCCCCCCCTCATTAATCACTTAATAAGTCTCTAATTATGTGAGATCTAACGTTAAAAACACTTGATCTTACCGGATCTAACGAATATCTATTAGCCTAAATGATTTTTGGCCCAAAAATTTGATAAGGGGGGGGGCTAACCCGTCCATATGTACCACCTAAAATCTCTATTTTTGATGTGGAATATCTCTGAAATGATGTGAGATCTAACGTTAAAACCACTTGATCTTACTGGATCTAACGAATATCTATTAGCCTGAATGATTTTTGGGCCGAAAATTTGATAAGGGGGGCCAGCCCCCCCTCATTAATCACTTATAAAGTCTCTAATTATCTAACGTTAAAACCACTTGATCTTACCGGATCTAACAAATTGCTTCCAAAATAGCTAACTTTTTGGTCAATTTTTTGATAAGGGGGGGCTGATGACGGGTTAGCCCCCCCAGCAAATAACTGTTAATATTGCTTCTTCTGTGTGAGATCTAACGCAAACAACGGTTGATCTAACCTGATCTAACAAAGATCTAACAAACTGCATAAGATTTTTTCAAAAATGTTGATATGGGGGGGCTAACCCAGCAGAGGTCTACCACCTAGTGGCAGAACTAATAATCACAGTATAATATTAGAGAATGGTTGTTGCACCCATGTCTGTGTAAACAGCAAGCTAACATCATTGGGCTGTGAGAACACTGCCCTAATATGGCGCCGCTTGGGCCAGTTGTGCAGGAGGGGTGTGCTTTTCTCCTAACCCAGAACAGGCCAGATCACACATATATACATGAATGAGCCAGTAAATGTACTGTGGCAGGGCAGCAAGTGGTTAAGGAGACATCATTTATCTATTAGTCCCCTAATATTATCCCTGCACTCTGTTGACGCTGACTGAGTACAGTCTACAGTTGATTGGCTTATTTCCTGGTGAGAGTGGCCCGAGATTGACCGTTCTGAACCTGGAAGTGCTCAGCAGGGGCGTACATACAGGGGTCACAGGGGTAGCCATTGCGACCCCGCACCATGCATAAATATATGTAACATGTTTACTGGACCCTTTCCCCTTTCTCCATTATGAAGGATCCTATTGTGTGCTTGCAGCAGTGCGAAGGAGAGGAGGAAAATTGGCAGCAGTGCAGGGGTGGACACACAGAAGGGCCTGGGCAGCAGGGGTAAACATATGGGGAACTCAGAGGGTGATCGGTGCAGCGAGGGGGTTGAATCCTGGAACTAATCCCCTGTATGGCTCTCTCTGCAGCAGCTTAAAGCCGGCAGGAGGGATAGGAGAAAAATCCATCTTTCAGCTGCTGCAGAAAGAGACATACAGGGGATTGGTTCCAGTAATTTCTGCCCCCATGCCATTCACCCTGCCTGTTCACATCCGATTCACCTAGCTGCTGGCCTGGGCCCCATACAGGAGGACTGGTGGTACCCCCTTATCCATGGCCCTGCGCCTGAAGTACAGACTCTAAGCTCTAACCGGTGTTCACCTGTCACGTACCTGATGGAGACTGAGCTGTAGAAAGGGCTTCTCTTGCACCTCCTGTCTAACACCCCTGGTAGAGATGACAGGGAGTGAAAGACACAGAGTAGCACGAGGGCCCGTATAGCAGGTCGCTCAGGTTGGACCTTGACAGGAACCCGATGGTTGCGGATCATCGAATAGGCAACGAGAACTGGGACTCCGTGTTGCTGGATCAGCAGGCAGAAGTGTGGTTGGAACATAAGCCAGGAGGTCATCAACAGCCGAGCAGAGCAGGTACCGGAACGTGAGGCAGAAGCACAGACAGGATACAGGCCGGGTTCGGTACACAGGCCGGGTTCGGTACACAGTCGGGCAGCGAGGTGCAGAATCATGAAGCAGGAACAAGGTCAAACACGAGCCGGGGAATCAGGAAGGCAGGCAGAAGTCCAAGGGAAGGTTCAGGTACAAGCCGGGTCAAACACAGGAACACTGGAACAGATAAACACAGGTAAACAGGCACTAGCTGAAAGACCACTCAGCAATGTGTGAGTGTCATTGCACTGTTTAAATAGACCGATTGGCGCCAGTGTGCGCACGTGTGCATGCACGTGTGTGCGCACACGTGCCTGGTTGCGGCTGCGCGTCAATGCAAACGCCAGTGCACTGTATTCTTGGTGCACACATTACTGCGCGCGCGCCTGTGCGTCTATCAACCAGATGTCTCTTACATCACCAGAGCTCTTTGTGGTGGGGATAGGTTTTTCTGCATGTTAGCACCAGTTCACAGTCCTCAGGATCACCCTGTGATTAGGTGAACAAGCTGGGGTCCAGTAGCAGATATAGCAGGTTGGGATCAAACAGAAGCATAGTCAGTAAACAAGCCAAAGCTTGGTAACAAGTGATTTCAGGTTGGGATCAAGCAGAAGTGTAGTCAGTAAACAAGCAAAAGGTAAGTAATAAGTTGTTGTAGGTAGGGATTAGGGATGAGCCGAACACCCCCCGGTTCGGTTCGCACCAGAACCTGCGAACGGACCGAAAGTTCGCACGAACGTTAGAACCCCATTGACGTCTATGGGACTCGAACGTTCGAAATCAAAAGTGCTCATTTTAAAGACTAATTTGCATGGTATTGTCCTAAAAAGGGTTTGGGGACCCGGGTCCTACCCCAGGGGACATGTATCAATGCAAAAAAAACTTTTAAAAACGGCCGTTTTTTCGGGAGCAGTGATTTTAATGATGCTTAAAGTAAAAAAAAAAAAAAGTGAAATATTCCTTTAAATATCGTACCTGAGGGGTGTCTATAGTATGCCTGTAAAGTGACGCGTGTTTCCCGTGTTTAGAACAGTCCCTGCACCAAATGTCATTTTTAAAGGAAAAAATCTCATTTAAAACTGCTTGCGTGTTTAATGTAATGTCGGGTCCTGGCAATATGGATGAAAATCAGTGAGACAAACGGCATGGGTACCCCCCAGTCCATTACCAGGCCCTTTGGGTCTTGTATGGATATTAAGGGGAACCCCGCACCCAAATTAAAATAAGGAAAGGTGTGGGGCCACCAGGCCCTATATACTCTGAACAGCAGTATACAGGCGGTGCAAACAAGACAGGGACTGGAGGTTTGTTGTTAAGTAGAATCTCTTTGTAATTTTGAACGGGTACATTTTTAACGTGTTTAGCTCCAGCCAAAAAATCTTTTTTAAGCTTTTTGGAAAACATAGGGAAGGGTTATCACCCCTGTGACATTTGTTTTGCTGTCTTTCCTCCTCTTCAGAAGATTTCACCTCACTTTTTGTCCCAATGATAAATGTTTTTTGAAAATTTGGGGTTTTTTGTGGAACAAGGATTGAAAAGCATCAGTGGAAAGGAGAAATGTTTTTCCCATATTAACTCTTACAGGAGAGAATTTCCCTTCCTAGGGGTAGATTTCATCTCACTTCCTGTTGTCTCCTTCCGTTTGCAAGTAGGAGTCGTTTGTAAGTTAGATGTTTGAAAGTAGGGGCCTGCTCTATATACTCAGCAGAAATTTGGGCCTTAGGTGTTGTTGTGGCCACAACACTGTAAGCCCTCACAGGGCCCTGCTGTGAAATATTAGATCAAGAATTGTAATTACATGCCCCTGTTGAACAGGGGCAGAAAAATTGGGCCTGTGGTGGTGGTGGTGCTGGTGCCACAACACTGCAATCCCTCACAGACACTTTAGTTGGAACGCAGGAACGAGCCCTGCTGCAAAGTATTGCATCAAAAATTGTAATTACACGCCCCTGTTAAACAGGGGCAGAAAAATTGGGCCTTAGGCACTGGTGCTGGTGCCACAACACTGCAACCCCTCACAGACACTCTAGTTGGAACGCAGGAACGAGCCCTGCTGCAAAGTATTGCATCAAAGATTGTAATTACACGCCCCTGTCAAACAGGGGCAGAAAAATTGTGCCTTAGGCACTGGTGGTGGCGCCCAGAACCAAAAATGTTCTTACAAGCTATCAGCGTGATGATTGAGGAGGAAGAGGATAATTACTCAGGGATAGTCACTCAGCATCAGCATAGGCAGTCTTTGAAGGGATCTGAGATTTCAAAAAAAATTATTCGGTTACATCAGCATCAGGTGCTTGGTAGCTGGTGGTGATCCAAGACTCATTCATTTTAATGAAGGTCAGTCGATCGACCGAGTCGGTGGACAGACGCACCCTGTGATCGGTTACCACGCCTCCAGCAGCACTGAATGTGCGTTCCGAAAGAACGCTGGATGCAGGACAGGCCAGTAGCTCAATTGCATACTGTGCAAGCTCTGGCCAGTGATCCATCCTCAAGACCCAGTAACCCAGAGGATTTTCGGTGGGAAAGGTGTCCAAGTCTGATCTTGCCCCTAGGTATTCCTGCACCATGTAAAACAGACGCTGGCGATGGTTGCTGGAACCGATCATACCTTGGGGCTGCGGACCAAAAAATTGTCTGAACGCATCGGTCAGACGGCCACCTTCTCCACCGCTCCTTCTTTGACTGACCGAAGCCTCAGCAACACGTTGTCCAGAAACAGGAGTTTGGAACCTCCCAGTCTCTGGGAACGTGTTGCACAGACCTTTCTGCAAGGCCTCCCGAAGATGTTTCATCCTCTGCTCCCTCTGCGATGGCAAGATAAGGTCCGCAACCTTACCCTTGTAACGTGGATCAAGGAGGGTTGCCAGCCAGTATTGGTCCTTCTCCTTGATACCACGAATACGAGGATCCTTACGCAGGCTTTGCAGGATCAGGGAGGCCATGCAGCGTAGGTTTGCTGAGGCATTCGGTCCGGAGTCCTCTGGGTCACTAAGGACGACATGGTCCGCAGCCACCTCCTCCCAGCCATGTACAAGTCCATGTGTTTCTTGGGACTGATCCCTTAAAGACTGCTGCTGATGCTGAGTGCCAGGCTCCACCTCCATACTGACACAATCTTCCTCCTCCTCCTCCTCGTCCTCTTCCTGTGTGATCGGCGGGCACGCAGGAACACTGTCTGGATAAAGGGGGCCTTGAGAGCTAAGGAAGTCCTCCTCTTCCTGCCTCTGTTCTGCCTCAAGTGCCCTGTCCATTATTCCACGCAGCGTGTGATCCAACAGGTGGACAAGGGGGACAGTGTCACTGATGCATGCACTGTCACTGCTCACCATCCTCGTGGCCTCCTCAAATGGTGACAGGACAGTGCATGCATCCCTGATCATGGCCCACTGGCGTGGGGAAAAAAAACCAAGCTCCCCTGACCCTGTCCTGGTGCCATAGTCGCACAGGTACTCATTGATGGCCCTCTTCTGCGTGTGCAGCCGCTGCAGCATGGCCAACGTTGAGTTCCACCTGGTGGGCATGTCACAGATTAGGCTGTTCTTGGGCAGGTTAAACTCCTTTTGGAGGTCCGCCAGCCGAGCACTGGCATTATATGACCGGCGGAAATGCACACAGACTTTCCTGGCCTGCCTCAGGACATCCTGTAAGCCCGGGTACCTGCCCAAGAACCGCTGCACCACCAAGTTAAGGACGTGAGCCAAACAGGGCACATGGGTCATTTGTCCCTGTCGGAGGGCAGAGAGGAGGTTGGTGCCATTGTCGCAAACCACCATTCCTGCCTTAAGTTGGCGTGGCGTCAACCACCTCTGAACCTGCCCCTGCAGAGCTGACAGAACCTCTGCCCCAGTGTGGCTCCTGTCCCCCAAGCACACCAGCTCAAGCACCGCATGGCATCTTTTGGCCTGCGTACTTGTGTAGCCCCTTGAACGGCTACGGAGCACCGCTGATTCCGAGGACAAAGCACAGGAAGAGGCCATGGAGGAAGAAGAAGAGGAGGGGGTGGAGGAGAGAGGTGTGTCACAATCATTAGCATTTTGGAGGCGTGGTGGCGGAACAACCTCCAACACTACTGCACCTTGTCCTGCATCCTTCCCAGCTGCCAGCAGAGTCACCCAATGCGCCGTAAAACTTAGGTAACGTCCCTGTCCATGCCTGCTGGACCATGAGTCAGCGGTAATATGCACCTTACTGCTGACCGCCCTGTCCAGCGAGGCATGGACATTGCCTTCCACATGCCGGTAGAGAGCCGGAATCGCCTTCCGTGAGAAAAAGTGTCGTTTGGGTACCTGCCACTGAGGAACCGCACATTCCACAAACTCACGGAAGGGGGCAGAGTCTACCAACTGAAAAGGCAGCAGTTGAAGTGCTAGCAATTTTGCCAAGCTAGCATTCAACCGCTGGGCATGTGGATGGCTGGGAGCAAACTTCTTTCGGTGGTGCAGCAGCTGGGGCAGGGAAATTTGCCTGGTACAATCTGACGTCGGTGTACCAAAAGCAGATTGCCCACAAGTACTTGGCTGTGACACACCTAATTCTACACCTTCATTCCTCTCAGTGCAGGTCTCAGAGAGGACTGAAGGTATAGTGGGGTTGGAAATCTCAGCTGATGAGGAGCAAGGAGAGGTCCTCTTTGTTCTTTGGTGTGGGTCTTTTAGATACGCTTGCCAACGAACTGCATGGCAGGTCAACATATGTCTGGTCAAGCATGTGGTACCCAAGCGGGAGATGTTTTGGCCACGCGAGATACGCTTGAGACATATGTTGCACTCGTCTCAAAAAAGGCCCACACCAAAGAACTTTTTGAATAACGCGCAGAGACTGCACATGTGGAGCTTTGGGGTGTGATGCAGTCAATGTGCTGCCCTTATGATGTGCAACCTCCTCCTCCTCCCCCTCTCTCCTATCAGGCACCCACGTTGAGTCAGTGACCTCATCATCCCCTCCCTCCTCATCACTGGAGCAAACCTGGCAGTATGCTGCAGCAGGGGGAGCATGACTGCCAGATTGCTGTCCTTCTTGGGCACCCCCTCTGTCCGTGCTCGTGTTACTGCCTTCATCGAGCTCAGTATCGTCATCAGAGCCTTCCAAACGCTGGGCATCCTCCTGGAGCATGTACCCAACACTGTGGTCAAACAGTTCGAAGGACTCCTCAGGAGGACATGGTGGAGCTAGGGAAGGAGTCACTGATGACATTGAGCCGAGGGAAGAGGCCGCTGCTTTGCCAGACAAAGTACCCTGGGCATGGGTGAGAGAGGATGAGGAGGATGAGGACGGCTTGGTCATCCACTCGACCATGTCTTCCGCATGTTGCGGCTCAACACGGCCAGCTGCTGAAAAAAAGCCCAAGCGTGTCCCACGGCCACATGCTGATGAGGATGCACCGTCTCCATGACCAGCACTAGACACAAAGCCTGCTTGCCCTCTCTTATTGGCTTGTGACTGTCTGCCTCTCCTTCTTGGCCTTCCAGACATACTAATGGCCTGTAGCTGCACTAAGCTGGGATATATATATATATATATATATATATATATATATATATATATGTACTGATACTGCAGCTAGCAAAATCAACTGCCTGCCTGTAGTATGAGAACACCACCAACCTTCTACAGGTAGCTTTAGCTGAACACTGTGAGGTGGACGCACCCCACTAACTTGTAGGTTTAGCTGAACACTGTGAGCAGGATGCACCCCACTAACTTGTAGGTTTAGGTCAAAAAATGGGTTGAAAGAGAAAACAGTCAGGACCTCTCCAATTGGATCCTGTCTCTTTCAGAAAGATTCGGACTATTACGGTACCAGAGGGATGTAGGCAAGGGTATTGTAAAATTTTTGTATTTTATTCAAAAACAAGATATTAAAAAGTCCCAGACAGGACACAGTGTACAAATCATGACATAATAACACAATCAAAAACTGGTCATTACAGCAATGTTGACAATCAAGTTGTATAAATAGTGCCCACACAGACACATGGAGGCAGGTTATATGATACTTGCAGACGTGACCTCTACAGTTTCGCGGACACAGCCGCTTCTTCAGGAGGCGTCTATTAGTACATATTCTACAGAGTAAAAAAATGAAATATCAACTTTACAAGGCATATCTTAGGATGAAGAACACATATGGCATAGAAAACACATATTTAATATTGGAGAGAGTAATCTTGGTTATAATTTGCACTCACCAGCCTAAACCCTCAACGGGTTTGGAGCGATACTGTGAGACGCCCTCAGCAGGCGTTCCCCCGGGGGCGGGCCAGGGAGGCACTTTAAAGTAATACTATTGTATAAAGAAATTCAAAAATATATAAAGATTATGAACTCTAGGTTTGACTAGAAAGGAGAACCACCCGGGTGTGTAGAATCAGGGGGAAGGAAATGGTGAGGAAG
Source organism: Aquarana catesbeiana (assembly GCA_037953035.1). Classification (NCBI taxonomy): domain Eukaryota; kingdom Metazoa; phylum Chordata; class Amphibia; order Anura; family Ranidae; genus Aquarana; species Aquarana catesbeiana. The sequence goes on from JBBHAA010002414.1 coordinate 104,034, forward strand.
AAAAAGGGGGGGGGGGGGGAGGGAGAGGGAGGAAAAGGGAGGGGAAAGAGAAAGAAAAGCAAGGAAAAGGAAGGAAAACCAGGAAGTGGGCGATAGGAAAGAAGGGGAAAAAGAGAAGAAAGGAAAAAAGGGAAGGGAAGGGGAAGGAAGATAGACTGGAGGGGAAGGGGAAAGGGGGGAGGGGGAGGGAAAAAAAAAAACTTGTAGGTTTAGCTGAACACTGTGAGGTGGACGCACCCCACTAACTTGTAGGTTTAGCTGAACACTGTGAGCAGGATGCACCCCACTAACTTGTAGGTTTAGCTGCACATACACACATTCTGCTGTGTATGGGGATACCACATGTGTGGGACTTTTTCAGCATTTGGACTGATTGGTTATTATATCTTGTCTATCACAAAAATCACTGTATAGAAACCAGAAATCAATATAGTGTAATGGTCGGCTCTATATGAGTGATCAGTAGGGATGAGCTTTGTGTTCGAGTCGAACCCATGTTCGACTCGAACATTGGCTGTTCGGTCGTTTGCCGAATTCCAAATTTTATGGGCCGTTCGCGCCAAATTTATGTGGTGCGTCAAGGCCCATAATTCACTGCGGCATCGCAGTGCATTGCTGGCTGATGATTGGCCAAGCATGCACTATGACCCGCATGCTTGGCCAATCACAGCGCCGTCGGTAGAGAGAGCTGTAATTGGCCAAAGCCAGGGTGGCTTTGGCCAATTATGGCTCAGGGGGTTTAGAATATGCCCCACACTATATAAGGCCGCCTGCACGGCGGCCCTGTGTAGTGTGTGTTCCGGCATTGAGATACATAGATAGACAGAGAGACAGTGTCATTTCATTTGAGTTAGCTAGATTAGGCAGGACAATCAGTCAGTTAGCTGCACTTGCACTTAAGTCTTCATAAGACTCACCACGCCTCTTAAAAAATACCTTGGAGTGTTTGCTTTCCAAAATGTGGCCATTATGTGGGTGTTTCCACTATCCTGGTGATCCAGGGCCTCCCAAAACGTGATAAGTGGTCAGGAAATTAGATGCATAATTTATGCCCTTAGAAAACATGAAGGTGCTCCTTGGATTTTGGGCCTCTCTATGCATCTAGACTGTGAAAAAATCTCACACATGTGGTATCCCCATACTCAGGAGGTATAACAGGTTGTGTTTTGGGGTGTAATTCTAAGTAAGTCTATGCTATGTGTTAGAAATATATTATTTATTGACAACATTGTGTAAAAAAACAATTACATTTCATTTTCATTTCCCATTTTCCAAAAATATGTGGAAGAAAAAATAAGTCTTCAACAAACTCACCATGGCTCTTAGAAAATACCTTGAGGTGTTTTCTTTCCAAAACAGTGGCATTTAATGGTGGTTTCTCCTGTCCTGGCACTTCAGGGACTAAAGAAATGTGATTGGTAGTCAGGAAATTAGATGCGTAATTTATGGGTAATTTACAGTATGCTCCTTGAAAGCCCAAAGGTGTACAAAAAAGTGTTTAATTTCTTAATTTCCCAAAATTTTGACAAACATTTACAACTTCAAAAAAATCACCATGCCTTATACTAAATACCTTAGACTGTCTACTTTCCAAAAAGAGGTCATGGGGGGGGGGGGTATTTGTACTGTCTTGGCATTTTAGGGCTTGAGATTGGCCGTCAGTACATTAGGATTGATCAATTTCTTTGATATATATATCCCATAGTTTGTAGACTTTATACATTTCACACAGACTAAATAATATAAACTGATTTGGGTTCATTTTTTTTTACCAAAGAAATTGTACAGAATACATTTTGGTCTAAATTTATGAAGAAAGATTATTTATTTGTAAAATTAAAAAAAACATGTAAAATATAACAGAAACAAAGAAAAAGGTGTGTTTTTTTTTCATTTCCAAATTTTTAGTATTTTGTCATTTATATAGGACAAAAGGGGGGAGAAAAAGGAATTCTAGGGACTTTAAGGAAGCCAGGACCTGGTAAGGTCATGTATTTCCATCCCTGTCGAGTCAAAACGAAAAAATTGGGGAAGGTGGGACTTTATATGAAGCACTTGGTAGCACACAGATGGTAAAGTTGAACAAAGGAATTTTATTTAATAAACATTGTTAACAGTCATAATTATCAATGATAATATCAGGTAATAGATAGGCACTAAGGCAAGAATAAATGACCATAAACTAACGGCACATATATCTCCATTGCGATCATTGGTACAAAATTGGACAGTATAATATAATATAATAATAAAATAGGCTGGAAGGTACATGTAATGATATACAACCATAAGTAAATCCATAATAAAACTCCACAGTTCAACCAAGATTGGGTTAAATGCATACGTAATTACGGGATAATGCCTGCAGGACCTGAGGCCTCACTTGAACCTGTAGAGGTACAAATTTCATAAAACTTGATGATCAGGGTATAAATGCATAAGGAACACGGCATCAAATAGCTCTACGCGTTTCGTGGCTTACTTGCCACTCGTCAGGAGCATGCGTGTAATAATCTATAATGAAAATGATAAGGAGGTTAATCCGTCAGTAATGATGGGGTAGGATAAGACCCCAATCAGCAACAAGGTGCATACCTACCAATTGAGGCACTACGGTTGCCAGTGTAGTGGCAGTACACCAGGGACATCAGGCGGCACTCCCAACCCCCTCTACTATATCACCTCTTCTAGCATAGAACCCCAAAATCCATCCTAGCAGAAGTCCTCTTCCCCCATCCCCCTCCCAACAAATCCCCCTAAATCACCACTCCAAGCACCCCCCCCCCCCAAATTTCCCCTCCTAGGAATATTCATACCTCCTGCCAGCCTCCACTATCCCCCTCTTAGCCCAAGTCCCTCCACCCAACCCGTTCCTAGCACAAATCCTCCCCACCTCCCAAATTTCCCCTCCTCCCCCCAACACAAATACCCCCCCATTCCCCATTTATACCTACTAACACAAATCCCCCCCCCAAAAAAACCCCTCCCAGAACATTTCCCTGCCCCTTCTACTATATCACCTCTTCCAGCATAGACCCCCCCAAATCCATTCTTCTAGCAGAAGTCTTCTTCCCCCATCCCCCTCCCAACACAAATCCCCCTAAATCACCAATCCTAGCACACCCTTAATTTTACATTCCTAGAACAATGCTTACACCCTGCCGCCCCCCAAATTCCACCCCCTCCAACTCACATGACACCACAGTGCCCAGGGCAGCTGCCCCTCCTGCCCCTTCCTTGCCCCAGTCCTGTTTATATGAATATGTGTGGCCCAGAGCTGCTGATCTGTGACATATAGAGATTTTTTTTACAAAACTAAATGTATTATTAATGTGACAACATGGCACCATGGCCTAGGTGGCCGATATCTCACAGCTCTGCTGCCCAAATGATTATCAATACACAATAATCAGCTGTATTATAATGATAATCTTCAGACAATTATCAAGAGATATCTTCTTCCTGATTTTATTCCAATGATAAAGATAATTCCATTGGTTGATCACAGACGCTGATCTCTGTTATATGATTGGTCACCTCTGATGGGGAAGGCGGGACAAGTAAAGGGTTCAATGAAAAGATTTTCCTGCAGAGCCCCGGCTGGCCCCGTGTTGGGGGCCCCACCCTTCTCTTCCTCTATAATTGTCTCTGATGTATACATAGAACTAATAAATGTCATATTAACCCCTTCAATCCCGGAGCACATCACCCCCTTCCTGTCCAGGACAATGTTCAGATTTCAGCGCTCTCACATTTTGAATGACAATCACTCAGTCATACAATACTGTAACAAAATCACATTTTTATATTTTATTTTGAGACAGGTAGAGCTTTCTTTTGGTGGTAATTTTTTTTTTCTATACAAATGAAAAAAAAAAAAAAAACTTGTAGGTTTAGCTGAACACTGTGAGGTGAACGCACTGCACTAACTTGTAGGTTTAGCTGAACACTGAGCAGGACGCACTGCACTAACTGTAAATAGTCTAGCTGCCTGACTGTGGTACTAATAGGATCAAAAGAACACCAGCTATTTTCTTCAGGTAGCTGTAAATACTGTAACAAGACAAGCCTGCCTGTCAGTAGGAAGATAATAGGAACGGATCTAGCTAAACTGAATACAGTGTATATATATATATATATATATATACACAACACCTGGGATGCATATATATACACAATACACTGTAAATGCAGCTAACTGACTGACTGTTCTGCCTAATCTATCTAACTCAAATCAAATGTCACTGTCTGTCTCTCTCTCTCCCTCTCAATGAACGCCGGAACACACACTACACAGGGCTGCCGTGCAGGCGGCCTTATATAGTGTGGGGCGTGTACTAAATCCCCTGAGCCATAATTGGCCAAAGCCTCCTTGGCTTTGGACAATTACGGCTCTCTCTACTGACGGCGCTGTGATTGGCCAAGAATGCGGGTCATAGTGCATGCTTGGCCAATCATCAGCCAGCAATGCACTGCGATGCCGCAGTGAATTATGGGCCGTGACGCGCCACACAAATTTGGCGCGAACGGCCCATAACGTTCGCAATTCGACGAACGATCGAACAGCCAATGGTCGAGTCGAACATGGGTTCGACTCGAACACGAAGCTCATCCCTAGTAGGGATCTAGCAGAAGCAAAGTCAGTAAACAAGCCAAAGATCTGTAACAAGTGATTTCAGGTTGGGATCGAGCAGAAGCGTAGTCAGTAAACAAGCCAAAGGTCAGTAAGAAGTGGTTGTTGATCAAGCAGAAGCGCAGTCAGTAATCAAGCCAAAGATTAGTACCAAAGTGATTTCAGGTAGGGCTCGAGCAGAAGCGTAGTCAGTAAACAAGCAAAAGATCGTTGACAAGTGATTTCAGATTGGGATTGAGCAGAAGCATAATCAGTACACAAGCCAAAGATTGGTAACAAGTGATTTCAGGTAGAGATCGACTAGAAGCACGGTCAAGGAACAAATCAAAGGTCAGTAACAAGTGGTCATGGGAACAGGAGTGACAAGAGCAAGATATTGGCTGAAGAGAGCACAATAATCTGACAAACAGAAAGTGGAAAGGCATAGCTTTAATAAGGACGTTCATGGGAGAAGTAAATGGTTTAAAGAGGAGCTCCACCCAAAAGGGGAAGCTCCACTTGTCTGCCTCCTCCCCCCAACACATTTTTTTGGGGGAAAAAAGACACTTTAATGAATTTTAATGCAAAAAAAAACCACATTACATAACCCAATTTTTGGTTAAAGTATAAAAGATGATGTTACGCCGAGTTAATAGATGCCTAACATGTCAGTCTTTAAAACTGCACACACTCGTGGAATGGCGACAAACTTCAGTACTTAAAAATCTCCATAGGCGATGCTTCACATTTTTTACAGGTTACCTGTTTAGAGATACAGAGGAGGTCTAGTGGTAGAATTATCACTCTCGCTCTAACGTTTGCAACAATACCTCACATGTGTGGTACAAACACCGTTTTGTGTGTGAGCACGGAGGGATGGGGGTGCTTTAATAAAAATGTTCTTATTTATTTTATTTTTTATTTCACGCTGTTCCTTTATTTTTATTTTTGTATCACTCTTATTCCTATTACAAGGATATTTAATAAAAACAAGAAAAGACAGGTCCTCTTCATAAAGAGATTGGGCGACTATAAATTTCTCATCTACCTTTGAAAGCAAAAGATCAAAATAAAAAAGCTTGATCTTTTGCTTTAAAAAACAAAAAAAATGTTTATCTCCGCCCTAAACCGGAAGTGATGTCATGATGTTACTCCGGTCCTCCTAGATCATAGAGGTGATGAGAGACGATCTGGTTTCTGTTCAGCTCTGTGACCAGCCGCTGAACCGTAAGAATGGTAAGCCTGAGAAACACCGGTGAGTGGTGGTGGGGGAGGGTTGAGGATGACCCCCTCCTGCTGATTCTGAAAGCGAACCAGTGGCTAATTAGCCACTTGGATCACTTTTATGAAAAAGAGAATTGTGATTTGATAAAAAAATACCGGGGGTTATGGTTGATAGCTTCAGTCATAATCCCGGTAAACCGCTAGAAAGTAGGCCCGGAGCGATAGAATGAAATGAAAGTAGTGGAGGGCCGGCATGACAGAGTGAGAAGGGGAGGCAATGAAGGGGTTAAGGAAGTTAAAGTTGTAGAAGCAGGGAAAGAGAGGATTGGCTGGGAGAAGCAGGATAGGGAGGGGTTTGGGAGTTTACTTAAGGGGGAGGTGGGGCTCTCAGGCATTATTGGAGGGTCAGCAAGGTGGAAGAAGATGGCAGTTTCCCACCCTCCCTCCCTGAGTGTTTGTCTGTTTTCCTTTCTTTGCAGGTGTGCTATGAACAGGTGAAGTCATGGCAACTGATCGGATGGCGGTAGTTTGGTCTTTGACGGTGTAACCCCAACTCCTCTCTGCCAAGCTCTTCACTGGCTTCCCCTACCCTTACCATATAAGATTCAAAATACTAACCACATCACCAACCTCATGTACAGAAATCGCCCAATTTGTCCCCTCCGCTCCTCCCAGGACCTCCTGCTCTCTAGCTCCCTTGTTACCTCCTCCCATGCTCGCCTCCGGGACTTCTCCAGAGCCTCTCCCATCCTCTGGAACTCCCTGCCCCGGTATGTCCAGTCCACTCCTACCCTGTCTGCCTTTAGGCGATCCCTGAAAACTCACTTATTCAGGGAAGCCTATCCCACCTCTACCTGTGAACCATAACCGATTCCCCTCCATCAAATCATCCCCCTGCAGGTATTACCTTTTGTACCACCTCCCCCTCCCATTAGATTGTAAGCTCCACGAGCCGGACCCTCCTACTCCTTCTGTATTGAACTGTATTGTAATTTTACTCCCACACATCCCCTCTATACATTGTAAAGCGCTGTGTATACTGTTGGTTCTATATAAATCCTTTATAATAATAATAATAATTTTACTGCTTTAGTGAATTTGGTGATTTATTTTACACAAATTTCATTATTTGGAGGAGTTGTTACACAAAGTGGGGGTTGAGTGGAGTTTTTATATTTATCGATGAATTACAAGAGGAGGCAAACAGATTTTAAGAGGTGCAACAATGTCCATAGATGGAGCTGGATTTCCACTACCCCCCCGTGGTCACATTATTGTGTTATTGTGGCAAGAGAATGGACATTTGTATAAATGATCACAGCTCACCTTGTCAGGTTATTATATCTCCCGAGACATCTGGATAAGTTGGAGGCCATTGGGCTGGTTCTTCTTTTACTAATGACAATCAAGTCTCTAAAGCTTTGTCAGAATTAATGAGCAGAAGGGAGCTCCCTGGATGCAGGAACAGCCCCCGAGGAGCTGACAGACGCATATCGGATGCAGGAACAGCCCCCTGAGGACCAGAGGGTCATTAGAAGATCACATGCAGGTGGGTATTTAAGTGTCTGGGTGAGATATCAATCATCAGAACACAACTACAGAACTCTGCGGTGACACCTCTTCTCTCTCTCTCTCTCCGGTAAGACCCACTTTGCATCTTTCTGTTAACATTTTTTCAAGAAATAGGAAAGTACATTGTATTTCTAGAGACAAAAAAAAACAACATGTAGCACCCCCTAGCATTGCTAGAGTAGGATGTTTTGTGTTAGTGTAAGGTACATTTTCAGGCTTGGCTGTGTGTTTTTCTGGGTTTGGTGAGTGACCCAGGTAGGCTGGATGACTCAGCAGCAGCTCCCCTGGTAACTCCTTCCTGCTTGCTGGAAACTTGGAGAAGGTTCCAGAAGCAGTTGGGATGGGTCTAGGAGGAGCTAGCTGGAGTATTCATGGGGGCCCTGACCAATCCCCAACAGATGGGTTGGCAGGGGGCAGACCCCCTCAAATACTCAGGGTCAGCCCAGCAGCGGCAGTGTGGAGTTCGGGTGGAAGCTGGAGATGGAGTGTTAGGCTGTCGGGGCCTTTGAGAGTAACCCCCCAGTCTGGGGGGGGGGGGGGCTTGAACTCTGGCCTGGGCTCGGGTGTGGAAGGGACCCCTCTTCATGACACACAGAGGTGTCCTGACAGGAGCAGGAGAAGGAAAGCAGGAGAACACTGCCGGGCTAATCTCCAAGGAGGAAGACAGCCAGGTGGGCTGGTGAGGGATACAGTCAGAGGACTGAGAGGTATGACTGAAGGGACTGGGTGCAAGCAGTCCTGGATGGATGCAGAGTCAGTCTGGGAGGACTGTGGAAAAGTAGCCAGGAGGGCTAGTGAAAGGGGCAGGTGGGCTGGCAGTGCCTGAAGAGGTGGTACTGGGAGCAGTAGCCACAGGAGAAGGACGGCTAGCACCAAAGACCTCTCTTTTTGTTGCACTACCAAAGGGGCCCGCAGTCCCTGCCTGCAAAAGGGCATTTCACAAGGATCTAACGGAGATTGTGTTGGATCAAACTGTCAGTGCTAGCTGCTTCTGGGAGCTGTAGTTCCACAAGCAAGTCTGTGCTTGAGGTAGAAGGAGAAGAGTATGTATACACCAGATGTACATAGGTTGTGTCTCCGAAGAGTTTCTACTGATCAAATGGGCATCCTATAATAACCCTTCCCCATCAAAGTTTAATTCCCCTAAAAACAAAGCCACAAGGACTGCTTCTTGTCTCAATGTCTAACCTTCAGTCCCCGTGTTCTTCTATGTATTTGTCGGAGAATATGATATTGTTCCTCTTGCGCACAGAGACCCGTGTTGGACACATAATTAGGTGTTACTTGTTCTTTTATGGTTTCTCTTCCAGTAATTGTCCAAAGTCATTCATGTCGGTGTTTATTCTTCTTGTGTTGATATTTCCTGATTGAGTTTTTCTACGGAAGTCTTTCTACGTTACTCCAAAATCTGATTGTATCTTCCCAAAGAAAAACTAACTGAACAGAACCATTCCCTTATGACTCTGGAGGGTCATAATCAATGTAATGACTTCCTCATAGAAAAATCACACGCCTTGTAACATTGATGGGAAGAATACTTCCATGTATTGTGTTTACTGAGTGTGATGAAACGCGTAGATGTTGATTGAAGGACTTTGTATTATTATTATAATACAGGATTTATATAGCGCCAACAGTTTACGCAGAGCTTTACAATATAAAAGGGAGACAATCCAGTTATAATAAAAAAAAATACAAGAGGATTAAGAGGGCCCTGATCAGAAGAGCTTACAATCTAATAGGGTGGGGCAGGTGGTTCAAAAGGTTGTAACTGTGGAAAATGAGCTGACGGAAGTGGTAAAAGATTAGTTGGAGACGTGATAGGCTTTCCTGAAGAGATGAGTTTTCAGGGATCACCTGAATGTAGAAGAGTAGGGGATATCCGGACAGGTTGAGGTAGCGAGTTCCCGAGGATGGGAGAGGCTCTGGAGAAATCCTGGCGATGAGCGTGGGAGGAGGAGACGAGAGAGCTTGAGAGTAGGAGGTCTTGAGAAGAGCGGAGAGGAAGATTTGGATGATATTTGGAGACAAGATTGGTGATGGAGCTCGGGGCAGAGTTGTGAATGGCTTTGTATGTTGTGATTAGGATTTTGAATTGAATTCGCTGGGTGATTGGGAGCCAGTGTAGGGATTGGAGGAGAGGGTTGGCAGACACTGAATGGAGACCAGTGTAGGGATTGGAGGAGAGGGTTGGCAGACACTGAATGGAGGTCAGTGTAGGGATTGGAGGAGAGGGTTGGCAGACACTGAATGGAGGTCAGTGTAGGGATTGGAGGAGAGGGTTGGCAGACACTGAATGAAGACCAGTGTAGAAATTGGAGGAGAGGGTTGGCAGATGCTGAATGGAGACCAGTGTACGGATTGGAGGAGAGGGTTGGCAGACACTGAATGGAGGTCAGTGTAGGGATTGGAGGAGAGGGTTGGCAGACACTGAATGGAGACCAGTGTAGGGTTTGGAGGAGAGGGTTGGCAGACACTGATTGGGAGCCAGTGTAGGGATTGGAGGAGAGGGTTGGCAGACACTGAATGGAGACCAGTGTAGGGATTGGAGGAGAGGGTTGGCAGACACTGAATGGAGACCAGTGTAGGGATTGGAGGAGAGGGTTGGCAGACACTGAATGGAGGTCAGTGTAGGGATTGGAGGAGAGGGTTGGCAGACACTGAATGGAGACCAGTGTAGGGATTGGAGGAGAGGGTTGGCAGACACTGAATGGAGACCAGTGTAGGGATTGGAGGAGAGGGTTGGTAGACACTGAATGGAGACCAGTGTAGGGTTTGGAGGAGAGGGTTGGCAGACACTGATTGGGAGCCAGTGTAGGGATTGGAGGAGAGGGTTGGCAGACACTGAATGGAGGTCAGTGTAGGGATTGGAGGAGAGGGTTGGCAGACACTGAATGGAGACCAGTGTAGGGTTTGGAGGAGAGGGTTGGTAGATGTTGATTGGGAGCCAGTGTAGGGATTGGAGGAGAGGGTTGGCAGACACTGAATGGAGACCAGTGTAGGGATTGCAGGAGAGGGTTGGCAGACACTGAATGTAGACCAGTGTAGGAATTGGAGGAGAGGGTTGGCAGATGCTGAATGGAGGTCAGTGTAGGGATTGGAGGAGAGGGTTGGCAGACACTGAATGGAGACCAGTGTAGGGATTGGAGGAGAGGGTTGGCAGACACTGAATGGAGACCAGTGTAGGGATTGAAGGAGAGGGTTGGCAGACACTGAATGGAGACCAGTGTAGGGATTAGAGGAGAGGGTTGGCAGACACTGAATGGAAGTCAGTGTAGGGATTGGAGGAGAGGGTTGGCAGACACTGAATGGAGACCAGTGTAGGGATTGGAGGAGAGGGTTGGCAGACACTGAATGGAGACCAGTGTAGGGATTGAAGGAGAGGGTTGGCAGACACTGAATGGAGACCAGTGTAGGGATTGGAGGAGAGGGTTGGCAGACACTGAATGTAGACCAGTGTAGGGATTGGAGGAGAGGGTTGGCAGATGCTGAATGGAGGTCAGTGTAGGGATTGGGGGAGAGGGTTGGCAGACGCTGAATGGAGACCAGTGTAGGGATTGGAGGAGATGGTTGGTAGACACTGAATGGAGGTCAGTGTAGGGATTGGAGGAGAGGGTTGGCAGACGCTGAATGGAGGTCAGTGTAGGGATTGGAGGAGAGGGTTGGCAGACACTGAATGGAGACCAGTGTAGGGATTGAAAGAGAGGGTTGGCAGACGCTGAATGGAGGTCAGTGTAGGGATTGGAGGAGAGGGTTGGCAGACGCTGAATGGAGGTCAGTGTATGGATTGGAAGAGAGGGTTGGCAGACACTGAATGGAGGTCAGTTTAGGGATTGGAGGAGAGGGTTGGCAGACACTGATTGGGAGCCAGTGTAGGGATTGGAGGAGAGGGTTGGCAGACACTGAATGGAGGTCAGTGTAGGGATTGGAGGAGAGGGTTGGCAGACACTGAATGGAGACCAGTGTAGGGATTGGAGGAGAGGGTTGGCAGACACTGAATGGAGACCAGTGTAGGGATTGGAGGAGAGGGTTGGTAGACGTTGATTGGGAGCCAGTGTAGGGATTGGAGGAGAGGGTTGGCAGACACTGAATGGAGACCAGTGTAGGGTTTGGAGGAGAGGGTTGGTAGACGTTGATTGGGAGCCAGTGTAGGGATTGGAGGAGAGGGTTGGCAGACACTGAATGGAGACCAGTGTAGAGATTGGAGGAGAGGGTTGGCAGACACTGAATGGAGACCAGTGTAGGAATTGGAGGAGAGGGTTGGCAGATGCTGAATGGAGGTCAGTGTAGGGATTGGAGGAGAGGGTTGGCAGACACTGAATGGAGGTCAGTGTAGGGATTGGAGGAGAGGTTTGGCAGACACTGAATAGAGACCAATGTAGGGTTTGGAGGAGAGGGTTGGCAGATGCTGAATGGAGGTCAGTGTAGGGATTGGAGGAGAGGGTTGGCAGACGCTGAATGGAGGTCAGTGTATGGATTGGAGGAGAGGGTTGGCAGACACTGAATGGAGGTCAGTGTAGGGATTGGAGGAGAGGGTTGGCAGACACTGAATGGAGGTAAGTGTAGGGATTGGAGGAGAGGGTTGGCAGACACTGATTGGGAGCCAGTGTAGGGATTGGAGGACAGGGTTGGCAGACACTGAATGGAGGTCAGTGTAGGGATTGGAGGAGAGGGTTGGCAGACACTGAATGGAGACCAGTGTAGGGTTTGGAGGAGAGGGTTGGTAGACGTTGATTGGGAGCCAGTGTAGGGATTGGAGGAGAGGGTTGGCAGACACTGAATGGAGACCATTGTAGGGATTGGAGGAGAGGGTTGGCAGACACTGAATGGGGGTCAGTGTAGGGATTGGAGGAGAGGGTTGGCAGACACTGAATGGAGACCAGTGTAGGGATTGGAGGAGAGGGTTGGCAGACACTGAATGGAGACCAGTGTAGGAATTGGAGGAGAGGGTTGGCAGATGCTGAATGGAGGTCAGTGTAGGGATTGGAGGAGAGGGTTGGCAGACACTGAATGGAGACCAGTGTAGGGATTGGAGGAGAGGGTTGGCAGACACTGAATGGAGACCAGTGTAGGAATTGGAGGAGAGGGTTGGCAGATGCTGAATGGAGGTCAGTGTAGGGATTGGAGGAGAGGGTTGGCAGACACTGAATGGAGACCAGTGTAGGGATTGGAGGAGAGGGTTGGCAGACACTGAATGGAGACCAGTGTAGGGATTGAAGGAGAGAGTTGGCAGACACTGAATGGAGACCAGTGTAGGGATTAGAGGAGAGGGTTGGCAGACACTGAATGGAAGTCAGTGTAGGGATTGGAGGAGAGGGTTGGCAGACACTGAATGGGGACCAGTGTAGGGATTGGAGGAGAGGGTTGGCAGACACTGAATGGAGACCAGTGTAGGGATTGGAGGAGAGGGTTGGCAGACACTGAATGGGGGTCAGTGTAGGGATTGGAGGAGAGGGTTGGCAGACACTGAATGGAGACCAGTGTAGGGATTTGAGGAGAAGGTTGGCAGACACTGAATGGAGACCAGTGTAGGGATTGGAGGAGAGGGTTGGCAGACACTGAATGGAGACCAGTGTAGGGATTAGAGGAGAGGGTTGGCAGACACTGAATGGAAGTCAGTGTAGGGATTGGAGGAGAGGGTTGGCAGACACTGAATGGGGACCAGTGTAGGGATTGGAGGAGAGGGTTGGCAGACACTGAATGGAGACCAGTGTAGGGATTGACGGAGAGGGTTGGCAGACACTGAATGGAGACCAGTGTAGGGATTGGAGGAGAGGGTTGGCAGACACTGAATGTAGACCAGTGTAGGGATTGGAGGAGAGGGTTGGCAGATGCTGAATGGAGGTCAGTGTAGGGATTGGGGGAGAGGGTTGGCAGACGCTGAATGGAGACCAGTGTAGGGATTGGAGGAGAGGGTTGGTAGACACTGAATGGAGGTCAGTGTAGGGATTGGAGGAGAGGGTTGGCAGACGCTGAATGGAGACCAGTGTAGGGATTGAAAGAGAGGGTTGGCAGACGCTGAATGGAGGTCAGTGTAGGGATTGGAGGAGAGGGTTGGCAGACGCTGAATGGAGGTCAGTGTATGGATTGGAAGAGAGGGTTGGCAGACACTGAATGGAGGTCAGTTTAGGGATTGGAGGAGAGGGTTGGCAGACACTGAATGGAGACCAGTGTAGGGATTGGAGGAGAGGGTTGGCAGACACTGATTGGGAGCCAGTGTAGGGATTGGAGTAGAGGGTTGGCAGACACTGAATGGAGGTCAGTGTAGGGATTGGAGGAGAGGGTTGGCAGACACTGAATGTAGACCAGTGTAGGGTTTGGAGGAGAGGGTTGGTAGACGTTGATTGGGAGCCAGTGTAGGGATTGGAGGAGAGGGTTGGCAGACACTGAATGTAGACCAGTGTAGGGATTGGAGGAGAGGGTTGGCAGACACTGAATGGAGGTCAGTGTAGGGATTGGAGGAGAGGTTTGGCAGACACTGAATGGAGACCAATGTAGGGTTTGGAGGAGAGGGTTGGCAGATGCTGAATGGAGGTCAATGTAGGGATTGGAGGAGAGGGTTGGCAGACGCTGAATGGGGGTCAGTGTAGGGATTGGAGGAGAGGGTTGGCAGACGCTGAATGGAGGTCAGTGTATGGATTGGAGGAGAGGGTTGGCAGACACTGAATGGAGGTCAGTGTAGGGATTGGAGGAGAGGGTTGGCAGACACTGAATGGAGGTCAGTGTAGGGATTGGAGGAGAGGGTTGGCAGACACTGATTGGGAGCCAGTGTAGGGATTGGAGGAGAGGGTTGGCAGACACTGAATGGAGACCAGTGTAGGGTTTGGAGGAGAGGGTTGGCAGACACTGAATGGAGACCAGTGTAGGGATTGGAGGAGAGGGTTGGTAGACACTGATTGGGAGCCAGTGTAGGGATTGGAGGAGAGGGTTGGCAGACACTGAATGGAGACCAGTGTAGGGATTGGAGGAGAGGGTTGGCAGACACTGAATGTAGACCAGTGTAGGGATTGGAGGAGAGGGTTGGCAGACACTGAATGGAGGTCAGTGTAGGGATTGGAGGAGAGGGTTGGCAGACACTGAATGGAAGTCAGTGTAGGGATTGGAGGAGAGGGTTGGCAGACACTGATTGGGAGCCAGTGTAGGGATTGGAGGAGAGGGTTGGCAGACACTGAATGGAGACCAGTGTAGGGATTGGAGGAGAGGGTTGGCAGACACTGAATGTAGACCAGTGTAGGGATTGGAGGAGAGGGTTGGCAGACACTGAATGGAGGTCAGTGTAGGGATTGGGGGAGAGGGTTGGCAGACGCTGAATGGAGACCAGTGTAGGGATTGGAGGAGAGGGTTGGCAGACACTGAATGGAGACCAGTGTAGGGATTGGAGGAGAGGGTTGGTAGACACTGAATGGAGGTCAGTGTAGGGATTGGAGGAGAGGGTTGGCAGACACTGAATGGAGGTCAGTGTAGGGATTGGAGGAGAGGGTGGGTAGACACTGAATGGAGACCAGTGTAGGGATTGGAGGAGAGGGTTGGCAGACACTGAATGGAGACCAGTGTAAGAATTGGAGGAGAGGGTTGGCAGATGCTGAATGGAGGTCAGTGTAGGGATTGGAGGAGAGGGTTGGCAGACACTGAATGGAAGTCAGTGTAGGGATTGGAGGAGAGGGTTGGCAGACACTGATTGGGAGCCAGTGTAGGGATTGGAGGAGAGGGTTGGCAGACACTGAATGGAGACCAGTGTAGGGATTGGAGGAGAGGGTTGGCAGACACTGAATGTAGACCAGTGTAGGGATTGGAGGAGAGGGTTGGCAGACACTGAATGGAGACCAGTGTAGAGATTGGAGGAGAGGGTTGGTAGACACTGAATGAAGGTCAGTATAGGGATTGGAGGAGAGGGTTGGCAGACACTGATTGGGAGCCAGTGTAGGGATTGGAGGAGAGGGTTGGCAGACACTGAATGGAGGTCAGTGTAGGGATTGGAGGAGAGGGTTTGCAGACATTGAATGGAGACCAGTGTAGGGATTGGAGGAGAAGGTTGGCAGACACTGAATGGAGGTCAGTGTAGGGATTGGAGGAGAGGGTTGGCAGACACTGAATGGAGACCAGTGTAGGGTTTGGAGGAGAGGGTTGGCAGACACAGAATGGAGACCAGTGTAGGGATTGACGGAGAGGGTTGGCAGACACTGAATGTAGACCAGTGTAGGAATTGGAGGAGAGGGTTGGCAGATGCTGAATGGAGGTCAGTGTAGGGATTGGAAGAGAGGGTTGGCAGACACTGAATGGAGGTCAGTGTAGGGATTGGAGGAGAGGTTTGGCAGACACTGAATGGAGACCAGTGTAGGGATTGGAGGAGAGGGTTGGCAGACACTGATTGGGAGCCAGTGTAGGGATTGGAGGAGAGGGATGGCAGACACTGAATGGAGACCAGTGTAGGGATTGGAGGAGAGGGTTGGCAGACACTGAATGGAGACCAGTGTAGGGATTGGAGGAGAGGGTTGGCAGACACTGAATGGAGACCAGTGTAGAGATTGGAGGAGAGGGTTGGCAGACACTGAATGGAGGTCAGTGTAGGGATTGGAGGAGAGGGTTGGCAGACACTGAATGGAGACCAGTGTAGGGATTGGAGGAGAGGGTTGGCAGACACTGAATGGAGACCAGTGTAGGGATTGGAGGAGAGGGTTGGCAGACACTGAATGGAGACCAGTGTAGGGATTGGAGGAGAGGGTTGGCAGACACTGAATGGAGACCAGTGTAGGGATTGGAGGAGAGGGTTGGCAGACACTGAATGGAGGTCAGTGTAGGGATTGGAGGAGAGGGTTGGCAGACACTGAATGGAGACCAGTGTAGAGATTGGAGGAGAGGGTTGGCAGACACTGAATGAAGGTCAGTATAGGGATTGGAGGAGAGGGTTGGCAGACACTGATTGGGAGCCAGTGTAGGGATTGGAGGAGAGGGTTTGCAGACATTGAATGGAGACCAGTGTAGGGATTGGAGGAGAAGGTTGGCAGACACTGAATGGAGGTCAGTGTAGGGATTGGAGGAGAGGGTTTGCAGACATTGAATGGAGACCAGTGTAGGGATTGGAGGAGAAGGTTGGCAGACACTGAATGGAGGTCAGTGTAGGGATTGGAGGAGAGGGTTGGCAGACACTGAATGGAGACCAGTGTAGGGTTTGGAGGAGAGGGTTGGCAGACACAGAATGGAGACCAGTGTAGGGATTGACGGAGAGGGTTGGCAGACACTGAATGTAGACCAGTGTAGGAATTGGAGGAGAGGGTTGGCAGATGCTGAATGGAGGTCAGTGTAGGGATTGGAAGAGAGGGTTGGCAGACACTGAATGGAGGTCAGTGTAGGGATTGGAGGAGAGGTTTGGCAGACACTGAATGGAGACCAGTGTAGGGATTGGAGGAGAGGGTTGGCAGACACTGATTGGGAGCCAGTGTAGGGATTGGAAGAGAGGGTTGGCAGACACTGAATGGAGGTCAGTGTAGGGATTGGAGGAGAGGTTTGGCAGACACTGAATGGAGACCAGTGTAGGGATTGGAGGAGAGGGTTGGCAGACACTGATTGGGAGCCAGTGTAGGGATTGGAGGAGAGGGATGGCAGACACTGAATGGAGACCAGTGTAGGGATTGGAGGAGAGGGTTGGCAGACACTGAATGGAGACCAGTGTAGGGATTGGAGGAGAGGGTTGGCAGACACTGAATGGAGACCAGTGTAGAGATTGGAGGAGAGGGTTGGCAGACACTGAATGGAGGTCAGTGTAGGGATTGGAGGAGAGGGTTGGCAGACACTGAATGGAGACCAGTGTAGGGATTGGAGGAGAGGGTTGGCAGACACTGAATGGAGACCAGTGTAGGGATTGGAGGAGAGGGTTGGCAGACACTGAATGGAGACCAGTGTAGGGATTGGAGGAGAGGGTTGGCAGACACTGAATGGAGACCAGTGTAGGGATTGGAGGAGAGGGTTGGCAGACACTGAATGGAGACCAGTGTAGGGATTGGAGGAGAGAGTTGGCAAACGCTGAATGGAGACCAGTGTAGGGATTGGAGGAGAGGGTTGGCAGACACTGAATGGAGACCAGTGTAGGGATTGGAGGAGAGGGTTGGCAGACACTGAATGGAGGTCAGTGTAGGGATTGGAGGAGAGGGTTGGCAGACACTGAATGGAGGTCAGTGTAGGGATTGGAGGAGAGGGTTGGCAGACACTGAATGGAGGTCAGTGTAGGGAGGTCATGTACAGATGTAAGCTTGTTACACATAGAGCGGGCGTTCCAAGGGGGACATGAGATAGGTGGGCTGCTTTGAGGAAGCAGGGGGATAGAAATTAAACTGAGTGGATTGCGGTGGTTGCCAGAGGGGGAGGGGTATTGGATATGTGGTTTGCAATTGGAAAATGGAGGACCAGGATTAGGAGAAATGTCACCTGAGACTAGGAGAAGAGGGAAGGCAAGAAAGGTAGGATGGGAGTGGGATGTGTGTGATCGCATGTGTCTAGTGGCCCTGGTGTTTATGTCAGCATGTGGGTGCAGCAAATGCAGGAGATGATGGGTGCAGTAGTAGGGAGAGGGTAGGAGTGAGGGTGATATGTGCATGCTGCAGGGTAGAGAGGAGGGGTAGAGTAAGGATAATTTGAGGATAGAAGACACCGATGTGAGAAGGAAGAGAATGAGGAGCATGTTAGTGGACAGAGTGGGAATCTGACTTGATATAAAATAAATGTCAGATGCTGGTTTGCTTGCCGTCTTGCAGAGTGGAGCAAAGTTCTTGTTGTATCTTCATCCAGCTTTAGTTAAACTGCAGCGGTGAAACTGCGCATCACTCATGACAGAGCCATGATGTCTGCGCCTTGCCCCTGTCAGCGCCACCCCATAGGCTGCTTTAAATTTATAGGGAGACTAGGCAGGCATGCATTTCTCAGTTGGTCATTATTGGGTCCGGTTTGAGACACCTGAATATGGGAGAGGAGATGGCCAATACCAGACCAGACACAGGCTAGGGTCGTAAATCTAATTACCTCTCTTGATCACTCAAGCCAAATGGGGTTGGGAATCAATCACCAGTAATGTTCCTATTGCAGTGTAGTTGTTATAGAGCTAGCATGAAATATAGAAGTTTAAAGATATAGAAGTGTGGAGTCCCTCAGGGTTCACCCTTGTCACCAGTGCTATTCAACATCTACATCCGCCCACTCCTCAAAATCATCAGAAAATTGGACCTCTGCTTCCACCCATACGCTGATGACACCCAACTCTACTTTCGCTTCACCGGACAAAAAGACCATCATCAGCAGCTAGAGAAATGCCTCGCTTTGATAGATGACTGGATGACCACTAGCTCCCTCAAACTAAACGGTTCAAAAACAGAACTTCTTCTCCTACACTCTAAACAAAATTCCAAATCTAAGACCCCATGGACACCTCCCACCATCTTTGGACAGACCATCTCTCCAAGCACCAAAGCCAAGAGTCTCGGAGTCATTTTTGACTCAGAAATGACAATGGATGCACAAATAGGATCAGTAGTCAGCGGATCTCACCATCTCCTCCGCCTGCTACGTAGACTCATCCCCTTCATCCCAGAAGAGGACAAAGCAGCAGTGGTTGGAACAATCATCAATTCCCGACTCGACTACGCAAACTCGCTCTACATAGTTACATAGTAGGTGAGGTTGAAAAAAGACACAAGTCCATCAAGTCCAACCTATGTGTGTGATTATGTGTCAGTATTACATTACATATCCCTGTATATTGCGGTCATTCAGGTGATTATCTAATAGTTTCTTAAGCTATCAATGCTCCCCGCTGAGACCACCGCCTGTGGAAGGGAATTCCACATCCTTGCCGCTCTTACAGTAAAGAACCCTCTACGTAGTTTAAGGTTAAACCTCTTTTCTTCTAATTGTAATGAGTGGCCACGAGTCTTATTAAACTCTCTTCTGCGAAAAGTTTTATCCCTATTGTGGGGTCACCAGTCCGGTATTTATATATTGTGGGGTCACCAGTCTGGTATTTATATATTGTGGGGTCACCAGTCCGGTATTTGTATATTGTGGGGTCACCAGTCCGGTATTTATATATTGTGGGGTCACCAGTCCGGTATTTGTATATTGTGGGGTCACCAGTCCGGTATTTATATATTGTGGGGTCACCAGTCCGGTATTTGTATATTGTGGGGTCACCAGTCCGGTATTTGTATATTGTGGGGTCACCAGTCCGGTATTTATATATTGTGGGGTCACCAGTCCGGTATTTGTATATTGTGGGGTCACCAGTCCGGTATTTGTATATTGTGGGGTCACCAGTCCGGTATTTATATATTGTGGGGTCACCAGTACAGTATTTGTAAATTGAAATCATATCCCCTCTCAAGCGTCTCTTCTCCAGAGAGAATAAGTTCAGAGCTCGCAACCTTTCCTCATAACTAAGATCCTCCAGACCCTTTATTAGCTTTGTTGCCCTTCTTTGTACTCGCTCCATTTCCAGTACGTCCCTCCTGAGGACTGGTGCCCAGAACTGGACAGCATACTCCAGGTGTGGCCGGACCAGAGTCTTGTAGAGCGGGAGAATTATTGTTTTATCTCTGGAGTTGATCCCCTTTTAATGCCAATATTCTGTTTGCTTTATTAGCAGCAGCTTGGCATTGCATGTCATTGCTGAGCCTATCATCTACTAGGACCCCCAGGTCCTTTTCCATCCTAGATTCCCCCAGAGGTTTTCCCCCCAGTGTATAGAATTTGCATTCATATTTTTGACACCCAAATGCATTATTTTACATTTTTCTACATTGAACCTCATTTGCCATGTAGTCGCCCACCCCATTAATTTGTTCAGATCTTTTTGCAAGATTTCCACATCCTGCGGAGAAGTTATTGCCCTGCTTAGTTTAGTATCGTCTGCAAATACAGAGATTGAACTGTTTATCCCATCCTCCAGATCGTTTATGAACAAATTAAATAGGATTGGTCCCAGCACAGAACCCTGGGGAACCCCACTACCCACCCCTGACCATTCTGAGTACTCCCCATTTATCACCACCCTCTGAACTCGCCCTTGTAGCCAGTTTTCAATCCATGTACTCACCCTATGGTCCATGCCAACGCACCTTATTTTGTACAGTAAACGTTTATGGGGAACTGTGTCAAATGCTTTTGCAAAATCCAGATACACCACGTCTCCGGGCCTTCCTTTATCTAGATGGCAACTCACCTCCTCATAGAAGGTTAATAGATTGGTTTGGCAAGAACGATTCTTCATGAATCCATGCTGATTACTGCTAATGATATCATTCTTATTACTAAAATCTTGTATATAGTCCCTTATCATCCCCTCCAAGAGTTTACATACTATTGATGTTAGGCTAACTGGTCTGTAATTCCCAGGGATGTTTTTTGGGCCCTTTTTAAATATTGGTGCTACATTGGCTTTTCTCCAATCAGCTGGTACCATTCCAGTCAATAGACTGTCTGTAAAAATTAGGAACAACCGTCTGGCAATCACCTGACTGAGTTCCCTAAGTAACCTCGGATGCAAGCCATCCGGTCCCGGTGATTTATTAATGTTAAGTTTCTCAAGTCTAATTTTAATTCCGTCCTCTGTTAGCCATGTAGGTGCTTCCTGTGTTGTGTCCTGAGGATAAACACTGCAGTTTTGGTTACTGAAGCCCCCCGATTCACTCGTGAAGACTGAGGAGAAGAATAAATTAAATACCTCTGCCATCTCCCCATCCTTTGTAACCAGATGTCCTTCCTCATTCTTTATGGGGCCAATATGGTCTGTCCTCCCTTTTTTACTGTTTACATACTTAAAGAATTTCTTGGGATTTTTTTTGCTCTCCTCCGCTATGTGTCTTTCATGTTCTATCTTAGCCGTCCTAATTGCACCCTTACATTTCTTATTGCATTCTTTATAAATTCTGAATGCTGTGGATGATCCCTCAACCTTGTATTTTTTGAAGGCCTTCTCCTTTGCTTTTATATGCATTTTTACATTGGAGTTAAGCCATCCAGGATGTTTGTTCGCTCTTTTAAATTTATTACCCAATGGGATACATTGGCTAATGCCCTTATTTAATATGCTCTTAAAGCAAACCCATCTCTCCTCCGTATTCTTTGTTTCTAATATTTTATCCCAATTTATGCCTTTTAGCAAGGTTTGTAGTTTAGGGAAGTTGGCTCTTTTGAAATTCAGTGTCTTTGTATTCCCTTTATGTTTCCTATTTGTGTGATTTATACTGAAACTAATTGACCTGTGATCACTGTTACCTAAATTGCCCCGCATTTCCACATCCGTGATCAGGTCTGTATTGTTGGTAATCAGTAGATGCAGTAATGTTTTATTTCTAGTTGGTGCGTCTACCATCTGACCCATAAAATTGTCCTGCAAGACATTAAGGAACTGGCGAGCCTTAAATGAATGCGCGGTTCCCTCCGCCCAGTCTATGTCTGGATAATTAAAATCCCCCATTATGATAACACTTCCCATCCTTGCTGCTAATCCAATTTGTGATAGGAGATCCGTCTCCACTTCCTCCCTCAGGTTAGGGGGCCTATAGCATACTCCCAGTATTATTTTCCCCTTAGCTTCATCCCTTTGGAGCTCTACCCATAAGGATTCCACCTCCTCTCTAGCTCCCTCGGTGATGTCATCTCTCACATTCGCTTGTACATTATTCTTGATATATAGGCATACCCCTCCCCCTTTTTTACCCTCTCTGTCCTTGCGGTATAGGGTATACCCTTGAATGTTTGCCAGCCAATCATGAGAGCTGTTGAACCAGGTCTCTGAAATTCCCACAAAATCCAAATCCTCCTTGTACAACAGTATCTCTAGTTCACCCATCTTGTCCGCCAGGCTCCTGGCATTGGTGAACATGCCACATAGTTTAGACCGGTCACATATTGTCCTCGTATTGGGTGTTTCAAGATTGCAACTTGGACTTGCTACTATACTCACCTTGTGTTTTTGTGCTTTGGTTAACCTACCACTAATGCCCCCAATACTACCCTCTGGAGTATCTTCCGGGCTGGCTATCACTGTCTCTGGACCCTCCCCCCCATCGCCTAGTTTAAAAACCCCTCTAACTTTTTGGCCATCTTCATTCCCAGCAGATCTGCACCCTCCTCATTTAGGTGCAGTCCGTCCCTTCTATAGTACCGGTTACCGACTGAGAAGTCGGCCCAGTCCTCCAGGAACCCAAACCCCTCCTTACTACACCAGCTCTTCAGCCACTTGTTTACTTCCCTAATCTCCCTCTGCCTTTCTGGTGTGGCTCGATGTACCGGTAGTATTCCTGAGAACACTACCTTGGAGGTCCTTTTCCTCAATTTAGCTCCTAAGTCCCTAAAATCGTTCTTTAGGACACTCCATCTGCCTCTGACTTTGTCATTGGTGCCAACGTGCACCATGACAGCCGGGTCTTCCCCAGCCCCTCCCAGTAATCTGTCCACAAGATCCGTAATGTGCCGAACCCGAGCGCCCGGTAGACAACATACTGTTCGGCGCTTCAGGTCTTGGTTACAGATTGCCCTCTCTGTCCTTCTAAGAATTGAGTCCCCTACCACCAGAATCTGTCTTTCCTTTCCCTTTGCTGCCCCCCCACTCTCACTGGAGGAGTTCTTCCCCTGGCAGCTAGGAGAGTCCCTCAACTCCAGCAGTGCTGGTCCCTGACTGGTTACACCAATGTCACTCAATGGAGCGTACTTATTGGGATGCTCCAGTCCTGGATCGGCCTCCCTGGCACTTCCCCCTCTACCCCTCCTGACTGTCACCCATCTACTCTTTGCTAGTGCCTGCACCTCTTTGACTCTACCCGCCTCTGTGCTGGCCCCTGCCGGCACCTGCCGTGTACATTCCTGGCTCTCCTTTAGTATGGAGGGACTTCTCAGTGCTGACAGTTGCTTCCCCAGATTCAGAACCTGGGCTTCCAGGGAAACAATGTGCTTACATTTTGCACAGCAGTATTCGCCCTCGATCGGTTGATCAAGGAACGCATACATGCGGCAAGATGTACAAAGAGTCGCCTCTCCACACCCGCCGGGCATCGTACCTATTAAATTTAGTGAGGATTGGGATTTTACCCTGTCCAAATTACCTAACAGCTAGCTTCCTGGCACTAATACTCAAGACAATACACAGGTACACAATACACAAGTACTAACGATCCACACACACTACTCAGACAACACTCAGATACTCACACTACACAGGTACTATGACCCCTGTTATAACCTCCTGTTTTAAACTCTTGTTTATAACTCCCACTTACACCAAGCTCCACAGCTTCAAACTGAGCACGCTCAACTGAGTCCTACAACAAGTTAAATAGGCACCTGGGAGCAATTAACCACACCCCTTAATTGATAGACTGATGAAACAGAAAAAAAAAAAAAAAAAGCTATTTAAAAAGTGACAGCAAAAGGCAAGTTAAAAACTAAAAGGAAAAGTCCCCAAAATGCAACCCAGCAAACACCAACAGACAGCAGCAATACACACACCAACAGACAGCAGCAATACACACACCAACAGACAGCAGCAATACACACACCAACTGACAGCAGCAATACACACACCAACAGACAGCAGCAATACACACACCAACAGACAGACAGGATTGCCCCAATATCAGCTTGCGTGCTTACAACTCATCCAGAACACGGCGGCAAGACTGTTAACAGGAAAAAAACCCTGGGAATCCATCTCCCCTTCCCTGAGGAGCCTACATTGGCTAACCGTAAAGAATCTAATCACTTTCAAGACCCTCTGCCTCACCCACAAATGCATACAAGGAAACGCTCCTCAATACTTATGCAAGAAAATAAAGCGCTACACACCCAATCGCAGTCTTCGATCATCCAACCAAAACCTCCTCCTTATTCCCAAATACCGCTACAAATCAAAGGGAGAACGAAGATTCGCCTTCTAAGGACCACGGCTATGGAACGCTCTAGCTACTCACATCCGCATGGAAGAAAACCATCAGGCCTTCAGGAAAAAACTGAAGACCTACCTCTTCTAAGAAGCTGACAACACAGAACGCATCTAGCGCCTTGAGGCGATTCAGTTCGCATTTGCAGCGCTTTACAAATCATTCATTCATACGGCAGCAGAAGACATTTACCAAAAATTTTACAGCAATGTCAGTTCAGTAGAGATGTACAGATGGATAGAAGACATTTATCTGTAAAAGAGCAGAGAAGACATGATCAGAACTGATAACTCGTGACAGAGCCATGATGTCTGTGCCTTGCCCCCGTCTGCGCCACCCCATAGTCTGCTTTACATTTATAGGGAGACTGAGCAGGCATGCATTTCTCAGTTGGTCATAACAGTTTAGCAGAACCTGTTACTGGTGATTCAATATTCTTGTACAAATTTACCTGTCAAGGCTTCAGATGAAATTGCTCAAGAGGTCCTATATGTAGTCAGCCAAAATCTTTATATCTAAAGCCCATATCCAGGCATATCCAGGCACTCCCCTTCAATTCTTTCCTCCCATTACCCCCTCCCTTCCCATTTCCCTAAGGCTCATCCATACTTGCAGTCAGGTGTTGGTTAAAATAAGTGGTTGAGTCATGGCTGTCACAGTGGTCTCATGATAGAACGCCGGTCCCGACTGCTACCAATTGTTAGTGGGGCCAGAGAGCTGTTTCTGAGCTGAGAGCGGTCTCAACTCAGAAACCTTGGCAACTCGGTGTGTGGGCATTTAGGCATGGTACATGGTGGGTGACAAGAGGTCAAAAGAGGCACCAAGCAGGTGACATATCACCTCCCAGCCACCTGTGAGCCACCAGCAAGGGTTTCTGCGAAAGTAAATGAACCCTAACAGCTTTTTTTTATATAGCTAGTCTCTTCTTCATGCCTTAATTGCTCTATCTATATAGTCTTCTGGAACCTCAGAGGACCCCAACCTTTGGATAGCTACTACATAAAGGTGCTGTGGAACCTGTCTATTCACATTTTAATATTCATCCACCACGTATTCCTCGAGTCCAGCTCCCACTCTCATCCTGTGTCTCTC
Organism: Aquarana catesbeiana; assembly: GCA_037953035.1. Classification (NCBI taxonomy): domain Eukaryota; kingdom Metazoa; phylum Chordata; class Amphibia; order Anura; family Ranidae; genus Aquarana; species Aquarana catesbeiana. The sequence continues at coordinate 129,456 of JBBHAA010002414.1, forward strand.
CCACTTTAAGTTCCATGCCCCGATGAAGAGGTTCAGATTTAGGTCAGCTGGAAGGCTCTGCAAGCTGGGCTTCTATAACCTCCCCCTGGCTTCTGGAAGCTTCTGTAAAGTTCCAGAACTTACTGGGAGGGGTATGGAAATGGAAACCTGAATATTTAAGGGATCTCAGCTAATACCTGGGCAAGGGTGGCCCATAAAGTGAGGAGATGCCCCTACATATTGAAGAGTCTGGCCAGGGGTTGTTGGTAGATGGAGGATGCAGTGATGAGCTGAGGATTGTGAGGCCTGGGAGGGGACCCCTGGGGACTGGAGGGGGCTCTGCCTCCAGGGTGGAGCTGAGGAAGAAAGGAGAGGAAGCTGAAGAGATGGATCTTCACCACCCTTTAGTCTCATCCAGGAGACACCCTGACTAGCATAGGAAGACCTGTACAGCAGGAGGTCTGAACAGCATTCTTAACCAAAACAGCAGGAGCCAAAAAGGACAGCGTGAGAACCTCTATACCCCCAGGGCCTTCAAGGGAGAAGGCAGCCAGATGTGATATTCAGCCAGCCTTTAAAGGGACAGTGTCACAGCTTACCTAAAAACCCTTGCTCTAGGGCACTTTTCAAAGGCAGCCAGGTGGTCTGGTATTTTTCTACAAGGGGGCACAGTTGCTCCTGCAAGCAGTTGGGACTTTGCCAGTTGCACTAAGGGGTCATAGAGCTCCTGCCAGCAGTTGGGATATTGACTACTAATCCTATAAGGATGGAAACTATTCTAGAGAGTCTGGGATTCATTTTTTTTTCTTTACTGTAAGAAGTATATAGAGAATCCTTGTCCTCTCATCTATTGAATTTAAGTTTTGGGCATCCCATATCCCCTCATCCCTATACAAGTTGTTATTCCCCTAATAAAACAACAAAACAAGCCGAGGACTGGATTGTGTGTCTGGATACAAGTGGAAGAAAAGCCCTCGGACTACATATATTTGTTTGAAATGGATCTGATTTATTAAAATAAAGCTTATATGTGGACTCCCATATTGGGTGTGGCACTCCATTCGTGTTTTCTTTGTTTTCTTTTCCTACAGAAACTTCAGGATACGGAAGCGGCGTTGCAAGACCTTCAACTCCATGAGAACCTATGGGAAAAGTACATCAGCTCTCCTCTTTAAATTAATAGGAGGTGTCCATGTCACCCAGGCAGAGATGTGACCACCCAATGAAGGACTCTTCCTTATTCTGTACTGAAGAAGATACAAAACTCGGGACCTGGTGGGCCAAGCGCCCATGGATTTAGGTACATATTTTGAGCTTTTAGCGCAGAATTTTTTTTATAGGATCAACAAGTAGCTACAATCGGGGCAAAAGGTTTAGGGGGGGGGGAATTTGTTGGAGAGGAACTTAGCACTTTCAGTTTTTAGTAAAGATAATGCCCACCTGGGCTGCACAGGCTCCTCCCTACTGACCCCCCCCCCCCCATCTTTCCATACCCCTCAGGCAATGGTCTGGCCAGATGACCGCTCCTTGAGGCTAGCACACACTCTCCTGGTGTCTACTCCCACACCCATACACTGCTCCAGCAGCAGCTTCTCTCCAGGGAAAAGGAGACCTGAACTACAGCCAGCCCCTTGATTGCCCGCTGGATCACACCGCAGCGCAGCCCGTGGGGTGTGCAAGGCGCGTTCTGGGGCTTATACAACTGTCATGTGATATACTGTGATTGGTCACAGTGATCACATGGTACTGACAGCGATCACATGGTGTCCAACAGAGACAGCTTGTGGCAGATTGCCCCACAGGGGCGAGGAGAGGTGGGTTTCTGGGGGGAAGTCATATGAACGGTGAAGGTCCCGCCCGGTCTATAGTCAAATGACAGTTGGGAGAGACCTTCGTCGGAATTTGTTGAAATCTGTACTAGACCCTTAAATGAGCATGCAGCCTGGCAGTTTTTTTTATGGTGTTGTATACCTGGAGGGCCTAGTAGTAATTATGAGTGAACCCCCACATATTTTTTTTAAACTACCCCCGGATCCTTTGTTTAAGTGGCTGGGGACTCTCTTCACCAATACCAGACCCTTACCCTAAAAGTTGGTTTGATATAAATGTTAATAGGGGACCCCCAACAAAAATAAATCGGCATGGGGTTCCCCCATAATTCATTCTAGGCCCATCAGGTTTGGTATGAATTTTTCAGGGTACCTCATCTAAAAAAATAACAAAACAAAATGGCGTGGGGACCCCCTGAATTCTATGCCAGACGCTTTGGGTCTGGTGTGGATTTTGAGGGGGAACCCCACTCAAACATCACAAAAAAAAGCATAAGGTCCCCCCCCCAAAATTTCATAATATTCCCTTATCCAAGCATGTGGGGTGTCAGGCCTGAAAAGGGCCTGAACCCTACCAGAACACATGTCCTCAACATAGGGGGGGGGGGCACCTTGTCCCAATGTTGATGAGGAACACTGAGCTCATCCCTATCTATAATACTCAATACAGACCCAAATCAGTAGGAAGTGGGGTAGGTGATCTTCTTTACATTATGTTATGTGGACAAAACATTAAACCCTCTCATGTGTGATTGAAAAATGATCTAAAATAATAAAATACAATTTTTGTTTTCTTTATACCTTGAAGGTATCACGCTGTGGAAGTATACTTCATTCCAAAGATGTCAAACATGTCCAGTTTCCACCCGGAATATTTCCTTCTGATAGGAATTCCTGGTCTAGAGGAAGCACATCTGTTGATCTCCATCCCCTTCTGCGTCATGTACATTGTGTCTCTCTTGGGAAATTCCACCTTGTTGATGGTCATCACTTCCAATGAAAGTCTCCACCAGCCCATGTACGTCTTCTTGGCCATGTTAACAGTAACAGACCTCCTTCTGAGTTCTGCCGCTGTGCCAAAAACCCTCAGCATCTTTTGGTTTAATTCCCATGAGATACTCTTCAATGGCTGCCTCCTCCAAATCTTCTGCATCCACTACCTCTTTGTCATTGAGTCCTCCGTCATGTTGACAATGGCTTATGACCGGTACGTCGCCATTTGTTCTCCTCTGATGTACGCGGTCATCATGACAAACTCCTTCATACAAAGGGCGGCTCTGATAGCCATCATCCGAGCTTTCTGTATTATAACTCCTCTCATCCTCCTCCTCAATCGCCTCCCATACCAGCAGAGCAATATCATTGCACACACGTATTGTGAACACATGGCCATGGCTCGAGTGGCATCGGCAGATGTAACAGTCAATAACGTCTATGGTTTGCTGGCTGCGTCTGCCTCAACGGGAGTGGACCTGATCCTCATCATTGTGTCTTATGGAATTATTTCCAATGAAGTTATGAATCTCCAGTCATCGGAAGCTCGCTCCAAGGCCTTCAACACGTGCGTGTCGCACATATGTGTCATTTCCCTCTTCTACATCCCGGCCTTCTTCTCCTTTATTGCTCATAGGGCAGGCCAAGGGAAAATCCCACCACAGGTTCACATACTGCTGGCCAACCTGTACGTCATTGTTCCCCCAATGATGAATCCCATCATCTACGGAGGCAAGACCAAAGAGATCAGACAGAGGCTGGTTATTATGATGAGTAAAGGGGCAAGAAGACCCAGGATGAGCGATCTCCTCTTCTCCCGTGTCCTCCGATAACTTCCTAGTCCTTCTGTATGGACATATAAATCCAATTTAGAGATTTGTGTGGAACTGCTGTCTTCAGGTCTGTTGGAACTGCTTGTAAAAAATAAATAAAAAATAAATATATAGTCTGGATTCTTATACCAAATAACAAAGTCTTCTACTACTGAAGATATTCATAGGAATTCAATTAAAATGTAATATTAGGACCAGGGTCGTAAGTAGAACCTTTAGGGCCATGGGGCAAGAAATCATGAAGAGCCCCCCTGACCTCAGTAGACGGGACAGAACGCCATGGCACAAATGTGACTTTTATGAGTTCCTCCACTGGTGTCAGTATTTTTTTTTTTTGTTATTTTATTTTTCCATTATTATTTTTACGATTTTCCTAATTTTTTTTTACAATTTTTTAGGAGCCCCATTGGGAGGCTTTGGTGAGATATCAGGGGTCTAAACAGATCTCTGATGTTCCACCTTCAAGACAAAGAAAGGAGATTGAGAACACAGCCCTCAATCTCCATCTCTGCAGCCTCGGCTGCACAGAATGAACGAACAGGAAGAGCTCTGTACAGAGGCTTCCTGTTCATTCACAAATGGAAGTTTACTATGCTTCGGGTATGATATGCAAAGTCTTTTCAGAAATGTTGTATCTAAAAAACAATCCCGAAATGTCCTACTGAAAGGAAAAAACGTGCTAAAAAGAAATGATATATATGTGATATTCTACTGCTGCCACTATAAATCCCAAAATGCTGTGATTGAACTCTAGAAGAAAAAATATATATAAATATCTAAAAGATTAATAATTCATATAAACCAATAAACAAAATGTTTACACTGTTTATATAAATGTGTTGGTTCTAGAAAACAATACAATTCTCAGAACTCCATTGTGAATCAGTCCAATAATATAGTGATCTTGTAAAATCCAAACACACAAAAACATGGATGTCTTCTTCCACCGCACCAATAGGGATGGGTGAACCGTTCGGGCCGAGCGATGGTTCGGCACTGAACAGTGTCTGTTTGGATGTTCGCCGAACACCCAAATTTGTGGTAAGCTTGGCGTTATGGCCGCCCGTCCAGCCCACAGTGAATAGCTGGTTGTTAAGGAGCGGGGCCGGGAAGCCGGCTGCCACGTCCTTGACAACGGATGAGTCGTCAGCTGCCAGTGGGCTTCCCCGCTGACAGCTAAATGAAAAACATTGCCGGTGTGACGAACCCCATACTTCAGAGGAGTATGTCCGCCCATATTAGCTTCCTTTGCCTGGTACCGTCACGATCCAAGATCCCTCAGAGCACCGAGTCACTAGCCGTAACTCAGTGTAGGGTGAGCTGGCAATAGCAAAATGTGAAAAAAAAATGTGGGGGGGGGCCCACTCCATACCAGGCCCTTAGCCAAGCATGAAGCCTGGCAAGTCAGGAAAGTGGGGGTGGGCGAGCTCACACCCCTCCTGAACCATACCAGACCACATGCCCTCAACGTGAAGGGGTGCTTTGGGGCGGGGGGGCCACTTTGTCCTGGTGTTGATGGGGTCAAGGGCCTCATCCCCACAACCCTGGGCTGTGGGGGGGTGGGGGGGCTTATCGGAATCTGGAAGCACCCTCTAACAGGGGGCCCCCAGATCCCAGCTCCCCTCCTATGTGAATGAAGATGGGTTACATTGTACCCCAACTCATTCACCAAAAAAAAAAAAGTGTCAAAAAGAAATAAACACATATTTTTAATAAAGGCATTGTCAGAAACTAAAAGTCCCCCGGTGTAGATCCATCATCAATCGTGATGCCCTCTGCACCGGGCAGAGTGCAGGGTTCAGGAGTGCATTACGCCCCGAGTGCAGGGTTCAGGAGTGCGCTACCTCCAGAGTGCAGGGTTCAGGAGTGTGCTACATCCAGAGTGCAGGGTTCAGGAGTGTGCTACATCCAGAGTGCAGGGTTCAGGAGTGCATTACGCCCAGAGTGCAGGGTTCAGGAGTGCGCTACGTCCAGAGTGCAGGGTTCAGGAGTGCGCTACATCCAGAGTGCAGGGTTCAGGAGTGCATTACGCCCAGAGTGCAGGGTTCAGGAGTGCATTACGCCCAGAGTCCAGGGTTCAGGAGTGCATTACGCCCAGAGTCCAGGGTTCAGGAGTGCATTACGCCCAGAGTGCAGGGTTCAGGAGTGCATTACGCCCAGAGTCCAGGAGTGCGCTACATCCAGAGTGCAGGGTTCAGGAGTGCATTACGCCCAGAGTGCAGGGTTCAGGAGTGCGCTACGCCCAGAGTGCAGGGTTCAGGAGTGCGCTACGCCCAGAGTGCAGGGTTCAGGAGTGTGCTACGCCCAGAGTGCAGGGTTCAGGAGTGTGCTACGCCCAGAGTGCAGGGTTCAGGAGTGCGCTACATCCAGAGTGCAGGGTCCAGGATTGCGCTACGTCCAGAGTGCAGGGTTCAGGAGTACCCTACGCCCAGAGTGCAGGGTTCTAGAGTGCGCTACGTCCAGAGTGCAGGGTTCAGGAGTGCGCTACGTCCAGAGTGCAGGGTTCAGGGGTGCGCTACGGCCAGGGTGCAGGGTTCAGGGGTGCGCTACGGCCAGAGTGCAGGGTTCAGGAGTGCGCTATGTCCAGAGTGCAGGATTCAGGAGTGTGCTACGGCCAGAGTGCAGGGTTCAGGAGTGCGCTACGTACAAAGTTAAGGTTTCAGGAGTGCACTAAGTCAAGAGTGTAGGTTTTAGGAGTAAGCTAGGTACAGAGTGAATTCCAGTTGGGCTTTAAAATGGAAAATATTACACTGGCCACTAACTGGCACTATCTTGCACCATCTAGGGGCCAAAAGTAATAATTTTCAATTGAATTGCTTCCCGCCCATATGACGTACCTGTACATCCTTGGGTTGAAGGGGTTATACTGGGGACTTCAGCTGCACCCATGAACCCGGTATATATATATATTTTTTATTTTAGCCTAGGATGCTGAATAATATAACATCAATCCGAGTGGCTAAATAGCCACTGAATGACTTTTGCAGGCGGCGGAGGGGGTCCCTACCATTGTTGTTCCACCATCTTCCTGGGCTCTCCCCATTTCACTGGAGAGCCTGGGGACTGAAGATGGTGGTTCTACTGGCTTACTATAGAGGTGGCTGAAGATGAAGAAAGGATGTCCCCCATCATCTCTATGGTCTATGAAACCCAAGTATTTTGTAATTTCTGCTTTCACTCAGATGTAATCAGGCCGTTATCGGCTTTTACAAGCAGCTGATCAAACAGATTGTGGCTTATTGGGATGCTTTAAAAGGACAGAGGAGAGATCTGGAGTCTAATAGATGTCTGGAGGAAACCAGTGAGACCCAGGTACACCAATTTACTGTCCAAAGAAGTCTGGGGGAAACCAGTAAGATCCAGATACACCCACCTACTGTCCGGAGATGTCTAAAAGAAACCAGTGGGGCTCGGGTACACCCATCTACTGTCTGGAGGAAAATAGTGGGATACAGGTACAACCATCTACTGTACGGTCCAGAGAAGTCTGAAGGATCAATGGGACCCAGGTACCCCCCCCATCTACTGTCTGGAAGAGTCTGGATGAAAACACTGGGATCCAGGTACACCTATGTTTTGTCTGGAGAAGTCTGTAGGAAACCAGTGGTACCCAGGTACCCCAATTTACTGTCCAAAGAAGTCTGGGGGAAACCAGTAAGACTCAGGTACCACCATCTACTGTCCAGGGATGTCTGGAGGAAACCAGTGAGACCCAGGTACCACCATCTACTGTCCAGGGATGTCTGGAGGAAACCAGTGAGACCCAGGTACCACCATCTACTGTCCAAAGAAGTCTGGGAGATAGTGACGGTCTTGTATCACCCGGGACCGGTCTAAGTGATGGGAGTCCAGGGAGATGGTGAAGGTCTTGTGTCATCTGGGACCGGTCTGACTGATGGGAGTCCGGGGAGATGGTGACGGTCTTGTATCATCTGGGACCGGTCTAAGTGATGGGAGTCCAGGGAGATGGTGAAGGTCTTGTATCATCTGGGACCGGTCTGAGTGATGGGAGTCCAGGGAGATGGTGAAGGTCTTGTATCATCTGGGACCGGTCTGAGTGATGGGAGTCCAGGGAGATGGTGAAGGTCTTGTATCATCTGGGACCGGTCTGAGTGATGGGAGTCCAGGGAGATGGTGAAGGTCTTGTATCATCTGGGACCGGTCTGAGCGATGGGAGTCCAGGGAGATGGTGACGGTCTTGTATCATCTGGGGCCGGTCTAAGTGATGGGAGTCCAGGGAGATGGTGACAGTCTTGTATCATCTGGGACCGGTCTGAGTGATGGGAGTCCAGGGAGATGGTGAATGTCTTGTATCATCTGGGACCGGTCTGAGTGATGGGAGTCCAGGGAGATGGTGATGGTCTTGTATCATCTGGGACCGGTCTAAGTGATGGGAGTCCAGGGATATGGTGATGGTCTTGTATCATCTGGGACCGGTCTGAGTGATGGGAGTCCAGGGAGATGGTGATGGTCTTGTATCATCTGGGACCGGTCTGAGTGATGGGAGTCCAGGGAGATGGTGATGGTCTTGTATCATCTGGGACCGGTCTAAGTGATGGGAGTCCAGGGATATGGTGATGGTCTTGTATCATCTGGGACCGGTCTGAGTGATGGGAGTCCAGGGAGATGGTGATGGTCTTGTATCATCCGAGAGCCGTCTAAGTGATGGGAGTCCAGGGAGATGGTGAAGGTCTTGTATCATCTGGGACCGGTCTGAGTGATGGGAGTCCAGGGAGATGGTAAAGGTCTTGTATCATCTGGGACCGGTCTGAGTGATGGGAGTCCAGGGAGATGGTGATGGTCTTGTATTATCTTGGACCGGTCTGAGTGATGGGAGTCCAGGGAGATGGTGATGGTCTTGTATTATCTTGGACCGGTCTGAGTGATGGGAGTCCAGGGAGATGGTGAAGGTCTTGTATCATCTGGGACCGGTCTGAGTGATGGGAGTCCAGGGAGATGGTGAAGGTCTTGTATCATCCGAAACCGGTCTGAGTGATGGGAGTCCAGGGAGATAGTGACGGTCTTGTATCACCCGGGATCGGTCCAAGTGATGGGAGTCCAGGGAGATTATTATTATTATTATTATACAGGATTTATATAGCGCCAACAGTTTGTGCAGCGCTTTACAACATGAGGGTAGACAGTACACTTACAATACAAATCAATACAGGAGGAATCAGAGGGCCCTGCTCATTAGAACTTACAATCTAGGAGGGAGGGTCAAGTGGAAACAAAAGGTAATAACTGTGGGGGATGAGCTGATGTAGAAAATCAAAATACAGTTGTTAGGTGGGGGTAGGGTAGGCTTCTCTGAAGAGAAGGGTTTTCAGGGATCATCTAAAAGCTAATAGAGCAGGAGACAAGCGGACAGATTGGGGTAGGGCATGGGGTAGAGATGGTGACGGTCTTGTATCATTCGGGACCGGTCTCAGTGATTGGAGTCCAGGGAGATGGGGATGGTCTTGTATCATTCGGGACCGGTCTCAGTGATTGGAGTCCAGGGAGGTGATGACAGTCTTGTATCATCTGGGACCGGTCTGAGTGATGGGAGTCCAGGGAGATGGTGACGGTCTTGTATCATCTGGGACCCGTCTCAGTGATTGGAGTCCAGGGAGGTAATGACAGTCTTGTATCATCTGGGACCGGTCTGAGTGATGGGAGTCCAGGGAGGTCCTGTATCTTCTGGGAAGGGGAGAGGATATTTTTTATATAAAGGTGATTTGGATCCTGTACATACAATCAATGTTGAGAAGTAATGTTCATCTATAGGGATGACAATATGAAGCCTGCTACCCAAATAGCAGAAAAAAGGTACTTTTCATTCCTAAGTATTATTATTATTATTAGTATTATCAATGTTGCAAATAATGATGATAATAATAAAATTCCACCAATTCTGGGAGTAGGAGGCATTGGGGTGAAGGCTTAAAGAATTAAATCCATGAAAAGTATAAGGATCCTTAGGCTCTGTAATCTAATGCTGTGTACACACGGCCGGATTTTTCGACCAAATTTGTCCAAAGGACCGAGTCCGTCTGACAATGCGACCGTATGTGGGCTTCATTGGACCTGCAGCGGACCTTTTCTGTCGAAAATCAGACGGACTTCAGATTTAGAACATGTCTCAAATCTTTCCGACGGACTCGAGTCCCGGCGAAAAATCAGTTCGTCTGTATGCTAGTCCGACAGACGAAAACCGACGCTAGGGCAGCTATTGGCTACTGGCTATCAACTTCCTTATTTTAGTCCGGTGTACGTCATCATGGTTAAATCCGTTGGACTTTGGTGTGATTGAGTGTAGACAAGTCTGATTTGATGGAAGTCCGTCGAAAAGTCCGTAGAAAAGTCTGAAGTGATTCAGTCCGTCGAAAGTCCGGTCGTGTGTACACGGAATTAGAATAAAAGGCCCATTGTATGGAATAGACATGTGCGATTCATTTCTTATCGAAATTCTGGCACATGTTGTTATTTAGATGTGTCCAAATTCCGAATTACAATATTTAATGATTGCTTTGAAATAATGAATCTAAATTCATCGAAAATAACAAAATTTGAATTTGGAAACCAATGTGAAATGTAAACTTATTGCCGATTTCCCTCAAAGATTGTATGTATTGGTGTACGTAAAAAAGAATTGTTGCTGTTTTGAAACTACCGGTACATCGAGCCACACCAGAAAGGCAGACGGAGATTAGGGAAGTAAACAAGTGGCTGAAGAGCTGGTGTAGTAAGGAGGGGTTTGGGTTCCTGGAGGACTGGGCCAACTTCTCAGTTGGTAACCGGTTCTATAGAAGGGACGGACTGCACCTAAATGAGGAGGGTGCAGATCTGCTGGGAATGAAGATGGCCAAAAAGTTAGAGGGGTTTTTAAACTAGGCGATGGGGGGGAGGGTCCAGAGACAGTGATAGCCAGCGCGGAAGATATTCCAGAGGGTAGTATTGGGGGCATTAGTGGTAGGTTGATCAAAGCACAAAAACACAAGGTGAGTATAGTAGCAAGTCCTAGTTGCAATCTTGGAACACCCAATACGAGGACAATATGCGACCGGTCTAAACTATGTGGCATGTTCACCAATACCAGGAGCATGGCGGACAAGATGGGTGAACTAGAGATACTGTTGTACGAGGAGGATTTGGATTTTGTGGGAATTTCAGAGATCTGGTTCAACAGCTCTCATGATTGGCTGGCAAACATTCAAGGGTATACCCTATACCGCAAGGATAGAGAGGGTAAAAAAAGGGGAGGGGTATGCCTATATATCAAGAATAATGTACAAGTGAATGTGAGAGATGACATCACTGAGGGAGCTAGAGAGGAGGTGGAATCTTTATGGGTAGAGCTCCAAAGGGATGAAGCTAAGGGGAAAATAATACTGGGAGTATGCTATAGGCCCCCTAACCTGAGGGAGGAAGTGGAGACGGATCTCCTATCACAATTTGGATTAGCAGCAAGGAAGTGATATTCTGCATTGTTCCAGAGAACAACACATACCCAGACTATACTACTGTCTTTGTGGACGAGAGATTATCGGCAGGCGTACACTCATTGGGCCACAAATATGTTGATCAGGCACACGGGGGTGACACGAGCGCACACTCGTTAAACCGATAATGTCTTTGCAGAGCGAACACACCCCCACCAGACGATCGTTCTGTGTATCGCACAGGGGCCCTTCGCTGGTGGACATATCCCCACTCTGCAAACACTTCTCTACATCCCCAAGGAGCTTTTCACTACCAGACGGATGTCAACCAGCGTGGGCTGCAGGAGCGCTAACACTGGGAGACACTTATGACAATACATATTAAATACATCTTCATAAAATTTCCACAACATAACTTGTCTACTTACCACACACAGGTTCCCTGGCTATCAGCGAGGTGCAGCCTTGTGCTGTCCCTGGCACCTATCTTCCTGTTAACAAGGCTTCCCACACAGGCGTTGTCTCACCGCACACACAGGTATCACACTCCCCAGTCTAAACAGTCACAAAACTGGTTCCCGGATGGAGCAACTCTCTTTGCATGCTGGGAGTTTTTGTAGAGGCCTTAATGAGCCAACTTAATTCAGCTGGGCTCATTACCTCTATCTACCCCTGCAGGACTCTCAGCACTTCCCCCTAGTGGTACAAATCGGCATAGAGCCTGAATCTGGGACACACATATTTGCCATACTGGATGCAACCAGGCGATTTTACCTGCCTGATGTCACAATATATGCAGTCAGGTCCATAAATATTGGGACATCAAAACAATTCTAATCTTTTTGGCTCTATACACCACCACAATAGATTTGAAATGAAATGAACAAGATGTGCTTTAACTGCAGACTTTCAGCTTTAACTTGAGGGTATTTACATCCAAATCAGGTGAACGGTAATGGTTGCAAATCCTTTGCAGTCAATTACAGCCTGAAGTCTGGAACGTATAGACATCACCAGACGCTGGGTTTCATCCCTGGTGATGCTCTGCCAGGCCTTTACTACAACTGTCTTCAGTTCCTGCTTGTTCTTGGGGCATTTTCCCTTCAGTTTTGTCTTCAGCAAGTGAAATGCATGCTCAATCGGATTCAGGTCAGGTGATTGACTTGGCCATTACATAACATTCCGCTTCTTTCTCTTAAAAATCTCTTTGGTTGCTTTCGCAGTATGCTTCGGGTCATTGTCCAACTGCACTGTGAAGGTCCGTCCAATGAGTTCTGAAGCATTTTGCTGAATATGAGCAGATAATATTGTCCGAAACACTTCAGAATTCATCCTGCTGCTTTTGTCAGCAGTCACATCATCAATAAATACAAGAGAACCAGTTCCATTGGCAGCCATACATGCCCACGCCATGACACTACCACCACCATGCTTCACTGATGAGGTGGTATGCTTTGGATCATGAACAGTTCCTTTCCTTCTCCATACTCTTCTCTTCCCATCACTCTGGTACAAGTTGATCTTGGTCTCATCTGTCCATAGGATGTTGTTCCAGAACTGTGAAGGCTATTTTAGATGTTGTTTGGCAAACACTAATCTGACCTTCCTGTTTTTGAGGCTCACCAATGGTTTACATCCTGTGGTGAACCCTCTGTATTCACTCTGGTGAAGTCTTCTCTTGATTGTTGACTTTGACACACATACACCTACCTCCTGGAGAGTGTTCTTCATCTGGCCAACTGTTATGAAGGGTGTTTTCTTCACCAGGGAAAGAATTCTTCGGTCATCCACCACAGTTGTTTTCCGTGGTCTTCCGGGTCTTTTGGTGTTGCTGAGCTCACCGGTGCGTTCTTTCTTTTTAAGAATGTTCCAAACAGTTGATTTGGCCACACCTAATGTTTTTGCTATCTCTCTGATGGGTTTGTTTTGTTTTTTCAGCCCACTGATGGTGACACTGATGGATTTCATATTGAGAGTTGACAGCAACAGATTCCAAATGCAAATAGCACACATGAAATTAACTCTGGACCTTTTATCTACTCCTTGTAAATGGGATAATGAGGAAATAACACACACCCGGCCATGGAACAGCTGAGCATCCAATTGTCCCATTACTTTTGGTCCCTTAAAAAGTGGGAGGCACAAATACAAACTGTTGTAATTCCTACACCGTTCACCTGATTTGGATGTAAATACCCTCAAATTAAAGCTGAAATCCTGCAGTTAAAGCACATCTTTTTCATTTCATTTCAAATCCATTGTGGTGGTGTATAGAGCCAAAAAGATTAGAATTGTGTCAATGTCCCAATATTTATGGACCTGAGTGTATGTAATAGTTCTTTATATCAGTAGAGGGATCACCAGCAGGAGGAAGGAGGTCCTGATTCCTCTATATAGATCTTTATATCACTAGAGGGGTCACCAGCAGGAGGAAGGAGGTCCTGATTCCTCTATATAGATCTTTATATCACTAGAGGGATCACCAGCAGGAGGAAGGAGGTCCTGATTCCTCTATATAGATCTTTATATCACTAGAGGGGTCACCAGGGGGAGGAAGGAGGTCCTGATTCCTCTATATAGATCTTTATATCACTAGAGGGGTCACCAGCAGAAGAAAGGAGGTCCTGATTCCTCTATATAGATCTTTATATCACTAGAGGGGTCACCAGGGGGAGGAAGGAGGTCCTGATTCCTCTATATAGATCTTTATATCACTAGAGGGGTCACCAGCAGTAGGAAGTAGGTCCTGATTCCTCTATATAGATCATTATATCACTAGAGGGGTCACCAGCAGAAGAAAGGAGGTCCTGATTCCTCTATATAGATCTTTATATCACTAGAGGGGTCACCAGGGGGAGGAAGGAGGTCCTGATTCCTCTATATAGATCTTTATATCACTAGATGAGTCACCAGCAGAAGGAAGGAGGTCCTGATTCCTCTATATAGATCATTATATCACTAGAGGGATCACCAGCAGGAGGAAGGAGGTCCTGATTCCTCTATATAGATCTTTATATCACTAGAGGGGTCACCAGCAGGAGGAAGGAGGTCCTGATTCCTCTATATAGATCTTTATATCACTAGAGGGGTCACCAGGGGGAGGAAGGAGGTCCTGATTCCTCTATATAGATCTTTATATCACTAGAGAGGTCACCAGCAGGAGGAAGGAGGCCCTGATTCCTCTATATAGATCTTTATATCAATAGAGAGGTCACCAGCAGAAGGAAGGAGGCCCTGATTCCTCTATATAGATCTTTATATCACTAGATGAGTCACCAGCAGAAGGAAGGAGGTCCTGATTCCTCTATATAGATCATTATATCACTAGAGGGGTCACCAGCAGTAGGAAGTAGGTCCTGATTCCTCTATATAGATCATTATATCACTAGAGGGATCACCAGCAGGAGGAAGGAGGTCCTGATTACTCTATATAGATCTTTATATCACTAGAGGGGTCACCAGGAGGAGGAAGGAGGTCCTGATTCCTCTATATAGATCTTTATATCACTAGAGGGATCACCAGCAGGAGGAAGGAGGTCCTGATTCCTCTATATAGATCATTATATCACTAGAGGGGTCACCAGCAGTAGGAAGTAGGTCCTGATTCCTCTATATAGATCATTATATCACTAGAGGGATCACCAGCAGGAGGAAGGAGGTCCTGATTACTCTATATAGATCTTTATATCACTAGAGGGGTCACCAGGAGGAGGAAGGAGGTCCTGATTCCTCTATATAGATCTTTATATCACTAGAGGGGTCACCAGCAGGAGGAAGGAGGTCCTGATTCCTCTATATAGATCTTTATATCACTAGAGAGGTCACCAGCAGGAGGAAGGAGGCCCTGATTCCTCTATATAGATCTTTATATCAATAGAGAGGTCAACAGCAGGAGGAAGGAGGTCCTGATTCCTCTATATAGATCTTTATATCACTAGAGAGGTCACCAGCAGGAGGAAGGAGGCCCTGATTCCTCTATATAGATCTTTATATCACTAGAGGGGTGACCAGCAGGAGGAAGGAGGTCCTGGTTTCTCTATATAGATCTTTATATCAATAGAGAGGTCAACAGCAGGAGGAAGGAGGTCCTGATTCCTCTATATAGATCTTTATATCAATAGAGAGGTCAACAGCAGGAGGAAGGAGGCCCTGATTCCTCTATATAGATCTTTATATCAATAGAGAGGTCAACAGCAGGAGGAAGGAGGTCCTGATTCCTCTATATAGATCTTTATATCACTAGAGAGGTCACCAGCAGGAGGAAGGAGGCCCTGATTCCTCTATATAGATCTTTATATCACTAGAGGGGTGACCAGCAGGAGGAAGGAGGTCCTGGTTTCTCTATATAGATCTTTAGTTATAAGTAGAGAAACATAAAAATACATATCAGACCCTTATCCTTGATGAGGGATCAGGGCCTGGTATTGATGTCAGAGGAGATAAGTCCTTTGGGTCTGACATTAATAAAAAGGTGGATAAAGAAAAAAATGTATGTGAGGTCCCCCTAAAATCTATTCCAGATCCTTATCTGAGCATGCAACCTGGCAGGCCAAGAAAGAGCAGGGACAAGCATGCACCACCCTTCGTGACCCATAAAAGGCCACATGCCCTCACCATGGGAAGAGTATATTGAAAGCGGGACCCCCCTGCAAAGGACTTTGTCCCCTTGTTGATGGGGGCCTCTTCCCCACAAACATTAGGTATGGGTTTCTGTTATAGGAACTTGGATAATCCAGGAAGGGAAAGCTATGCTGTTATGTTGCCTACCCTCCTCGTGTTTCTTTTGTCTTTTTCAGTTGACCTACAGAACATTGACTGATGCTTATACAGCGACTGACTATCCAGAATCTCTGGCATCTAGCCATCATCAGAGGAAGTTCTCCAGGACATGTCCAATTCCACTAGTTTCCACCCCAACTTCTTCCTTTTAATGGGGATTCCTGGTTTGGAGAATTCCCACCTTCTGCTCTCCATCCTGTTTTGCTTCATGTATATTTTAGGTGTAGCAGCCAACTCCATCTTGATAGCAGTAATCTCAGTTCATGAAAGCCTTCACCAGCCCATGTACTTCTTCCTTGTGATGTTGGCAGTTGGAGATCTTGTTCTAAGCTCCACCACAGTCCCGAAGACCCTCTGTATTTTTTGGTTTGGTTCTCATGAAATTTCTTTCAACAGCTGCTTGGTCCAAATATTTTTCATTCACTTTATCTGCATGACGGAGTCGGCCATTTTGCTTGCTATGGCATATGATCGCTACATCGCCATCTGTTACCCTCTGTCCTATGTGACAAAGCTCAATCTGTCTTTTGTTACGACTGTCATTTTGGTTTCAGTGACCAGAAGCCTTATTATAATAACCCCCTTAGTTCTTCTTGCTTGGCGGTTACCATACCAGGATAGTAACATCATAGAACACACGTACTGCGAACATATGGCCATGGCTAGACTGGCAACTGCAAGCATACTGATCAATGTCATCTATGGAATGGTGATAATGGTTCTGACCTCTGTGATAGATTTATTCCTCATTGGGTTGTCCTATGTTTCAATCATTCAGGCCATTATGAGACTCTCCACTTCAGAGGCCCGTCGCAAGACTTCAAGCACCTGTGTGTCCCACCTCTGTGTCATCACCTTGCTGTATGTCCCGGCCTTCTTCTCCTTCATAGCACACAGGATCCCTCACAACAACTTCCCGCCCTATGTCCATATTCTGGTGGCCAATATCTATGTCATTGTTCCTCCCATGCTGAATCCTATCATATATGGAGTGAGGACAAAGGAGATTCAACAGAAGGCCATCAAGATGTTTACTGGGAAATTTATTGAATATCACTAATGTCATGAAAGAGACGTCTGTCTATCTCTAAAAAGAAGTTCCCTACAATAAAAGAGCTATTTATCTCGCCTCTCCTATGACCTGTGTCTTCACTCCATTGCAGCACTGCAGGCTTCTTCAGTGTATTTTGGCGTTTTGACACTGTCCCCAGCAGAACCCCAGTTCTTACATCTGGTGTCCCCAGCAGAGCCCCAGTCCTTATATCTGGTTCCCCAGTGGAGCCCCAGTCTTTACATCAGTGTCCTCAGCAGAGCCCCAGTCCTTACATCAGTGTTCCCAGTGGAGCCCCAGTCCTTATATCTGGTGTCCCCAGCGGAGCCCCAGTCCTTACATCAGTGTCCCCAGCAGAGCCCCAGTCCTCATATCAGTGTCCCCAGCGGAGCCCCATTCCTCATATCTGGTGTCCCCAGCGGAGCCCCAGTCCTTACATCAGTGTCCCCAGCAGAGCCCCAGTCCTTATATCAGTGTCCCTAGCGGAGCCCCAGTGTCCCCAGTGGAGCCCCAGTGTCCCCAGCGGAGCCCCAGTCCTTACATCAGTGTCCCCAGCGGAGCCCCAGCCCTTATATCTGGTGTCCCCAGCGGAGCCCCCGTCCTTATATATGGTGTCCCCAGCAGAGCCCCAGTCCTTACATCAGTGTCCCCAGTGGAGCCCCAGTCCTTACATCGGTGTTCCCAGTAGAGCCCCAGTCTTTACATCAGTGTCCCCAGCAGAGCCCCAGTCCTTACATCAGTGTCCCCAGTGGAGCCCCAGTCCTTACATCAGTGTCCCCAGTAGAACCCCAGTCCTTATATCTGGTGTCCCCAGCGAAGCCCCAGTCCTTATATGTGGTGTCCCTAGCAGAGCCCCAGTCCTTACATCAATGTCCTCAGTGGAGCCCCAGTCCTTATATCTTGTGTCCCCAGTGGAGCCCTAGTCCTTATATCTGGTGTCCCCAGCGGAGCCCCAGTATTTACATCAGTGTCTCCAGTGGAGCCCCAGTCCTTATATCATTGTCCCCAGCAGAGCCCCAGTCCTTACATCAGTGTCCCCAGCAGAGCCCCAGTCCTTACATCAGTGTCTCCAGTGGAGCCCCAGTCCTTACATCATTGTCCCCAGCAGAGCCACAGTCCTTACATCAGTGTCCTCAGCGGAGCCCCGCCCTTACATCAGTGTCTCCAGTGGAGCCCCAGTCCTTACATCATTGTCCCCAGCAGAGCCACAGTCCTTACATCAGTGTCCTCAGCGGAGACCCCGCACTTACATCAGTGTCCCCCAGCAGAACCCCAGTCTTTACATCAGTGTCCCCAGTGGAGTCCCAGTCCTTACATCAGTGTCCCCAGTGGAGTCCCAGTCCTTACATCAGTATTCCCTCTCATCAGACACACAGGGCGGAGGGTTGGCATCAGCTCCATGATTTCCCATCTTTCCCTGTGTGTTCAGTGGAGAGGGGAGGGGCCTCCGATCCGTGCAGGCAATCGGTTTCAGTGTACAAGTGAATTGTCTACTTGTACACTAGGGATGAGCTTCGTGTTCGAGTCGAACCCATGTTCGACTCGAACATCGGCTGTTCGATCGTTCGCCGAATTGCGAACGATATGGGCCGTTCGCGCCAAATTCGTGTGGCGCGTCACGGCCCATAATTCACTGCGGCATCGCAGTGCATTGCTTGCTGATGATTGGCCAAGCATGCACTATGACCCGCATGCTTGGCCAATCACAGCGCCGCCTTAACAGAGAGCCATAATTGGCCAAAGCCAAGGAGGCTTTGGCCAATTATGGCTCAGGGGATTTAGTACACACCCCACACTATATAAGGCCGCCTGCACGGCGGCCCTGTGCAGTGTGTTCCGGTGTGCTTAGAGAGAGAGAGAGACAGTGTCATTTCATTTGAGTTAGCTAGATTAGGCAGGACAGTCAGTCAGTTAGCTGCACTTAAAGTGTATTGTGTATATATATGCATCCCAGGTGTTGCATATATATATATATATATATATACACTGTATTCAGTTTAGCTAGATCCGTTCCTGTTATCTTCTAGACTATTTACATTTAGTGCAGTGCATCCTGCTCACAGTGTTCAGCTAGATCCGTTCCTGTTATCTTCTTACTGACAGGCAGGCTTGTCTTGTTACAGTATTTTAAAGAAAATTACTGGTGTTCTTTTGATCCTATTAGTACCACAGTCAGGCAGCTAGACTATTTACATTTAGTGCAGTGCGTCCTGCTCACAGTGTTCTGCTAAACCTACAAGTTAGTGGGGTGCGTCCTGCTCACAGTGTTCAGCTAAACCTACAAGTTAGTGGGGTGCGTCCACCTCACAGTGTTCAGCTAAACCTACAAGCTAGTGGGGTGCGTCCTGCTCACAGTGTTCAGCTAGATCCGTTCCTGTTATCTTCCTACTGACAGGCAGGCTTGTCTTGTTACAGTATTTACAGCTACCTGAAGAAAATTGCTGGTGTTCTTTTGATCCTATTAGTACCACAGTCAGGCAGCTAGACTATTTACAGTTAGTGCAGTGCGTCCTGCTCACAGTGTTCTGCTAAACCTACAAGTTAGTGGGGTGCGTCCACCTCACAATGTTCAGCTAAAGCTACCTGTAGAAGGTTGGTGGTGTTCTCATACTACAGGCAGGCAGTTGATTTTGCTAGCTGCAGTATCAGTACATATATATATATATATATATATATTAGGGATGAGCTTCGAGTTCGAGTCGAACTCATGTTCGACTCGAACATTGGCTGTTCGCAAGTTCACCGAACAGCGAACAATTTGGGGTGTTTGCGGCAAATTCGAATGCCGCGGAACACCCTTTAAAAGTCTATGGGAGAAATCAAAAGTGCTAATTTTAAAGGCTAATATGCAAGTTATTGTCATAAAAAGTGTTTGGGGACCTGGGTCCTGCCCCAGGGGACATGGATCAATGCAAAAAAAAGTTTTAAAAACGGCCGTTTTTTCAGGAGCAGTGATTTTAATAATGCTTAAAGTCAATCAATAAAAGTGTAATATCCCTTTAAATTTCGTACCTGGGGGGTGTCTATAGTGTGCCTGTAAAGGGGCGCATGTTTCCTGTGTTTAGAACAGTCTGACAGCAAAATGACATTTTGAAGGAAAAAACTCATTTAAAACTACTCGCGGCTATTGCATTGCCGACAATACACATAGAAGTTCATTGATAAAAACGGCATGGGAATTCCCCAAAGGGGAACCCCGGCCAAAATTTAAAAAAAAAAATGACGTGGGGTTCCCCCTAAATTCCATACCAGACCAGGGTCTGGTATGGATTTTAAGGGGAACCCCGCGCCAAAAAAAAAAAAAAAAAACGGCGTGGGGTCCCCCCAAAAATCCATACCAGACCCTTATCCGAGCACGCAACCTGGCAGGCCGCAGGAAAAGAGGGGGGGACGAGAGTGCGGCCCCCCCTCCCTCCTGAACCGTACCAGGCCACATGCCCTCAACATTGGGAGGGTGCTTTGGGGTAGCCCCCCAAAACACCTTGTCCCCATGTTGATGAGGACAAGGGCCTCATCCCCACAACCCTGGCCGGTGGTTGTGGGGGTCTGCGGGCGGAGGGCTTATCGGAATCTGGAAGCCCCCTTTAACAAGGTGACCCCCAGATCCCGGCCCCCCCGTGTGTGAAATGGTAAGGGGGTACATAAGTACCCCTACCATTTCACGAAAAAAGTGTCAAAAATGTTAAAAATGACAAGAGACAGTTTTTGACAATTCCTTTATTTAAATGCTTCTTCTTTCTTCTATCTTCCTTCATCTTCTGGTTCTTCTGGTTCTTCTGGCTCTTCTGGTTCTTCCTCCGGCGTTCTCGTCCAGCATCTCCTCCGCGGCGTCTTCTATCTTCTTCTCCTCGGGCCGCTCCGCACCCATGGCATGGGGGGGAGGCTCCCGCTCTTCTCTTCTTCTTTTCTTCTCTTCTTCTCTTCTTCTTTTCTTCTTTTCTTCTCCGGGCCGCTCCGCAATCCATGCTGGCATGGAGGGAGGCTCCCGCTGTGTGACGGCGCTCCTCGTCTGACAGTTCTTAAATAACGGGGGGGGCGGGGCCACCCGGTGACCCCGCCCCCCTCTGACGCATGGTGACTTGACGGACTTCCCTGTGACGTCACGGGGAATGCCACAGGGAAGTCCCGTCAAGTCACCGTGCGTCAGAGGGGGGCGGGGTCACCGGGTGGCCCCGCCCCCCCGTTATTTAAGAACTGTCAGACGAGGAGCGCCGTCACACAGCGGGAGCCTCCCTCCATGCCAGCATGGATTGCGGAGAGGCCCGGAGAAGAAAATGAAGAAGAGAAGAAGAGAAGAAAAGAAGAAGAGAAGAACGGGAGCCTCCCCCCCATGCCATGGGTGCGGAGCGGCCCGAGGAGAAGAAGACAGAAGACGCCGCGGAGGAGATGCTGGACGAGAACGCCGGAGGAAGAACCAGAAGAGCCAGAAGAACCAGAAGAACCAGAAGATGAAGGAAGATAGAAGAAAGAAGAAGCATTTAAATAAAGGAATTGTCAAAAACTGTCTCTTGTCATTTTTAACATTTTTGACACTTTCTTCGTGAAATGGTAGGGGTACTTATGTACCCCCTTACCATTTCACACAGGGGGGGGGGCCGGGATCTGGGGGTCACCTTGTTAAAGGGGGCTTCCAGATTCCGATAAGCCCCCCGCCCGCAGACCCCCACAACCACCGGCCAGGGTTGTGGGGATGAGGCCCTTGTCCTCATCAACATGGGGACAAGGTGTTTTGGGGGGCTACCCCAAAGCACCCTCCCAATGTTGAGGGCATGTGGCCTGGTACGGTTCAGGAGGGAGGGGGGGCCGCACTCTCGTCCCCCCCTCTTTTCCTGCGGCCTGCCAGGTTGCGTGCTCGGATAAGGGTCTGGTATGGATTTTTGGGGGGACCCCACGCCGTTTTTTTTTTTTTTTTTGGCGCGGGGTTCCCCTTAAAATCCATACCAGACCTGAAGGGTCTGGCATGGAATTTAGGGGGAACCCCACGTCATTTTTTTTTTTTTTTATTTTGGCCGGGGTTCCCCTTAATATCCATACCAGACCTGAAGGGCCTGGTATGGAATTTAGGAGGACTCCCACGTCATTTTTTTTTTTTAATTTTGGTTCGGGGTTCCCTTTTGGGGAATTCCCATGCCGTTTTTATCAATGAACTTCTATGTGTATTGTCGGCAATGCAATAGCCGCGCCCGCGAGTAGTTTTAAATGAGTTTTTTCCTTCAAAATGTCATTTTGCTGTCAGACTGTTCTAAACACAGGAAACATGCGCCCCTTTACAGGCATACTATAGACACCCCCCAGGTACGAAATTTAAAGGAATATTACACTTTTATTGTTTGACTTTAAGCATTATTAAAATCACTGCTCCTGAAAAAACGGCCGTTTTTAAAACTTTTTTTTGCATTGATCCATGTCCCCTGGGGCAGGACCCAGGTCCCCAAACACTTTTTATGACAATAACTTTCATATAAGCCTTTAAAATTAGCACTTTTGATTATTCATGTTCGTGTCCCATAGACTTTAACGGTGTTCGCATGTTCGAACGAACTTTTTTCCTGTTCGCATGTTCTGGTGCGAACCGAACAGGGGGGTGTTCGGCTCATCCCTAATATATATATATATATATATATATATATATATATATATATATATATATCCCAGCTTAGTGCAGCTACAGGCCATTAGTATGTCTGGAAGGCCAAGAAGGAGAGGCAGACAGTCACAAGCCAATAAGAGAGGGCAAGCAGGCTCTGTGTCTAGTGCTGGTCGTGGAGACGGTGCATCCTCATCAGCACGTGGCCATGGGACACGCTTGGCCTTTTTTTCGGCAGCTGGCCATGTTGAGCCGCAACATGCGGAAGACTTGGTCGAGTGGATGACCAAGCCGTCCTCATCCTCCTCTTCCTCTCTCACCCATGCCCAGGGTGCTTTGTCTGGCAAAGCAGCGGCCTCTTCCCTCGGCTCAATGTCATCAGTGACTCCTTCCCTAGCCCCACCATGTCCTCCTGAGGAGTCCCTCGAACTGTTTGACCACAGTGTTGGGTACATGCTCCAGGAGGATGCCCAGCGTTTGGAAGGCTCTGATGATGATACTGAGCTCGATGAAGGCAGTAACACGAGCACGGACAGAGGGGGTGCCCAAGAAGGACAGCAATCTGGCAGTCATGCTCCCCCTGCTGCAGCATACTGCCAGGTTTGCTCCAGTGATGAGGAGGGAGGGGATGATGAGATCACTGACTCAACGTGGGTGCCTGATAGGAGAGAGGAGGAGGAGGAGGAGGAGGCGGCACATCACCAATGAGGCAGGATGCCCTCCAGGGGCCAGCCTAAGGGCAGCACATTGACTGCATCACACCCCAAAGCTCCACATGTGCAGGGCGCTGCAGTCTCTGCGCGTTATTCAAAAAGTTCTTTGGTGTGGGCCTTTTTTGAGACGAGTGCATCAGATCGCACTGCTGCTATTTGCAACATATGTCTCAAGCGTATCTCGCGTGGCCAAAACATCTCCCGCTTGGGTACCACATGCTTGACCAGACATATGTTGACCTGCCATGCAGTTCGTTGGCAAGCGTATCTAAAAGACCCACACCAAAGAACAAAGAGGACCTCTGCTTGCTCCTCATCAGCTGAGATTTCCAACCCCACTAGACCTTCAGTCCTCTCTGAGACCTGCACTGAGAGGAATGAAGGTGTAGAATTAGGTGTGTCACAGCCACGTACTTGTGGGCAATCTGATTTTGGTACACCGACATCAGATTGTACCAGGCAAATTTCCCTGCCCCAGCTGCTGCACCGCCGAAAGAAGTTTGCTCACAGCCATCCACATGCCCAACGGTTGAATGCTAGCTTGGCAAAATTGCTAGCACTTCAACTGCTGCCTTTTCAGTTGGTAGACTCTGCCCCCTTCCGTGAGTTTGTGGAATGTGCGGTTCCTCAGTGGCAGGTACCCAAACGCCACTTTTTCTCACGGAAGGCGATTCCGGCTCTCTACCAGCATGTGGAAGGCAATGTCCATGCCTCGCTGGACAGGGCGGTCAGCGGTAAGGTGCATATTACCGCTGACTCATGGTCCAGCAGGCATGGACAGGGATGTTACCTAAGTTTCACGGCGCATTGGGTGACTCTGCTGGCAGCTGGGAAGGATGCAGGACAAGGTGCAGTAGTGTTGGAGGTTGTTCCGCCACCACGCCTCCAAAATGCTAATGATTGTGACACACCTCTCTCCTCCACCCCCTCCTCTTCTTCTTCCTCCATGGCCTCTTCCTCGGAACCAGCGGTGCTCCGTAGTCGTTCAAGGGGCTACGCAAGTACGCAGGCCAAAAGATGCCATGCGGTGCTTGAGCTGGTGTGCTTGGGGGACAGGAGCCACACTGGGGCAGAGGTTCTGTCAGCTCTGCAGGGGCAGGTTCAGAGGTGGTTGACGCCACGCCAACTTAAGGCAGGAATGGTGGTTTGCGACAATGGCACCAACCTCCTCTCTGCCCTCCGACAGGGACAAATGACCCATGTGCCCTGTTTGGCTCACGTCCTTAACTTGGTGGTGCAGCGGTTCTTGGGCAGGTACCCGGGCTTACAGGATGTCCTGAGGCAGCCCAGGAAAGTCTGTGTGCATTTCCGCCGGTCATATAATGCCAGTGCTCGGCTGGCAGACCTCCAAAAGGAGTTTAACCTGCCCAAGAACCGCCTAATCTGTGACACTCCCACCAGGTGGAACTCAACGTTGGCCATGGTGCAGCGGCTGCACACGCAGCAGAGGGCCATCAATGAGTACCTGTGCGACTATGGCACCAGGACAGGGTCAGGGGAGCTTGGTTTTTTTTCCCCACGCCAGTGGGCCATGATCAGGGATGCATGCACTGTCCTGTCACCATTTGAGGAGGCCACGAGGATGGTGAGCAGTGACAGTGCATGCATCAGTGACACTGTCCCCCTTGTCCACCTGTTGGAGCACACGCTGCGTGGAATAATGGACAGGGCACTTGAGGCAGAACAGAGGCAGGAAGAGGAGGACTTCCTTAGCTCTCAAGGCCCCCTTTATCCAGACAGTGTTCCTGCGTGCCCGCCGATCACACAGGAAGAGGACGAGGAGGAAGAGGACGAGGAGGAAGAGGAGGAGGAGGAGGAGGAAGATTGTGTCAGTATGGAGGTGGAGCCTGGCACTCAGCATCAGCAGCAGTCTTTAAGGGATCAGTCCCAAGAAACACATGGACTTGTACGTGGCTGGGAGGAGGTGGCTGCGGACCATGTCGTCCTTAGTGACCCAGAGGACTCCGGACCGAATGCCTCAGCAAACCTACGCTGCATGGCCTCCCTGATCCTGCAAAGCCTGCGTAAGGATCCTCGTATTCGTGGTATCAAGGAGAAGGACCAATACTGGCTGGCAACCCTCCTTGATCCACGTTACAAGGGTAAGGTTGCGGACCTTATCTTGCCATCGCAGAGGGAGCAGAGGATGAAACATCTTCGGGAGGCCTTGCAGAAAGGTCTGTGCAACGCGTTCCCAGAGACTGGGAGGTTACAAACTCCTGTTTCTGGACAACGTGTTGCTGAGGCTTCGGTCAGTCAAAGAAGGAGCGGTGGAGAAGGTGGCCGTCTGACCGATGCGTTCAGACAATTTTTTGGTCCGCAGCCCCAAGGTATGATCGGTTCCAGCAACCATCGCCAGCGTCTGTTTTACATGGTGCAGGAATACCTAGGGGCAAGATCAGACTTGGACACCTTTCCCACCGAAAATCCTCTGGGTTACTGGGTCTTGAGGATGGATCACTGGCCAGAGCTTGCACAGTATGCAATTGAGCTACTGGCCTGTCCTGCATCCAGCGTTCTTTCGGAACGCACATTCAGTGCTGCTGGAGGCGTGGTAACCGATCACAGGGTGCGTCTGTCCACTGACTCGGTCGATCGACTGACCTTCATAAAAATGAATGAGTCTTGGATCACCACCAGCTACCAAGCACCTGATGCTGATGTAACCGAATAATTTTTTTGGAAATCTCAGATCCCTTCAAAGACTGCCTATGCTGATGCTGAGTGACTATCCCTGAGTAATTATCCTCTTCCTCCTCAATCATCACGCTGATAGCTTGTAAGAACATTTTTGGTTCTGGGTGCCACCACCAGTGCCTAAGGCACAATTTTTCAGCCCCTGTTTAACAGGGGCGTGTAATTACGATTTTTGATGTAATACTTTGCAGCAGGGCTCGTTCCTGCATTCCAACTAGAGTGTCTGTGAGGGGTTGCAGTGTTGTGGCACCAGCACCAGTGCCTAAGGCCTAATTTTTCAGCTCCTGTTCAACAGGGGCATGTAATTACAATTCTTGATCTAATATTTTACAGCCGGGCCCTGTGAGGGCTTACAGTGTTGTGGCCACAGCAACACCTAAGGCCCAAATTTCTGCTGAGTATATAGGGCAGGACCCTACTTTCAAACAACTAACTTACAAACGACTCCTACTTGCAAACGGAAGGAGACAACAGGAAGTGAGATGAAATCTACCCCTAGGAAGGGAAATTCTCTCCTGTAAGAGTTAATATGGGAAAAACATTTCTCCTTTCCACTGATGCTTTCCAATCCATTGGGACAAAAAGTGAGGTGAAATCTTCTGAAGAGGAGGAAAGACAGCAAAACAAATGTCACAGGGGTGATAACCCTTCCCTATGTTTTCCAAAAAGCTTAAAAAAGATTTTTTGGCTGGAGCTAAACACGTTAAAAATGTACCAGTTCAAAATTACAAAGAGATTCTACTTAACAACAAACCTACAGTCCCTATCTTGTTTGCACCGCCTGTATACTGCTGTTCAGAGTATATAGGGCCTGGGGGCCCCACACCTTTCCTTATTTTAATTTGGGTGCGGGGTTCCCCTTAATATCCATACAAGACCCAAAGGGCCTGGTAATGGACTGGGGGGTACCCATGCCGTTTGTCTCACTGATTTTCATCCATATTGCCGGGACCCGACATTACATTAAACCCGCAAGCAGTTTTAAATGAGATTTTTTCCTTTAGAAATGTCATTTGGTGCAGGGACTGTTCTAAACATGGGAAACACGCGCCACTTTACAGGCATACTATAGACACCCCCCAGGTACGATATTTAAAGGAATATTTCACTTTTTTTTTTTTACTTTAGGCATCAGTAAAATCACTGCTCCCGAAAAAACGGCCGTTTTTAAAATTTTTTTTTGCATTGATACATGTCCCCTGGGGCAGGACCCGGGTCCCCAAACCCTTTTTAGGACAATACCATGCAAATTAGCCTTTAAAATGAGCACTTTTGATTTCGAACGTTCGAGTCCCATAGACGTCAATGGGGTTCTAACGTTCGTGCGAACTTTCAGTCCGTTCGCAGGTTCTGGTGCGAACCGAACCGGGGGGGTGTTCGGCTCATCCCTATTGTACACTGAAGAGAGAAGTCGATTGGCTGCATGGATCGGAGGCCCCTCCCCTCTCCACTGAACACACGGGGAAAGAGACCTCACAGTGGTGGCAGCCATCTTTTTGTAGCCCGCTGCAGTCTTTGCCAAAAACAGTCCTGATTCCCGAGACAAAATCAAAATCCCTGGATTTTAATTGGGACGAGCTCTGATCAGGACGAGGGTCCAAAAATCGGGATTGTCCCAGGAAAATGGGGACTGTTGGCAAATATGCATTTAGGGGAGGTAGGAGACACAAGTAAATTATGTCTTCTATTGTAAAGAGCTTTGGATTTTTTTTTTTTTTTTTAGAGAATGACAGCCTTTAGCCATTCAAGTCCCATGGACCGTTTTAACTGCTTCTCACTCACCTACAGTATATTTACTGCAAGAGGGCATCAGCTACAGGTTACGAGAAGTACTGGTACTTCACCCGAAGTGCGCAGTGGTGCGATCTCGTGCCGGATCACCATGCTCGGTACCCGCCGTGAGCAACCAAGATAGCATGTGAGCAGTATGACCAATCATACAGATTACTTGGTTACATGTAAGCAAACTGTCATTGTTGTGATGCTGCAATTGGCCCACAGCTATCACATGGTGCCTGGCTACCTGTATCATGTGCCAATCACAGCATCGAAACAGTAAACAAGCTGCCAAGAATGGAAAGCCATTCATGACAATTAGGACTATTGCTTATAACATCACAGTTATAAGCAATAACTGGGTAAAAAGGAATCGCTGATCACCCCTCCAGAGTGGTTCCGGCTGGTCCCTTCTGGCACCAGATCTGGAACTGTGACTGTCAGTGACAAGTAGGACCCAGTGCTAAGCCCAGGAACTGTAACAGTCAGCTGACGGGCTACCAACCTTGCTGAACAGCTCTCCATAGGAGCTCCTGTAGCAGATGGCTGGGAACACAGCATTGTGTTTATATGGGAAGGGATATGACATCATAAGTGACATCACAGCCCTTCCTCTGAGTACGGAGGCTGGGATAAAGCTGTTGCAGTTCTGTCCAGCATCTTCCTACAGCAGTAGGCCACTGCTATAGTGATATGTTGCTGGCTGTCTGCAGTCAGCAATAGATCACTGTTAGAAATGATCTGTTGCTGCACAGCTGCATGGGGAGTCTTGGGGCTGGCCCCATCCAACACACAGAATCGCATGACAATCGCAATGTAAGAATCGTCTAGTGTGAACACTCGTTCCCTCTACATGATTATGTGAACAGGGCCCAGAGGGTTTTCCTGCCTCTACAGAAGAAGGTTGCCCATGCACAACACAAATGCTTCAACCTCCAAACTGTTTCAGTAACCTTCGACCTCTGCATACACTGCAATTGTCCTCTCAGGCTTCGGCCTGGTCAGGTCACCTGTCTGTAAACTCTAGACAGGCCAGCAGCCAGACGTATACACCCCCAGTGTCTACGTGTGCCTGCTGCCCCCTGGCATCACAATGTTCTCCATGAGAGGATGGAGCCCTGAGCCTCACTGAGCACCCACCCTGTGTACAGGGGCAAAATCAGAGAGGGCTGGAAAACAGGACAAACATGGACCCAGGGTTGGAGACTTTCTTCTACCCAAAACTCTACAAAGCCTCCAGGCTCCAGGGCTCAGAGCAGAACTTAGTCCCCTCCTGACAGCTGTTGGTGCCCAACAGGCTTTAAGTGGGCTTCCATGTCGGAACACGGAGCAGCTTCACGATCACTTTGTTTGATTTGCTCACACAGCAGTTATATGAACCTGTCCTGCTGCCCCTCATCAGAAGCCAACACCAAGGCCTTTTGAAGATAACTCAGTGAGTGTGGTGGGAACGCGCACTCAGCACACAATCTCAGACACCATGGATGCATGGTGGACCCTTTCGCTGCCAGAGCCATTTTTGCGTTTTTTTTTTTATAACATGTTTAAAAAATATATTTTAAGCCTGAAGATTGCACACACCTGAATGCAGACACCCTAGGGAACAAAATAGCGGTAGTTCCAATTTTTTTTATATCACAGGTTTCTACTGTAAAGGTAAAAAAAATGCACCAAGGTTAATTTTGAGGGCATGCAGATGCATCAAATTACCCAATTTATTTGTAGAATTTCAAAGACGAGGTTACACCAAGTGAATAGATACCCAACATGGCAAACCTTAAATTTGTGTGCGCCCGTGAAATGGTGACAGACTTCAGTACCTGATATTTTCAATAGACGATGCTTTATAAGCCCCCCTATAGGTCATCAGTTTAGTGTTACGGAGGAGGTCTGGTGCTAGAATTATTGCTCTCACTCCAGTATGTACGGCGATACTTAACGTGTATCGCAATCAACGTTTTCATGTTTAAGCGCCCCCGACGCGTAAATTTATGTTTTCCCGTGTGTATACGCGGTGGTTGGGGTGCCTCAAGAATGTTTTTTTTTTTTTTGGATGGGGGTTTAAATGCTGAATTTTTGTCATTTTTTTTATGTTACTTAACTTTTTTTTTCATCACATAGGGGACAAAAAATGTGATGATTTTTTGGTGACAGGTTCTCTTTAATGGGACATCCGGGTCCCAGCCATGGGGGGACCCAGAAGTGACATTTTACATGTTGCTTCCAAGTCACCAACAAGAAGGGGAGGAGTTTGGAAACATGTCCACTCAGCTCCTTCCCCCTTACCTGGCGTCACCCACTATGCCGGTCCCGGGCCCGCAAATGGGAGAGTCAAGCCCAGGATACATGGCGGGGGGGGGGGGGGGGCTTGCTCTTTTGCTTTCTCTGTCCTTCTCTCCCAGCAATGAGTGCAGAGCCTGATGATGTCACAATGGCTGTCTATGTTTATCAACCTTTTCTATGGAACAATGTAACAACTCCAATGTATATTAAATAGAGGCCTAGTGAGAACCCATCATGTGTAATAGCTTTTTGTTTTGTTTTACTATTGTATTGTTTTTTCCCATGTGAAAATACACATATTCAAAAATAAAAATGTCTATAATATTTTCATCATCACATATCAGATGAAAATTGGTTGGGGCTCCTCAGGGACAGGGTTATGTAGACAGCAGTTATTGCCCCCCCCCCCCCAATCCTGTCACCTGCAGGGGGTGTGAATGAGGACTAAGTTGAATGGCTGAATTCCCCGTTTCTCTGGTCATGACTCAGCCTTCTCTTGCCTTAGATAACAACCCAGATCTACAGAGACCATGATGAGTCCATTCCACATTGTGTCCTTAGTATAGCGCGGTGTACCTGGTCCCTACATTGTATTTTTGGAGAACAGAAATATGTTGAAGGTCACAGGAACTTATGGTGGTGGATGGAAGGTTTTTCAGGCTGATAAGTAAAAGGGGACCTGATAAATGTCTTCATCTTTTCACTGGTCAAACATCTTCGTAAATCTCATTGCATTTTCCAGGTGAGGTCTCACTAATGATTTTTAGGGATGATGTCTCTCCCTCTGCAGTCTATACTTCTCTTGATACAAGAAAGGAATTTGCTAGGTTTAGAAACCGCAGCTTGGCATTGCATACTATTATTAAGTCTATAATTTACCAAAACACCTAGATCCCTTCCCACCATTGACTTGCTCAGCTGTTCTCCTTCTGGAATGTATGATTATTAAGTCAATGGTCTACAGCAGGGATATGCAATTAGCGGACCTCCAGCTGTTGCAAAACTACAAGTCCCATCATGCCTCTACCTCTGGGTGACATGCTTGCGGCTGTCAGAGTCTTGCTATGCCTCATGGGAATTGTAGTTCTGCAACAGCTGGAGGTCCGCTGATTACATATCCCTGGTCTACAGGAACACCCAAATGCTTCTCCACCATTGACTCTTCCAGCTGTTCTCCTCCTAAAATGTATGATAATTAAGTCTATGATCTACCAAAATACCCAGATCCCTCTTCACTATTAGCTCCCCAAGCTGTTCTCTTCTTAGAATGTATGATTAATAAGTCTATGATCTACCAGAGCGCCCAGATCCTTCTCCACCATTGACTTGTCCAGCTGTTCTCCTTCTAGAATATATGATTATTAAGTCTATGATCTACTTGAACACCCAGATCCTTCTCCACCATTGATTCTCCCAGCTGTTCTCCTTCTAGAATATACAGTTTGATAAGTGGGTCTATGATCTACAACACCTAGATCCTTCTCAATCTCCACCATTGACTTCCCCAGCTGTTCTCCTCCTAGAATATATGATTAGAAGGTTGATGATCTACCACAGGGGTCTTCAAACTATGGCCCTCCAGTTGTTCAGGAACTAAAATTCCCATTGTGCCTAGTTATGTCCTGGCCATAGTTTGAAGATCCCTGATCTACCAGAACACCTAGATCCATCTCCATCATTGACTTGCCCAGCTGTTCTTCTCCTAGAATGTATGGTTATTAAGTCAATGGTAGCCAGAAAACTCAGATCCTTCTCTACCATTGACTCCCCCATTGTTCTCCTCCTAAAATGTATGATAATTAAGTCTATGATCTACCAAAACACCCAGATTCCTCTTCACTATTAACTCCCCAAGCTGTTCTCTTCTTAGAATGTATGATTAATAAGTCTATGATCTACCAGAGTGCCCAGATCCTTCTCCACCACTGACTTGTCCAGCTGTTCTCCTTCTAGAATATATGATTATTAAGTCAATGATCTACCAGAACACCCAGATCCTTCTCTACCATTGATTCCCCCATTGTTCTCCTCTTAAAATGTAGGATATTAAAGTCTATGATCTATTAAAACACCCAGATCCCTCTCCACCGTTGACTACCTCAACTGTTCCCCTCCTAGAATGCATGATTATTAAGTCTATGATCTCCCTGAGCACCCAGATCTTTCTCCACCATTGACTACATGATTGTTCTCCTCCTAGATTGTATGATTAATAAGTCTATTATCAACTAGAACACCCAAATCCTTCTCCACCATTAACTTCCCCAGCGGTTCTGCTACTAGAATATTTGATTAGTAAGTCTAAGATCTACCTGAATACAATATCCTTATCCAC
This sequence comes from Aquarana catesbeiana, assembly GCA_037953035.1. Classification (NCBI taxonomy): domain Eukaryota; kingdom Metazoa; phylum Chordata; class Amphibia; order Anura; family Ranidae; genus Aquarana; species Aquarana catesbeiana. Next base: position 161,735 of record JBBHAA010002414.1, read on the forward strand.
CATTGTCTTCCCCAGCTGTTTTACTCTTAGAATGTACAGTATGATTAATAATAAGTATAATGTAGGATTAATAAGTCTATCATCTACCAGCGCACCCAAATCCTTCTCCACCCATGACTCCCCCAGCTATTGTCCTCCTAGAATGAATGATTATGATGTCTATGATCTAACCAAACACCAAGATCCTTCTGTTCTCTTAGAATGCATGATTATTAAGTCTATGATCTACCAGAACATCAGATCCTTCTCCACCATTGACTCCCCCAGTTATTCTCCTCCTAAAATGTATGATAATTAAGTCTATGATCTACCAAAACACCCAGATCCCTCTTCACTATTAACTCCCCAAGCTGTTCTCTTCTTTGAATGTATGATTAATAAGTCTATGATCTACCAGAGCGCCCAGATCCTTCTCCACCATTGACTTGTCCAGCTGTTCTCCTTCTAGAATATATGATTATATATGGCCTACCGGAACACCCAGATCCTTCTCTACCATTGATTCCCCCATTGTTCTCCTCTTAGAATGTATGATATTAAAGTGTATGATCTATGATTAATAAGTATAATGTAGGATTAATAAGTCTATCATCTACCAGCGCACCCAAATCCTTCTCCACCCATGACTCCCCCAGCTATTGTCCTCCTAGAATGAATGATTATGATGTCTATGATCTACCCACACACCAAGATCCTTCTGTTCTCTTCTTATGCCCCATACACACGGTCGGATTTTCCGACGGAAAATGTGTGATAGGACCTTGTTGTCGGAAATTCCGACCGTGTGTAGGCTCCATCACACATTTTCCATCGGATTTTCCGACACACAAAGTTTGAGAGCAGGATATAAAATTTTCCGACAACAAAATCCGTTGCCGGAAATTCCGATCGTGTGTACACAAATCCGACGGACAAAGTGCCACGCATGCCCAAAATAAATTAAGAGACGAAAGCTATTGGCCACTGCCCCGTTTATAGTCCCGACGTACGTGTTTTACGTCACCGCGTTCAGAACGATCGGATTTTCCGACAACTTTGTATGACCGTGTGTATGCAAGACAAGTTTGAGCCAACATCTGTCGGAAAAAATCCTAGGATTTTGTTGTCAGAATATCCGAACAAACTCCGACCGTGTGTACGGGGCATTAGAATGCATGATTATTAAGTCTATAATCTACCAGAACACTCAGATCCTTCTCCACCATTGACTCCCCCAGTTATTCTCCTCCTAGAATGTATGATTATTAAAATGATATTAAAACTTTGTTTAAAAAAATAAAAATAAATAACAAACATGTTATACTTACCTGCTCTATGCAGTGGTTTTGAACAGAGTAGCTCCGATCTTCTTCTCTTCGGGTCCCCTGTCTGCACTCTTGGCTCCTCACTCTTAAGCAGCACCCCAAAGAAAGCTGCCTCCCCTGGGAGCACCACTGCGTGCTTGCTCCCGAGCCACTGCTCTATGTGTCCATAAGACACATAGAGCCACAGCTTGCCCCCCCTGCTCTCCCCTCATTGGCTCACTGGCGGTGATTGACAGCAGCGGGAGCCAATGGGCTCCCGCTGCTGTCTCAGCTAATAAAGGGGGAGAATCCCTATACAGCCAGGGCTATTGTGAATCACTGGATCGGAGGGGGCTCGGGTAAGGATAGGGGGGAGCTGGGGGGGGGGGGACCGCTGCACACAGAAGGTTTTTTACCTTCATGTGTAGAATACATGAAGGTAAAAAACCTTCAGCCATTCAAACCACTTTATGTCTATCATCTACCAGAACACCCAGATCCTTCTCCACCTCTGACTCCCTCATCTATTCATCTCCTAGAATGTTTGATTAAGGCTGGGTTCACACTTATGCGAATTGGAATGCGGGCTTGCCTGCATCCTATTCACATAGCGGGAGATTGTGACCGGCTCTCTACGGAGCCGGTTTACACATCTCCACAGCGGCTCCGGTGTGAATTGCACAGAAGCCCTGTGCATCTTTTGGTCCCAATACAGCCCAAAATTTGGACTGAAATCGAACCTGAAACGGTGAATAGAGGTGCACCGGACTCCTTCTGTGAGCCGCTGCGTGTTCCAGTGTGAACCCAGCCTAATAAGTCTATGATCTACCAAAACACCCAGATCTTTCTTCACCATTGACTCCCCCAGCTGCTCTCCTCCTAGAATGTATGATTACTACGTCTATTATCAACCAGAACACCCAGATGCTTCTCCACCACTGACTCCCCTAGCTATTCTCCTCCTAGAATGTATGAATAATAAGTCTATTATCAACCAGAACACCCAGATCCTTCTCCACCACTGACTCCCCTAGCTATTCTCCTCCTAGAATGTATGAATAATAAGTCTATTATCAACCAGAACACCCAGATCCTTCTCCACCACTGACTCCCCTAGCTATTCTCCTCCTAGAATGTATGATTACTAAGTCTATTATCAACCAGAACACCCAGATCCTTCTCCACCACTGACTCCCCTAGCTATTCTCCTCCTAGAATGTATGAATAATAAGTCTATTATCAACCAGAACACCCAGATCCTTCTCCACCACTGACTCCCCTAGCTATTCTCCTCCTAGAATGTATGAATAATAAGTCTATTATCAGCCAGAACACCCAGATCCTTCTCCACCACTGACTCCCCTAGCTATTCTCCTCCTAGAATGTATGAATAATAAGTCTATTATCAGCCAGAACACCCAGATCCTTCTCCACCACTGACTCCCCTAGCTATTCTCCTCCTAGAATGTATGATGCATGCATATAGTTTATAAATGGGTTTAAATAAGGGATCCAACACTGAATCTTGGGGTACAGCTCTAATACTGAACCTTGCAGTACACCACTAATACCATTGAACCTTATGCCTGGTACACACTACTATTTTTTTGGGTTAAATAAAAAAAACAGACATTTCCGGTTGCAGCCGCTGTACTAAAGTTAGTACAGTGATCTCTAATACTGAGTTGTTGTATTCAGCCATTGGCTGAGAGTGCTGATCGAGAGCTGGCTACTTGTTTTCCAGCATGCTTGTCCAACAGAAGCCAGCCCATGTCGCCGGAAATTCACCGTGCGTGTGTACTAGGCTTTAGGGTATACCACTAATGCTGAACAATGGGGTACACCTCTAATACGTAGCCGTGGGGTAAACAGCTAACACTGAACCTTGGAACACACCACTAACACTGAACCTTGGAGCACACCACTAACACTGAACCTTGGAGCACACCACTAACACTGAACCTTGGTGCACACCACTAACACTGAACCTTGGAGCACACCACTAACACTGAACCTTGGGGTACACCTTTAAAAACACTTAACCTTGGGGTACACCACCAACAATGAACCTTGAGGCTGGGTCCACACTAATGCGGCCACGGCTCACAGCAGGGGGTCCGGTGCATCCCTGTTCTCTGTTTCAGGTGTGAATGGAGCCAAAGACGCACTGCGGCCGCCCCCGAAGATGTGTGAACCGGCTCCATTGAGAGCCGGTCACAATCTCCTGTCATGCGAATTGGATGAGGGAAAACCCTCATCCAATTTGCATAAGTGTGAACCCAGCCTTAGGCACACCACTTATAACACCGAACCGTGGTAAAAGTATTCATCTTTCCACTTACCAAATTAATTTGGTTGCATTTTCAGGGTGAGTTGGGATCCCATTAAAAAAACAAAACAATACCAAGCACTTCGCACCCCTGAAAGTGAGTCACTATTAGGGATGAGCTTCGAGTTCGAACTGGCTGTTCGCAAGTTCACCGAACACCGAACAATTTGGGGTGTTCGCGGCAAATTCGAATGCCGCGGAACACCCTTTAAAAGTCTATGGGAGAAATCAAAAGTGCTAATTTTAAAGGCTAATATGCAAGTTATTGTCATAAAAAGTGTTTGGGGACCTGGGTCCTACCCCAGGGGACATGGATCAATGCAAAAAAAAGTTTTAAAAACGGCCGTTTTTTCAGGAGCAGTGATTTTAATAATACTTAAAGTCAATCAATAAAAGTGTAATATCCCTTTAAATTTCGTACCTGGGGGGTGTCTATAGTGTGCCTGTAAAGGGGCGCATGTTTCCCGTGTTTAGAACAGTCTGACAGCAAAATGACATTTTGAAGGAAAAAACTCATTTAAAACTACCCGCGGCTATTGCATTGCCGACAATACACATAGAAGTTCATTGATAAAAACGGCATGGGAATTCCCCAAAGGGGAACCCCGAACCAAAATTAAAAAAAAAAAATGACGTGGGGGTCCCCCTAAATTCCATACCAGGCCCTTCAGGTCTGGTATGGATATTAAGGGGAACCCCGGCCAAAATTAAAAAAAAAAAATGACGTGGGGTTCCCCCTAAATTCCATACCAGACCCTTCAGGTCTGGTATGGATTTTAAGGGGAACCCCGCGCCAAAAAAAAAAAAAAAAACGGCGTGGGGTCCCCCCAAAAATCCATACCAGACCCTTATCCGAGCACGCAACCTGGCAGGCCGCAGGAAAAGAGGGGGGGACAAGAGTGCGGCCCCCCCTCCCTCCTGAACCGTACCAGGCCACATGCCCTCAACATTGGGAGGGTGCTTTGGGGTAGCCCCCCAAAACACCTTGTCCCCATGTTGATGAGGACAAGGGCCTCATCCCCACAACCCTGGCCGGTGGTTGTGGGGGTCTGCGGGCGGGGGGCTTATCGGAATCTGGAAGCCCCCTTTAACAAGGTGACCCCCAGATCCCGGCCCCCCCCTGTGTGAAATGGTAAGGGGGTACATAAGTACCCCTACCATTTCACGAAAAAAGTGTCAAAAATGTTAAAAATGACAAGAGACAGTTTTTGACAATTCCTTTATTTAAATGCTTCTTCTTTCTTCTATCTTGCTTCATCTTCTGGTTCTTCTGGCTCTTCTGGTTCTTCTGGTTCTTCCTCCGGCGTTCTCGTCCAGCATCTCCTCCGCGGCGTCTTCTGTCTTCTTCTCCTCGGGCCGCTCCGCACCCATGGCATGGGGGGGAGGCTCCCGCTCTTCTCTTCTTCTCTTCTTCTTTTCTTCTTTTCTTCTTTTCTTCTCTTCTTCTTCTCTTCTCTTCTTCATTTTCTTCTCCGGGCCGCTCCGCAATCCATGCTGGCATGGAGGGAGGCTCCCGCTGTGTGACGGCGCTCCTCGTCTGACAGTTCTTAAATAACGGGGGGGCGGGGCCACCTGGTGACCCCGCCCCCCTCTGACGCACGGTGACTTGACGGGACTTCCCTGTGGCATTCCCCGTGACGTCACAGGGAAGTCCCGTCAAGTCACCGTGCGTCAGAGGGGGGCGGGGTCACCGGGTGGCCCCGCCCCCCCCGTTATTTAAGAACTGTCAGACGAGGAGCGCCGTCACACAGCGGGAGCCTCCCTCCATGCCAGCATGGATTGCGGAGCGGCCCGGAGAAGAAAATGAAGAAGAGAAGAGAAGAAGAAGAGAAGAAAAGAAGAAAAGAAGAAAAGAAGAAAAGAAGAAGAGAAGAGCGGGAGCCTCCCCCCCATGCCATGGGTGCGGAGCGGCCCGAGGAGAAGAAGACAGAAGACGCCGCGGAGGAGATGCTGGACGAGAACGCCGGAGGAAGAACCAGAAGAGCCAGAAGAACCAGAAGAACCAGAAGATGAAGGAAGATAGAAGAAAGAAGAAGCATTTAAATAAAGGAATTGTCAAAAACTGTCTCTTGTCATTTTTAACATTTTTGACACTTTTTTCGTGAAATGGTAGGGGTACTTATGTACCCCCTTACCATTTCACACAGGGGGGGGGCCGGGATCTGGGGGTCACCTTGTTAAAGGGGGCTTCCAGATTCCGATAAGCCCCCCGCCCGCAGACCCCCACAACCACCGGCCAGGGTTGTGGGGATGAGGCCCTTGTCCTCATCAACATGGGGACAAGGTGTTTTGGGGGGCTACCCCAAAGCACCCTCCCAATGTTGAGGGCATGTGGCCTGGTACGGTTCAGGAGGGAGGGGGGGCCGCACTCTCGTCCCCCCCTCTTTTCCTGCGGCCTGCCAGGTTGCGTGCTCGGATAAGGGTCTGGTATGGATTTTTGGGGGGACCCCACGCCGTTTTTTTTTTTTTTTTGGCGCGGGGTTCCCCTTAAAATCCATACCAGACCTGAAGGGTCTGGTATGGAATTTAGGGGGAACCCCACGTCATTTTTTTTTTTTAATTTTGGCCGGGGTTCCCCTTAATATCCATACCAGACCTGAAGGGCCTGGTATGGAATTTAGGGGGACCCCCACGTCATTTTTTTTTTTTAATTTTGGTTCGGGGTTCCCCTTTGGGGAATTCCCATGCCGTTTTTATCAATGAACTTCTATGTGTATTGTCAGCAATGCAATAGCCGCGGGTAGTTTTAAATGGGTTTTTTCCTTCGAAATGTCATTTTGCTGTCAGACTGTTCTAAACACAGGAAACATGCGCCCCTTTACAGGCACACTATAGACACCCCCCAGGTACGAAATTTAAAGGGATATTACACTTTTATTGTTTGACTTTAAGCATTATTAAAATCACTGCTCCTGAAAAAACGGCCGTTTTTAAAACTTTTTTTTGCATTGATCCATGTCCCCTGGGGCAGGACCCGGGTCCCCAAACACTTTTTATGACAATAACTTGCATATAAGCCTTGAAAATTAGCACTTTTGATTATTCATGTTCGTGTCCCATAGACTTTAACGGTGTTCGCATGTTCGAACGAACTTTTTTCCTGTTCGCATGTTCTGGTGCGAACCGAACAGGGGGGTGTTCGGCTCATCCCTAGTCACTATGCATTGCAGTAATGTATGTAAAAGGTTATACCACAGCACATAGGTGTAGGGTTGCCAACTTTTCTTGAAGCCAAACCCAAACACTTTAGTGGCGCACAGCAAAACGTTTTTTAAGGGGGAACGCTGTGGACTCTGATGTAAAGGAGAACTCTGATGGAAGATGGTTTCTGCTCACCAAACCTCCTACTTACATTAAAGTTTCCAGCAATCCCCCTTAAATTAGGGTTCCCAAAGCCCCCCTTACATCGGAGTCCACAGGGCACCTATTACATCTGAGTCCCTCCTACCTTAATGTACTCACTTCCTTGGATGCAGGAGAAAGAAGGGAGTGAGGGGGGGGGACTTCAGTCACAGATATTGGATGGTAAGCTCACTCATCCGAGGATGGAGGCTCAGGCATTGACACCTTTCATCCATGATGTGTCTGCTGGTTTCTGAGCTTCAAATTTCCAGCCCACACATCACTTTTCTTAGGCACAGAACACCAGGGATTGGAGTGTGGATGGGAAGCCAGAGGGGCAGGGATGGGAAGAGGAGAAGCAGATCAAGCCCTTTCTCCTCTCCTGTCCGTGTATGGGGATGGGGCCCGTGTGCACTCCTATGCACTCGCACCCCGCAGTAGGAAGGTGGCGAAGGCCATGTTGGTACACCCTGCAGTAGGTAGGTGGCGAAGGCCATGTTGGTACACCCTGCAGTAGGAAGGTGGTGGAGGCCATGTTGGTACACCCAGCAGTAGGAAGGTGGCGGAGGCCATGTTGGTACACCCAGCAGTAGGAAGGTGGCGGAGGCCATGCTGGTACATCCTGCAGTAGGAAGGTGGTGGAGGCCATGTTGGTACACCCAGCAGTAGGAAGGTGGCAGAGGCCATGTTGGTACATCCCACAGTAGGCAGGTGGCGGAGGCCATGCTGGTACATCCTGCAGTAGGAAGGTGGCGGAGGCCATGTTGGTACACCCTGCAGTAGGAAGGTGGTGGAGGCCATGTTGGTACACCACGCAGTAGGAAGGTGGCAGAGGCCATGTTGGTACACCCAGCAGTAGGAAGGTGGCAGAGGCCATGTTGGTACATCCCACAGTAGGAAGGTGGCGGAGGCCATGTTGGTACATCCCACAGTAGGAAGGTGGCGGAGGCCATGTTGGTACATCCCACAGTAGGAAGGTGGCGGAGGCCATGCTGGTACACCCAGCAGTAGGAAGGTGGCGGAGGCCATGGTGGTACACCCAGCAGTAGGAAGGTGGCGGAGGCCATGCTGGTACATCCTGCAGTAGGAAGGTGGCAGAGGCCATGTTGGTACACCCTGCAGTAGGAAGGTGGCGGAGGCCATGGTGGTACACCCAGCAGTAAGAAGGTGGCGGGGGCCATGTTGGTACACCCAGCAGTAGGAAGGTGGCGGGGGCCATGTTGGTACACCCAGCAGTAGGAAGGTGGCGGGGGCCATGTTGGTACATCCCACAGTAGGAAGGTGGCGGAGGCCATGTTGGTACACCCAGCAGTAGGAAGGTGGCGGGGGCCATGTTGGTACACCCTGCAGTAGGAAGGTGGTGGAGGCCATGTTGGTACACCACGCAGTAGGAAGGTGGCAGAGGCCATATTGGTACACCCAGCAGTAGGAAGGTGGCAGGGGCCATATTGTTACACCCTGGAAGGCGATTTAGGACCTAGGAAGGCTTTATACACCCCCTGCTGGGTCAGTTTGGGAGTACCTTAGATAGGGACAGTGCACACACTGACTAGGGTAAGTATAGGGTAAGTATAGGGAGAGCTCCATGATACAAAGGGACAGTGTAAGGATATCACCTGGAGAATGCTGTGAGATTGGAGAAGAACCCCGTTGTTCATCCTGCATTTGGATTAGTCCATCCTTTTGTCCTTGTACCCTGCTACGAGTCCTATTGAGAGGCTGTGTTATTCCACCCAAAGGAACCTGTTTAACCACCTCAATACCGGACACCTTCACCCCCTTCCAGTCCAGGCCAATTTTCAGCTTTCAGCGCTTTCACACTTTGAATGACAATTACTCAGTCATGTAACACTGTACCCATGTGACATTTTTGATTGGCCCTGTAGCATGTGATCACTGTGACCAATCACAAAGATCATCACAATAGTACACAATGGCTATGAATGAAAGCCATTCTTTACAACTGACATGTGATCACTGTGATTGGTCACAGTGATCACATGGTGCCAGGGCTGCGCACAGCACCCCGGTACAATGATCTGTGATCCACGGTATTGGACACAGCTGGTCACAGATTGTGCAGCTGCATGGCCCCTAAGGAATGCAAGAGGTGAACAACTGGGAGGACGTTGCTTGACATCCAGCCGATCATTCCAGCGACAAGCACAAGCTCAGCAGCTCCAGTCGCTGTCTAGGGTCCTCATAGGATACATTGTTATGCCGCGTACACACGATCGGACATTCTGACAACAAAACTGTGGATTTTTTTCTGAAGGATGTTGGCTCAGACTTGTCTTGCATACACACGGTCACACAAATGTTGTCGGAAATTCCGATCGTGAGAACGCGGTGACGTACAAGACGTAAGACGAGCCGAGAAAAGGGAAGTTCAATCACCAGTGCGGTTCCTTCTGCTTGATTCCGAGCATGCGTGGAACTTTTGTGTGACAGACTTGTGTACACACGATTGGACTTTCTGACAACAAAGTGAAGTTGGCGGAAAATTTGAGAACCTGCTATCAAACATTTGTGGGCGGAAATTCCGACAGCAAATGTTCGATGGAGCCTACACACGGTCGGACTTTCCGACAACAAGCTCACATGGGAAATTCCAACCGTGTGTACACGCCAATAGCAGCAGGAGCCATTGACTCCCGCCACTGTCAATCAAATCCAGTGACACGGGAGCCGGGGCGGGGGGTCGAGTCCTGCTGTCTGTGTCAATGATCGCAGGAGCAGGTCTCGGGAGCGCGCCCGCACGGGTGCCCCTAAGCAAAGCGGCTCTGCATGGGGGCACTCGATGAGGAGGAGGGGCCAGGAGCGCCGCCTGGGGACCCCAGAAGAGGAGGATCGGGGGCCGCTCTGTGCAAAACCCTTGAGATCTGGCCACAAGCCCACCGTTATTCAGAAGAAACCTTGGGAGGAGTTCCTGCAGAGTGAATGATATCAGGGGACTCTGGGTAATTCCATTTTTGTACCTATTGAAAATCTTAAGAGCCGTATCTTTTAAATAGAAAAGTCCCATCTAGTAAAGCCCACGTCTCTCGCTATATCTATTCATTTATATCTACCAGTGGAATGTCAAAGTGTGATGTCCCTTCCACTCATTGTCTTTATTATTATTATGGTGGTTTATAGATTGTTCTATATTCTGAAGATTAGAGCTGGCAGTGAATTCCCTGAGATGTGAGCTCCAGGGTATTACGCTCTGCGTGTCTTTTATAATTAAACAAGAATTTACTTCTGAAGTCACCTCAGATCTTCAGAGACAAAGTTCAGCAGCAAATGAATCTCCCTGAGGATGGTGAGATGAGATATGAAAGGAGCCGCACGCCAATCGGAGGAGATCCCGGACCGGATGGTTGTAGATGGAAGTCATGACTGAGGTATGAGCAGATATTATGCTTTTTCTTTCCCCAACCTTAACCTTTTTAACCCCCCCCCCTCCGCCCTCCATCAAACAAGCAGACGACACCAATTCTCTTTTTGGGTTTTAAAGACCACAACAGCAACTTTATTAAATATAAAATACAACTTTATTACCAAAATATAACTTTATTCTTCATTTTACACATCTGAACATTAATCTCCAATCCTCTTACAGTAATTCAAATATTAAAGTCTATCATACTGACTGGCTGTATCCACCATCAAAATAGACTTCAAGGCCCTCAGCCGTAACTACACCAGCTGGAGGACCATTACTAGTAAGATACCCGCGATACAGCCAAATCACTCATTAAACCATTCCTGGCTTAAATTTACCAGGGTAGGTACACCCAGACCTTGAGATGGGCCCCACCCCTCCTTCTCCAAATTTTACGGTGACTGCCTTCCAAGACGCGGAGATCAGTGGCATCTCCAGCTTTCATATTTAGGGGGGGCACATGGGGGGACAGAGACAAACGTAGGGGGGCAACTAAATATATATATATCCTGGGGCCCTTTACTACGATCCCACAATGGGCCCTTTCACATGTTCTGCAGTGAGCTCCCTTCCTACTGTATTGGGGCCCCCCAGGGTAGCAGAAAACAAGAGATATATGTCACCAGCATACCAAGAAAATATAAGGGTCCAAACCAGTGGGAGAAATATCAGGGTTGCAAAGGTTGTCTTGCCACCGGGCCCTGGTGTTCTGCCACTGTGGGGTTCCCCAGCCTCCTCTGGCTGTCCTGCCCCTGCTATTGACTGCTCTGGTCTGGCATCTCTTGGAATTTACAGGCTGGTTCTCCTGTCCTAAGGATGGAAGAAATCAATCTGTTTTTTTCAGTAACTGAGAGTCCTGGTGGAGTCCTTCCTGCAACTCGCTCTTCTCCCTGCCAATGAGGATGCAGGTGAAGGAGCAGATCGGGCGGCCGTGGTTGTGTGAGCGCTCGCATTATGCAGTGTCAGCGAGCAGAGGGGGGGGGGAGGAATCACCCGCAGGAGCTGACTGGGGACGCTCTCCCTCTTAGCCTTTTTGTAAAAAAAAAAATTTTTTAATTGGGGGGGGCACAGCATAATGTTGGGGGGGTCAGGGCCCCCTCTGGACCCCCCTAGGGACGCCATTGCCTGAGACTCATGCAAACTGCTACGACATTTCAGATAATATAAACAATCCCCCTCAACACCTACAACCCTAACAACATCCCTGTTTAAGCACTCCCCCCTTTCGCAACAAGGACCCCAAAAGGGAGGAACAAATGACTGAATAAGGGAGGAAGGGCGGGGGAAGCTCTTTCCATGCTGTCCAGCCTCCAACTGCCCTGGTGGACTAGTGCACCCTACCCCACCCCTGCTATCTCCTAGCAAACTTTTGACCCACCACTGACCTTCTTAACCCATTCTTTCCACCACCCTATACTGCTAACCCCGTCATGCCTGGCCTTACTCCTATGTTGTCCCTCTGGCTCCAGGCCATTCTCTGAACATGCTGAAGAATATGGACACCACCAAACCCTTCCCCCTGTCCATCCTGATCCCTCCCCCCTGTCCATCCTGAACCTTTTTGTCTGTCTATACTGAACCCCTTTGTCTGTCCATCCTGGATCATTCTATCTCTCCAATCTGAACCCTTTCTGTCTGTCTTTGCTTCCAGCTCTTTCAGATGTCCATCCTGATACCTTCCTTCAATCCATCCACAACCTTTCTATCTGTTCATCCTGATCCCTTCTGTCCTGACTGTCCATCCTGATCCCTTCCATCTCTCCATCTTGATCCTTTCCTTCCATTCATCCTGAACCCTTCCATCTGTCTATACCGAGCCCTTCCATCTGTCCATCCTGAACCCCTCCATCTGTCCATATTGAGCCCTTACATCTGTCCACCCTGAACCCTTCCATCAGTCCACCCTTAACCCCTCCATCTGTCTATCCTGAGCCCTTACATCTGTCCATTCTGAACCCTTCCTTCTATCCAAACCAAACCCTTACATCTGTCCATCTTGAGCCCTTACATCTGTCCTTCCCGAACCCTTCCATCTGTCTATTACAAATGCTTGCATCTTTCCATCCTGGACCCTTCTATCTGTCCAACCCAAACCCTTCCTTCTGTCCAACCCTTCCCTCTGTCCAACCCAAACCCTTCCATCTGTCCAACACTTCCCTCTCTCCAACCCAAACCCTTTCATCTGTCCAACCCTTCCCTCTCTCTAACCCAAACCCTTCCATCTGTCCAACCCTTCCCTCTGACCAACCCAAGCCCTTCCATCTGTCCAACCCTTCCCTCTGTCCAACCCAAACCCTTCCATCTGTCCAACCCTTCCCTCTGTCCAACCCAAACCCTTCTATCTGTCCATCGTGAACCCTTCCCTTTGTCCAAATCAAACCCTTCCATCTGTCCATCCTGAACCCTTCCATCTGTCCATCTTGAGCCCTTACATCTGTCCATCCTGAACCCTTCCATCTGTCTATTCCAAACCCTTGCATCTTTCCACCCTGAATCCTTCCCTCTGTCCAACCCAAACCCTTCCATCTGTCCATCCTGAACCCTTCCCTCTGTCCAAACCAAACCCTTCCATCTGTCCATCCTGAACCCTTCCATCTGTCCATCTTGAGCCCTTACATCTGTCCATCCTGAACCCTTCCATCTGTCTATTCCAAACCCTTGCATCTTTCCACCCTGAACCCTTCCCTCTGTCCAACCCAAACCCTTCTATCTGTCCATCGTGAACCCTTCCCTTTGTCCAAACCAAACCCTTCCATCTGTCCATCCTGAACCCTTCCATCTGTCCATCTTGAGCCCTTACATCTGTCCATCCTGAACCCTTCCCTCTGTCTATTCCAAACCCTTGCATCTTTCCACCCTGAACCCTTCCCTCTGTCCAACCCAAACCCTTCCATCTGTCCATCCTGAACCCTTCCCTCTGTCCAACCCAAACCCTTCCATCTGTCCATCCTGAACCCTTCCATCTGTCCATCTTGAGCCCTTACATCTGTCCATCCTGAACCCTTCCTTCTTTCCATCCTGAACCCTTCCATCTTTTCAATCTGAACCTTTCCAGCCTATCCGTCCAACCTGAACTTGTCCACCCGTCCATCCTGAACCCTTCCTCTTTCCATCCCAGAACCATTCTCTCTGTCTGTCCCGAACCCTTTCATCTTTCCATTCTGGACCCTTCCCATCTCCTCTATACATTTCAGGTAAACCGTGATATCCTCATGTCTAATTTGATCTTGGCTTGATGTACATCCCAACCTAAGAACATTATTGTAATGTATTGCAGCTTTCTTTTCCATACATGTGGCATCTGCATAGCTGATGATCCAACAACAATTCCAGTGCTCTTGTAGCTTCCTGAGCACTAAACTGAAACCTAAAACAATGTCATCAACTTTCTCATCTACCTTCTGTGGGCCACACAGCACATCTCACCTAGGTTATGGAGATTAAGGGGATGCTCTGTAGTCCAGCAGCAGTGTGCTGTTCTTCGTAGACACCTACAGTGAGTGAGAGTTGTCACAATAGGACTGAAGGATGCATTATAGTGCGTTTAGTCACCCTAGGACAGGAACTATATTACTAGCAGGATCAGCAGATGAAAATAAAATTAAAAAAACTTCAATATATAACATTTTTCTTCATGGGTTTAGATATCCTTTAAATAGGTCTTGCATACCTCCCAATGGTCTTAGATTGCTTGAGACTGTACCAGGAACGTAATGAAATCCTGGTGTCCAGCAGATGCAGACTGTGTCCCATTGCCGGCTGTGTGCTGAAATGCTCATTCCTGCACCTGGCTTTGGCTCCTTTGTTGTTCCTGCCAGACATGAGCATGAGATGAGAGAACCAGGCGAATGCTGTGGTCATGTGAAGAATCAAACATTAAGGCAGCCCCCAACTCATAGATGAGTCACCTTCTAAGGCTGTTATGTCCTGTGCTTCTCGGAGAGTCTCGTCTCGTCTAACCCCCCTCCCCCTACCATGTCTCAGCAGCTGGCAACAGAGAGTCGGACAGAACCCCTCATACAGATGCTCTTGGCCCACCCTGCACCCACCTCCGCACACTGCACTTGCTGCCTGAGCTGGTGAGTGTGTTCTGCAATAACAGCTACATAGATTCAATGTTCATTTGTCATTTTTTATATGGACACTAAGGTTCATTATATTTTTTTCTATATATATTTTATAGGAAATTTTACTCCATCAGCTCCTGATGAGTGGGGGAATACCCACGAAACGCGTCGAGCTTTAATACTTTTAATTATATGGAACCTTAGTTAATTATTTATATATATTTTTTACTCCTTCCAATTATAGTAATTGTTTTCATACCCAATAAATGTACATTTACCATGTGGGTGCACGTGTCGCCACCAGGCATGTTGTTGCCAGCAATTATGTTTTATTGCTCTATTACTTCTTTTTATCTATACTAGATCATGTGCTACTATATGTGTATATTTTTTATCATGCTATGCGTACATCTCCTATACATAAATGTTATACAAACTTTTTACTGTATATGAAATTAATACTTTTTTGTTGCTTTCCATTGTGTATGATCAATAAACATTTCATAATGCATCTCAAAATATGGTTTACTTTACCTCCACTACCCAAGCGCTTCATTTAAAGTCCCAACTTCCTGTTTACCTGCTCCTACAGATCCTGCACCTCTTTGTGCAGCCCCAGCACCCTCTCATCTCCATTTCCCCTGCTCTCAGCATTCGGCAGACTCCGGCAGCTGAACTCCAGCCCTCCACCAGTCCTTCTCCAGACCCTTCACTTTCTGCTTCCCAGCTCCACCTCCAGCTTTTTCCCAATCAGCAGCACAAGGTAAGTGGGGTGCACTGTGATGTAAGGGAGTGAGGAGGACTTTTGACTTCCGATGGAGGTAAGGGGGGTTAACATCTGATGTAAAAGGGGAGGGGGTACTCTGGAAATCTATTCTTACAGATATAACTGGCCATTTGGGGGCAACCAGAATACAATGAAATTGAATTTGACACCCCTGGTCTAGACAATTACATTTTCTGTGGAGCTTCAATCTCGGATTCCTTCAAATGCAATTCATGAGCGCATTGAAAGTCATTTGGCATGGAGCAGCTGCCAGCCCTAAAAATCCAGACATCCTAGTCAAATACCCCCTTCCCCCCCTAATGCGACAGGGCTTCCCCATGCCATGGTACAGTGAGGATTTGGTTTCAACCATGGTTCTCACCCATGCAGGTTAAAGGGACCCAGTATGGGTGACTTTGACATTTTCTCCGGGATTGATAAATTGTGGTATGGATTCTTGAGCCTTTGTGGAGTATTGAGTGGGATGAGGCCTCCAAGCTTGGGTCTATGTTTTTCCACCACCATCACCTTTTGATTGTGCACAAGCCTTATGAGATGGGATGTTCGGGGCTCCACCCGAAAAAAGACAGGAGGTCTCTGCCAAGAGGTGAAGGTGTGGGCCAGTGCGAGAAAGGAGCTGCAAGGTATGAACGTGAGCACAGTGGTGCTGTGAGAAAGTCTGAGGGAGCAAACAAAAGGGCCCAAAGCAGCGGTGCTACAAAAAAGAAGCCAGGAGACAGAATACATGTTTGCTTTGTGTTTTTAAGCAAGTGGAATGTCTCCCTTATGTTCAACACTTGATGCTAATCCCCACACCCCTTATAATGCTGGGATAATTATAAGGTTCCAGCACTATCCTTCCAAATTTCATTCTTAAGCTTTTGTTTGCAGTGTGGTTTTTTTTAAGAGATTCTCCCCGCGTTCTCTGCAGTCACAGGGTGGGATATGGGGGTCTTGGTGAAATATTCTGGCTCGGACCTTTGGCCTTGTTCTACATTCCTTGGGCATGGCCCTGGATTTACTCTGTAGTTAGGTGCTAGGCTACTAGGCAAATTTAGTTCTTTTTGGCTCTTCTGTAATCAGTGGAGCAGTGGCTGATTGTTTTGGACTGAACAGGGTCTCACAAGCTGCAGGCTTGATTGCTTCTCCCTGCCTTCTGGAAGGCTCCAGAACATAGGAGTGGAGCAGGTCAAATGAGTATTTGTGGGGTCTCAGCCAATTCCTTGTCCAGGAGAAGTTCTCAGCTAGGGGGGCTACTGCCCCCCCCCCCCCCAGGCAGGCCAGCTGAAGGTCTCCTAGTTTCATTGCAGTACCAACTATGGTAAAGCTGGGAGGGGGGGGGGGCTAAGAATCCTTGAAGCTAAACAAGGGGATTTCACCTAGGATCCGGTCTGGAGAGCCCTTGTGCACTAAAATGAAAGGCTTGCTTGACCTGGAACATTGAATGTTGTGTCCCAGTGTTGTCCAGTTCCTGGGGTATTGTTCAAGGGACGGTTCCAAGAAGTAGCTGCAGAGTGAAGAGTGCCCTCTAATTACTACTAAGCATTATTTTTTCGAGTACCCCACAGCTTTCAGTGTCCTATCTAGGTTTGTTCAGCATTAAATATCAAAAAGGCAACCCCTAGACCAGTGTCCTACAAACTGTAGCCTAGGAATGTGGCTCATTGCTTGCCTTTATTTGGCCCTTAGGGGCATTATTCCACTATTCCACCAATCGGGCACTATTCCTCCCACTGACACCAATGATGGGGCACTATTCCTCCCACTGATACCAATGATGGGGCACTATTCCTCCCACTGACACCAATGACAGAGCTCTATTTCTCCCACTGACCCCTAGGATGAGGTACTGCTCCTTCTACCGACACCAACAATGGGACACTTTTTCTCGCACTGACACCAATGACAGGGCACTATGTTGATAGCAACATGGGGACAGTATTCATCCTTACAATACCAATGATGGGGCACTATTCCTCCCACTGACACCAATAATGGGGCACTATTCCTCCCACTGACACCAATGATGGGGCACTATTCCTCCCACTGACACCAATGATGGGGCATCGTTTACTCCCATTGATGTTGGGTCATTTCCTACTGACACTGGCCCCAGTCTGGCCCCCTTTAACTGGCCCTTTGTTTAGAAAGTTTGAAGCTATTCCTTACCACTGATACCAATGAAGGGGCACTATTCCTCCTACAATACCAATGATGGGACACTATTCCTTCCACTGATATCAATGATGGGGCACTATTCCTCCTACAATACCAATAATGGGGCACTATTCCTCCCACTGATACCAATGATGGGACACTATTCCTCCCACTGATACCAATGAAGGGGTGTTATTCTTTCCACTGATATCAATGATGGGGCGCTATTCCTCCCACTGACAGCAATGATGGGGCACTATTCCTTCCACTGACACCAATGATGGGGCACTATTCCTCCCACTGACACCAATGATGGGGTGCTATTCCTCCCACTGACAGCAATGATGGGGCACTATTCCTTCCACTGACACCAATGATGGGGCACTATTCCTCCCACTGACACCAATGATGGGGCACTATTCCTTCCACTGACACCAATGATGGGGCACTATTCCTCCCTCCGACACCAATGATGGGGCACTATTCCTCCCACTGACACCAATGATGGGGCACTATTCCTCCCACTGACACCAATGATGGGGCATTGTTTACTCCCATTGATGTTGGGTCACTCCCTACTGACACTGGCCCCAGTCTGGCCCCCTCAGCTGGTCCTTTGTTTAGAAAGTTTGAAGACCCCTGCCCTAAACTGTTTATTAAACCAGAAGAGTGAGTTTTGCCATCTTCCTGGCTGCTTCTGCACTATGGGGGGGGGGGACTATGACAAATTAGGGGGACCCTGTGGGAGAGTTCTACAACTCCTTGACCTTTATTTCTGCAGTCAGTCTGATGATTTTATATTCTTGATAAGCATACTCCTGTTGTTCTTGATTAATCCAGAATTATTTTCATGGACTTGTAGCCCTAGAAAATAGAATATTTCTTACATGTCCTGCAATGTTAATACCCACCAAACACGATGGTTAAATTAAAAAAATGTGAAATTATGTGATCATCAAAGAAAAGCTTCAGCCAAAAAAAATAAAAAAAATAACTTTGTTGCCATTTACCTATTCACATCATGTTTCTTTTGTTATTCTCAGTTGGCTTCCATAACTTTGAACATTTGTCGGTAATGAAGGCTCAGCACCCACGGATTGACCATCCATTGTCACGGTCTTCATCAGAGGAAGTTTTCCAGGACATGTCCAATTCCACCAGTTTCCACCCTGACTTCTTCCTCTTAATGGGGATTCCTGGTTTGGAGAATTCCCACCTTCTGCTCTCCATCGTATTTAGTTTCATGTATATTTTAGGTGTAGCAGCCAACTCCACCCTGATAGCGGTCATCTCAGTTCATGAAAGCCTTCACCAGCCCATGTACTTCTTCCTTGTGATGTTGGCGGTGGGAGACCTTGTTCTAAGCTCCACCACAGTCCCGAAGACCCTCTGTATTTTTTGGTTTGGTTATCATGAGATTTCTTTCGATGGTTGCTTGGTGCAAATATTCTTCATTCACTTTATCTGCATGACAGAGTCGGCCATTTTGCTTGCTATGGCGTACGATCGCTACATCGCCATCTGTTACCCTCTGTCTTATGTGACAAAGGTCACTCTGTCCTTTGTTAGGACTATTGTTTCAGTTTCAGTGACCAGAAGTGTGGTTATAATGATCCCAGTCATCCTTCTCCTCTGGAGGTTACCATACCAGGGCAGTAACGCCATAGAACACACGTACTGTGAACACATGGCCATGGCTAGACTGGCAACCGCAAGCATACTGATCAATGTCATCTATGGTATGGTCATTATTATTCTGACTTCTGTGATAGATTTATTCCTTATTGGGTTGTCCTATGTTTCCATCGTTCAGGCCGTCGTGAGACTCTCCACTTCAAAGGCCCAGCGCAAGACTTCAAGCACCTGTGTGTCCCACCTCTGTGTCATCACCTTACTGTATGTCCCGGCCTTCTTCTCCTTCATAGCTCACAGGATCCCTCACAACAGTATCCCACCCTATGTCCATATCCTGGTAGCCAATCTCTATGTGATTGTCCCCCCAATGCTGAATCCCATCATCTATGGAGTTAGGACAAAGGAGATTCAACAAAAGGCCATCAAGATGTTTACTGGGCATTTCATCGAATATCACTAATGTCATGAAAGAGACGTCCGCCTATCTTTAAAAAGATGTTTACTGCAATAGAAGAGCTATTTTACTTGTCACTTTGGAGGTCCACGTCTCTAGTCTCCCCTCCATTCCTTCTATGTATTTGGCATTCAACACTTCCGATGCCCCTTTCTCACCCCTGTGGGTTGGGATTCCACCCTCGAACCCTTATGTCACCTCTGGGTCCTGTACTGATGTAAGTTAGGAGAAAGGGGCCACAGCAAAAGATTCAGACATCCAAACACTCCCAGAAGCAAAGCCACGGATGATGGCTGCATCTCCGGAGAATAACTATCCAAATCTCTTCTTATTTATCTAACTTTCCAGTAAACTGAGTCATTTTTTCTTCATTAACTGTGTGGGTAGACTACGAGCCTCAAATTGTCACAATGCGGGTTCAGGATACACCTTGTTGTAATAAATGGGGTTGAGTCCATGGTGATCTTCTGCACCCATTATGGAGGTACTCGCCAGTTTGAGATACTGGAATAAGATGAATGGTATCTTTACACCCTCATAGGAAACTCTCCACCTGTTTTGGAATATTTTGGAAACTTCCAGTTTGGGTTCCTATACTGCTCTAGGCATAAGGAGACTTTTGTTTGCAGCCAGCAGGACCATTGTATAGAAGTGGATATTGGGCACTCCCTATACGTTGCGTGACAAGGTCACTGATTGGCTAAAAAATATTTTTTCTCCAAAAAAATACATATTAGCAGTGAAGGGTAACTAGGGGTATCACTCCTCGATATTGACTAGAACACTGGTCTCCAAACTGTGGCCCGAGGGCTGGATGTGGCCCTTTGCTTGCCTTTATCTGGCCCTTGGGACACTGTCCACCCATTAATATGAAGCACCATTCCTCCCACTGACACCAACATTGGGGCACTATTTCTTCCGTGAACATCAACAATGAGGCACTATTCCTTCCACTGACATGAATGATGAGGCATAATTCCTTCCACTAATACCAACGATGGGGCACTATTCCTCCTCCTACTGACCACCAAGCCTGAGACATGGTCTACCCCCTCTGATACTGGGGCATTTTTCACTCCCATTGGCTACAGTCCAGCCCCTGTAAAGTCTGAAGGACAGCAAACTGGCCCTTTGTTTAGAAAGTTTGGAGACCCTTGGACTAGAAGGTTGGATTTAAAAAAAATGGCGGCCGTCTGCACACAGACACCGACTCCCTGTTGCATTAATATGAATAGAATGAGTAAAAGATGGCTTCAGTTCCTGTTCTCCACCAGTAGAGAGTGCTTCAGCCACGCTTCACCCTTCACTGGGCTTAGCCGTAGAACCCTATACGATTAAGCAACAAAAAGGACGAAACGCGTCTGAGGAGTTCTTTACTGGTGGAGAACAGGAGCTAAAGCCATCTTTTAATCATTACTCACAATTAGGCAACAGGGAGTCAGTGTCTGTATGCAGACGGCCGCCATTTTGTTGAAGTCTACTAGAGCCTGACAAGCCGATCCTTGTCTGCCCTGCTCCAGTCTACTCACATGCTGATCGACTGATACAGGTTTGGAGGCATTCGAGACATACTTTTTTTTCATTGTTTTGGGCTAGAAGACTGGATTTTACGAATGAAGATGACAGGAATGGTGACACTCCTTGATGAATCCATTTGTTTAAATAAAGACGATAGAATTTGGATCTGCAGATGGGGTGGGGGGGGGGGGCGGGCAGGAAGTGGGCGTTGTGTTAGTGTATCATTGTCGCCAAGACATTTACTGTATAGATGTTTATGCCAATGTACGATCCCTATGATCCCACTTCTCCTTGGGGAAGATGTTTGTTCTCTGGATGTGTACCTCAGTACTTTCCTTATTGTATTGTCTATTAAAAACCGTAAAAATTTGTGAAAAATGAAATCTGAATAAAACTTTTTTTGTTGTACCAGATATATTTTGAAGGAAAGAAGGGGGAAGCGCCATCTAAGTGCAATATCACGTGGGGGGGGGGGGTATTAGTACAACGGTTAAAACCACTTAAAACAAGTAAGGTAAAAGAAGGCTTATCGTGAACTGGCTCATCCACTAGAATGTCCTAGGTCCTTACTCCTGCATAGTCCGCCAGGTTCCCTGGGAAGCATTGGAGGTGGAAGGAAGTTCCTGGGGTGTGTAGAAAGTCCACGCCAAACCAGCCTGGAACGCTCGGGCGGACATGAGGTCACCAGGAGGGGTACCAGGTTGATGGAATGGAAACAGGCTAGGTGCTCGGAGCTGTCTGCTCCTTCTGAAGGCCTTTAGAAAGCCTGTGATATTGCACTTAGGTGGCGCTTCTCCCTACTTTCCTTCTTGTGTTTGTTTACAGAGCTGGCCCAACTTTGAGGACAGGAGCCCCACAGGGCATCACAAACTTGTGCCCAGGCATGAGAGACTATTATCACCGCCCCAGCAGCTACGGCTGCATAGAACTACTGTTCAGCATACACCCCATGTGCCTAATCTTAAGACTTCTTCTACCAGATATATTTTGAACACAGGCTGATTGGGGTTCCTCATATCTGCTTATTCGCACAGGCCACTACCTGGGAGCCAGTGTTGGGTCAGCCCCCTTGCACATGGCTGCCGCCACATCCGGGTTCTATTGATACCACAGAGGCGGCTCTCTCGACTGGAACCAGTTTAAATCCCTCTACCTTCCCTTCTCATATTAGTATCCTCTATCCCTCAATTCTCATTACTTTAGACCAGCGGTTCCCAATCCTGTCCTCAAGTACCCCCAACAGGCCAGGTTTTGGGAAATTTCTCTTAGATAAAATAGCTGTACAAGATACCAAGCCATTGACTCTGATTTAAAGCACCTGTGCAAAATAAAGGAGAACCTGCAAAACATGGCCTGTTGGGGGTACTTGAGGACAGGGTTGAGAACCACGGCTTTGGACCTCTTCTCCACCCCAGAGCTTATTCATATCACCCACACTCCTACCCTCTCCATCTCACTGCCGTCACCACCACCTGCTGACCTAAACACCAGGACGGTGAGGTATGTGCCCTCATATACACCCCACTCCCATCTTATTCCCCTCACCCTCCTTCTTCCTCTAATCTCCCGGGATTTCTCTCCTAATCCTATTTAATAAAGCAAGAAAGTGTAGACATCTGCAATGTATTAATGTGCTCTTACTACACAGAAAATGCCACACATACAAAACTATTACAATGTTTAGGAATACAATACAAGACTGGCAGATATCTATCTATCTATCTATCTATCTATCTATCTATCTATCTATCTATCTATCTATCTATCTATCTCTCTCTATCTATCTATCTATCTATCTATCTATCTATCTATCTATCTATCTATCTATCTATCTATCTATCTATCTATCTATCTATCTATCTATCTATCTATCTATCTATATCTATCTATCTATCTATCTATCTATCTATCTATCTATCTATCTATCTATCTATCTATCTATCTATCTATCTATCTATCTATCTATCTATCTATCTATATCTACTATATTGTCAAAAGTATTGGGACGCCTGCCTTTACACGCACGTGAACTTTAATGACCAGTCTTCGTCCGTAGGGTTCAATATTGAGTTGGCTCCGCCCTTTGCAGTTATAACAGCTTCAACTCTTCTGGGAAGGCCGTCCACAAGGTTTAGGAGGGTGTCTATGGGAATGTTTGAATATGTGAAGGCAGCATACAAGACACCTTCACCCTTTATTTCTCTATTCTGCTGCTGACCACCTATATGACAAAATCGCCCCCCTGTCCTGCCCTGACCTGACCACTTCTGTCTACAACAACAACTACAATAACTGCCAAACGGCTATTACTCCATAATCCTAGTACTAGACCTTTCTGATACCTTTTATGTAGTTGACCACCTGCTCCTTCCCAAAAAACACCACTCTTTTGGCCTCCCCCCTTTAGTCTATCATGAACTAACT
Source organism: Aquarana catesbeiana (assembly GCA_037953035.1). Lineage (NCBI taxonomy): Eukaryota > Metazoa > Chordata > Amphibia > Anura > Ranidae > Aquarana > Aquarana catesbeiana. The sequence continues at coordinate 185,137 of JBBHAA010002414.1, forward strand.
GCTCAGTGTCCTCCACCCCTCTATTCCAAGCCTTTCACTGGTCTCCATTCAGTGTCCTCCACCCCTCTCTACCAATCCCTCCACTGGTCTCCATTCAGTGTCCTCCACCCCTCTCTACCAATCCCTCCACTGGTCTCCATTCAGTGTCCTCCACCCCTCTCTGCCAATCCTTCCACTGGTCTCCATTCAGTGTCCTCCACCCCTCTCTACCAATCCCTCCACTGGTCTCCATTCAGTATCCTCCACCCCTCTCTACCAATCCTTCCACTGGTCTCCATTCAGTGTCCTCCACCCTTCTCTGCCAATCCTTCCACTGGTCTCCATTCAGTGTCCTCCACCCCTCTCTGCCAATCCCACCACTGGTCTCCATTCAGTGTCCTCCACCACTCTCTTCCAAGCCTTTCACTGGCCTCCATTCAGTGTCCTCCACCCCTCTCTGCCAATCCCTCCACTGGTCTCCATTCAGTGTCCTCCACCCCTCTCTGCCAATCCTTCCACTGGTCTCCATTCAGTGTCCTCCACCCCTCTCTACCAATCCCTCCACTGGTCTCCATTCAGTGTCCTCCACCCCTCTCTGCCAATCCTACCACTGGTCTCCATTCAGTGTCCTCCACCACTCTCTTCCAAGCCTTTCACTGGCCTCCATTCAGTGTCCTCCACCCCTCTCTGCCAATCCCTCCATTGGTCTCCATTTAGTGTCCTCCACCCCTCTCTGCCAATCAAACCACTGGTCTCCATTCAGTGTCCTCCACCCCTCTCTTCCAAGCCTTTCATTGGCCTCCATTCAGTGTCCTCCACCCCTCTCTACCAATCCCTCCACTGGCCTCCATTCAGTGTCCTCCACCCCTCTCTGCCAATCCCTCCACTGGCCTCCATTCAGTGTCCTCCACCCCTCTCTACCAATCCCTCCACTGATCTCCATTCAGTGTTCTCCATATCTCTCTGCCAATCCCTCCACTGGTCTCCATTCAGTGTCCTCCATCCCTCTCTGCCAATCCCTCCACTGGTCTCCATTCAGTGTCCTCCAACCCCTCTCTGCCAATCTCTCCACTGGCCTCCATTCAGTGTCCTCCACCCCTCTCTGCCAATCTCTCCACTGGCCTCCATTCAGTGTCCTCCACCCCTCTCTGCCAATCTCTCCACTGGCCTCCATTCAGTGTCCTCCACCCCTCTCTGCCAATCTCTCCACTGGCCTCCATTCAGTGTCCTCCACCCCTCTCTGCCAATCTCTCCACTGGCCTCCATTCAGTGTCCTCCACCCCTCTCTGCCAATCTCTCCACTGGCCTCCATTCAGTGTCCTCCACCCCTCTCTGCCAATCTCTCCACTGGCCTCCATTCAGTGTCCTCCACCCCTCTCTGCCAATTCCTCCACTGGCCTCCATTCAGTGTCCTCCGCCCCTCTCTGCCAATTCCTTCACTGGCTTCCATTCAGTGTCCTCTAACCCTCTCTGCCAATCCCTCCACTGGCCACCATTCAGTGTCCTCCACCCCTCTCTGCCAATCTCACCACTGGCCTCCATTCAGTGTCCTCCACCCCTCTCTGCCAATCCCTCCACTGGCTTCCATTCAGTGTCCTCCACCCCTCTCTGTCAATCCCTCCACTGGCCTCCATTCATTGTCCTCCACCCCTCTCTGCCAATCTCACCACTGGCCTCCATTCAGTGTCCTCCTCCCCTCTCTACCAATCCCTCCACTAGCTTCTTATTGCCCAATGAATAAAAATCTGAATACTCATAATGATAATACTAATAACAACCTACAAAGCCATCCACAACTCTGCCATGACCACCCACAACTTCTCAAAATTTTATCAAACCATCCTTTCCAGTGCACCCAAGACCTCCTGCTCTCTATCTCCCTTGTCACCCCATTCCATGCTCTCCTCCAGGACTTCTCTAGAGCCTTTCCCATCCACTGGAACTCTCTAATCCAATCTTCCTAAGTGGAGATAACACAGTCCCTGCACTTTCCCACATCCCCCCTGTCACTATGCGCTGTCCCTACAGACGGAGATCCGGTCCCTACACTAGCTACTCGCAATAAAGTGCACAAAACCCGGGAGCCAGGGTCTTAAATACTGTGATGTGTGGCACCGTGATGACCCAAGACAGCTGCTGAGGTCACCTTGGGCACCAGCGTCCAATCAGACAGCTGTCTACTGACTGTAGGAAATCATAGAGGAACCAACCTCCTCATGACTTCCTTCCCCTTCTGCATTGCTGCTTCAGTCGAGCACCACCTACAGTGGGGAGTACAGACTGAACCCGCCTACAAGCTCTCATGAGCAGCGCCCTTCCAACTTCCTGGTCTTGAATTGTATTTTACAGCAGCTTCTCCTGCGGAAATCAGAGGAAACCATTTCAGTCCAGGAGAGGAGCCGGTATGACTGTGCAAGACTGAAGGGGAGGGCGGAGGTTGGATTTAACCTTCAAGCTTATTCCTGCTTTGTGCACTGGTGGGAAGTCATGTCGCAACAGGAAGGGGCCGTCCCCAAACTCTTCCCACAAAGTTGGGAGAATGAAATTGTCCAAAATGTCTTGGTATGCCGACGCCTTAAGAGTTCCCTTCACTGGAACTAAGGGGCCAACCCCAACCCCTGAAAAACAACCCCACACCATAATCCCCCCCCCAACACCGTAAACCCCCCTCCACCAAATGATTTGGACCAGTGCACAAAGCAAGGTCCATAAAGACATGGAGGAACGAGTTTGGGAGTGGAGGAACTTGAGCTGATAGAACACCTTTGGGATGAATTAGAGCGCAGACTGCAAGCCAGGCCTTCTCATCCAACATCAGTGCCTGACCTCACAAATGTAATTCTGGAAGAATGGTCAAACATTCCCATAGACACCCTCCTAAACCTTGTGGACGGCCTTCCCAGAAGAGGTGAAGCTGTTATAGCTGCAAATGGCGGGGCCAACTTAATATTGAACCCTCCGGACTAAGACTGGGATGTCATTAAAGTTCATGCGGTGTAAAGGCAGACGTCCCAATACTTTTGGGAAAATAGTGTATATTTATGTATGTGTAATAGTGCAGCGGTCTCCAAAGTGCGGCCCGGGGGCCAGATGTTGCCTTTTGCTTGCCTTTATCTACCCCTTGGGACACTATTTCTACCACTGTTACACTATTCTGTCAATGATGAGACACCATTTCTTCCATTGATACCAACAATGGGGCACTATTCCTCCCATTGACACCAACAATGGGGCACTATTCCTCCCATTGACACCAACAATGGGGCACTATTCCTCCTATTGACACCAACAATGGGGCACCATTTCTCCCATTGACACTAACAATGGCACTCTATTCCTCCCAGTGCTGCCAAGGATACGGTACTATTCCTCCAACTAATATGAAAGGTGGTGATATTTACTCCCACTGATGCCAGGGAAATTTAAACTCCCACTGGCCACAGTATGACCCCTCTAAAGCCTGAAGGACAATAAATTAGCCAGTGGCGGCTGGTGCTCAAAATTTTTGGGGGAGCGCAAACAAACTGAAATACTGAAAAAAAACATCAATTGCACCCATTGTGCCCATCATATGCCGCCACTAGTACCCTTCATATGCCGCTACTTGTACCCATCATATGCTGCCACTAGTACCCATCATATGCCGCCACTTGTACCCATCATATGCTGCCACTAGTACCCATCATATGCCGCCACTTGTACCCATCATATGCTGCCGCTAGTACCCATCATATGCCGCCACTTGTATCCATCATATGCTGCCACTAGTACCCATCATATGCTGCCACTAGTACCCATCATATGCCGCCACTTGTACCCATCATATGCTGCCACTAGTACCCATCATATGCCGCCACTAGTACCCATCATATGCCGCCACTTGTACCCATCATATTCTGCCACTTGTACCCATCATATGCTGCCACTAGTACCCATCATATGCCGCCACTAGTACCCATCATATGCCGCCACTTGTACCCATCATATGCTGCCACTAGTACCCATCATATGCCGCCACTTGTACCCATCATATTCTGCCACTAGTACCCATCATATGCCGCCACTAGTACCCATCATATGCCGCCACTTGTACCCATCATATGCTGCCACTAGTACCCATCATATGCCGCCACTTGTACCCATCATATGCTGCCGCTAGTACCCATCATATGCCGCCACTTGTACCCATCATATGCTGCCACTAGTACCCATCATATGCCGCCACTAGTACCCATCATATGCCGCCACTTGTACCCATCATATGCTGCCACTAGTACCCATCATATGCCGCCACTTGTACCCATCATATGCTGCCACTTGTACCCATCATATGCTGCCACTAGTACCCATCATATGCCGCCACTTGTACCCATCATATGCTGCCGCTAGTACCCATCATATGCCGCCACTTGTACCCATCATATGCTGCCATTAGTACCCATCATATGCCGCCACTTGTACCCATCATATGCTGCCACTAGTACCCATCATATGCTGCCACTAGTACCCATCATATGCTGCCACTTGTACCCATCATATGCCGCCACTTGTACCCATCATATGCTGCCAGTAGTACCCATCATATGCTGCCACTAGTACCCATCATATGCCGCCACTTGTACCCATCATATGCCGCCACTAGTACCCATCATATGCCGCCACTTGTACCCATCATATGCTGCCACTAGTACCCATCATATGCCGCCACTAGTACCCATCATATGCCGCCACTAGTACCCATCATATGCTGCCACTAGTACCCATCATATGCTGCCACTAGTACCCATCATATGCTGCCACTAGTACCCATCATATACCGCCACTTGTGCCCATCATATGCCGCCACTAGTACCCATCATATGCCGCCACTTGTACCCATCATATGCTGCCACTAGTACCCATCATATGCCGCCATATGTGCCCATCATATGCCGCCACTAGTACCCATCATATGCCGCCACTTGTACCCATCATATGCCGCCACTTGTACCCATCATATGCTGCCACTTGTGCCCATCATATGCCGCCACTAGTACCCATCATATACCGCCACTTGTACCCATCATATGCTGCCACTAGTACCCATCATATGCCGCTACTTGTACCCATCATATGCTGCCACTAGTACCCATCATATGCCTCCACTAGTACCCATCATATGCCGCCACTTGTACCCATCATATGCTGCCACTAGTACCCATCATATGCCGCCACTAGTACCCATCATATGCCGCCACTTGTACCCATCATATGCTGCCACTAGTACCCATCATATGCCGCCACTTGTACCCATCATATGCCGCCACTAGTACCCATCATATGCCGCCACTTGTACCCATCATATGCTGCCACTAGTACCCATCATATGCCGCCACTTGTACCCATCATATGCTGCCACTAGTACCCATCATATGCCGCCACTTGTACCCATCATATGCCGCCACTAGTACCCATCATATGCTGCCACTTGTACCTATCATATGCCGCCACTTGTACCCATCATATGCTGCCACTAGTACCCATCATATGCCGCCACTTGTACCCATCATATGCTGCTACTAGTACCCATCATATGCCGCCACTAGTACCCATCATATGCCGCCACTTGTACCCATCATATGCTGCCACTAGTACCCATCATATGCTGCCACTTGTACCCATCATATGCTGCCACTAGTACCCATCATATGCCGCCACTAGTACCCATCATATGCCGCCACTTGTACCCATCATATGCTGCCACTAGTACCCATCATATGCCGCCACTTGTACCCATCATATGCTGCCACTAGTACCCATCATATGCTGCATTGCTTTTCTAACACATCTGGGTGGACTGAGAGTGCAAGTCCAAGTCCACCTATTTTGAAGCCTATTAGAGCCTCTGGACCTGGATAGGGGGTGGCGGCAGCGGCCATGGATAGATCCTTGCAATGCATGAACCTATCTGTTATTCATAGAGGGGGGTGGCTGGAGAGAGGGGGCGGCACTCCAGTGCGCCATTAATGTATGGGCCCGCCCCTGAAATTAGCCCTTTGTTTCGAAAGTTTGGAGACCCCTGTAATGGTGGATTGTCACATTACAACGCTAACACCAGTCATTGCCTTTATGATCATGGTGGCTTCTAGACCTTCCACCTCCCATTCTTCTCATTTACAAACAACCTGATCCGGGACGTGTCCATCAATCTTCAGGTCTTGTCCTCAGTCCAGTACCAAGTAGAAGTTGTTATTGAAGTTCTCTCTCCCGATCGTCTGGTACTTTTGGGATGATAAGAGTTGGCAGTGAATTCCCTGAGATCTGAGCCCTGGAGTATAACGCTCTCTCTCTGTGTTTTATAATTAAACAAGAAGCCATCTCAGATCTTCAGAGACCAAAGCTGAGAAGAGGAATCACCCTGAGGATGACGAGAGGAGATATAAAAATGGAGCCGCACATCGATCAGAAGAGAAGATCTTGGATGGAAGTCATAGATGGAAGTCCCCTCAGAAGCTGTACATCACCAGACCCTTCCGTCTGTCCATCCTGACCCCTTCCTACCTCCTCCAGACACATCAGGTGAGGACAAAACTATTTATATCCATAAAAAAAAACTATTTCAAAGAATCAAGGTGGTCTCGTCCCAACAAAAATATCATAATCAATATGGCAGCTCCTCGTAAACAATCCGGGATACTTTTTTGTTTTTATTTGCGCTAACATTAAAATTTTCAGAACGTCTCCTTCTTCTAAGGTCCAGGCAGTACTCTAAAGCCTCATCAGACACACAATCGGATTTTCGGCAGGGAATTGTGCGATGACAGACCGTTTGCCTAAAATCCGACCGTTAGTACGCTCCTTCAGACAATTGTTGGCCAACTTTCCGCCGACAAATGTTGGCTAGTAAATTTTTTTTTTCTCACAAATAGAGCTTTTTTTTTGGTGGTATTCGATCACCACTGTGTTTTTTTTTTATTATTATTTATTATATAAACAGAAAAATACAGAAAAAAAATTAATAATAATAATTTAATACATTTTTATAACTTTTTTTCTTTTTCTTTCTTTTTTTTTTCACATATTATCATCTAACATCATACCATTCAGTGTCACCATAGTGAGACCATACTACTACTCTGTGGGGGAAATCAGAGATTTTTTTTTTTCCACATACTGTCACCAGTGCCATACAGCGTCATCATATAACTGGTGTGGTGGTGATCAGGGATACTGACTGGTATGTAAGAAAAAAATATTATAATAATAATAATAATAATAATCATTTTTATTACATTTTTAAAACTTTTTTTTTTTTTCTTTTTTTTTTAAATTTTCACATACTGTTATTGGAGTAGTTCAATGTCACCGTAGTAACACTGTACTACTCTGTGGGGGGTGAGCAGAGATTTTTGTTTATTTAATTTTTTTTTACATACCATCACCAGTGTAGTGCAGCGTCATCATATGATGATGGTGATCAGGGATACTGACTGGTGATAGTATGTAAAAGAAAAAAACTAAATGATTTTCATTCCTTTTTTTTTTTTTTTTTTAAAGTTTCCTTTCTTTACATTTTTTTTACTTACATATTGACACTGTACTACTCTGGGGGGGGGGGGGGGGGGGGTGAAGTACAGCAACATCATATGACTGTTGTAGTGGTGATCAGGGATACTGACTGGTGGCAAGTATGTAAAAACCAATAAAAATAATAATAATAATAATAATAATAATAATAATAATTTGATACATTTTTAAAACTTTTTTACTTTTTTTTTAAATGTTTTTACTTTTTTTTCACATCTTACTATTTAGTGTCACCATAGTATTACTCTGTGGGGGTGATCACAGATTTTTTTTTTTTTCCACATACTGTCACCAGTGCCATACAGCGTCATCATATAACTGGTGTGGTGGTGATCAGGGATACTGACTGGTATGTAAGAAAAAAATATTATAATAATAATAATAATAATCATTTTTATTACATTTTTAAAACTTTTTTTTTTTTTCTTTTTTTTTTAAATTTTCACATACTGTTATTGGAGTAGTTCAATGTCACCGTAGTAACACTGTACTACTCTGTGGGGGGTGAGCAGAGATTTTTGTTTATTTAATTTTTTTTTACATACCATCACCAGTGTAGTGCAGCGTCATCATATGATGATGGTGATCAGGGATACTGACTGGTGATAGTATGTAAAAGAAAAAAACTAAATGATTTTCATTCCTTTTTTTTTTTTTTTTTTAAAGTTTCCTTTCTTTACATTTTTTTTACTTACATATTGACACTGTACTACTCTGGGGGGGGGGGGGGGGGGGGGTGAAGTACAGCAACATCATATGACTGTTGTAGTGGTGATCAGGGATACTGACTGGTGGCAAGTATGTAAAAACCAATAAAAATAATAATAATAATAATAATAATAATAATAATAATTTGATACATTTTTAAAACTTTTTTACTTTTTTTTTAAATGTTTTTACTTTTTTTTCACATCTTACTATTTAGTGTCACCATAGTATTACTCTGTGGGGGTGATCACAGATTTTTTTTTTTTTCCACATACTGTCACCAGTGCCATACAGCGTCATCATATAACTGGTGTGGTGGTGATCAGGGATACTGACTGGTATGTAAGAAAAAAATATTATAATAATAATAATAATAATCATTTTTATTACATTTTTAAAACTTTTTTTTTTTTTCTTTTTTTTTAAATTTTCACATACTATTATTGGAGTAGTTCAATGTCACCGTAGTAACACTGTACTACTCTGTGGGGGGTGAGCAGAGATTTTTGTTTATTTAATTTTTTTTTACATACCATCACCAGTGTAGTGCAGCGTCATCATATGATGATGGTGATCAGGGATACTGACTGGTGATAGTATGTAAAAGAAAAAAACTAAATGATTTTCATTCCTTTTTTTTTTCTTTTTTAAAGTTTCCTTTCTTTACATTTTTATTTTACATACATATTGACACTGTACTACTCTGGGGGGGGGGGGGGGGTGAAGTACAGCAACATCATATGACTGTTGTAGTGGTGATCAGGGATACTGACTGGTGGCAAGTATGTAAAAACTAATAATAATAATAATAATAATAATTTGATACATTTTTAAAACTTTTTTTACTTTTTTTTAAATGTTTTTACTTTTTTTCACATCTTACTATTTAGTGTCACCACAGTATTACTCTGTGGGGGTGATCAGAGATTATTTTTTTTTTTCACATACTGTCACCAGCGCCATACAGCATCATCATATGATGATGGTGATCAGGGATACTGACTTGTGATAGTATGTAAAAGAAAAAAAAAAAAAAAAAACTAAATGATTTTCATTCCATTTTTTTTTTTTTAAAGTTTCCTTTCTTTACATTTTTTTTTTTACATACATATTGACACTGTACTACTCTGGGGGGGAGGGACAATCAGGGATTTTTCTTTTTTTTTTTTACATACTGTCACCAGTGCAGTACAACGCAATCATATGACTGGTGTGGTGGTGATCAGGGATACTGACTGGTGGCAGTATGTAAAAGAAATATTAATATTAATAATTATTTTTGTTACATTTTAAAAAAACATTTTTTTTTACTTATGTTTTCTTTTTTTTTTACCTTCTTTTTTTATTTTATTTTTCTTACATACTGTCATCGGAGGGGTGATCGGAGATTTTTTTTTTCTTTTTACTTTTGTTTTCTTTTTTTTTTACCTTCTTTTTTTATTTTATTTTTCTTACATACTGTCATCGGAAGGGTGATCGGAGATTTTTTTTTTCTTTTTACTTTTGTTTTCTTTTTTTTTTACCTTCTTTTTTTATTTTATTTTTCTTACATACTGTCATCGGAGGGGTGATCGGAGATTTTTTTTTTCTTTTTACTTTTGTTTTCTTTTTTTTTTACCTTTTTTTTTAATTTTATTTTTTTTTTTTACATACTGTCATCAGAGGGGTGATCGGAGATTTTTTTATTTTTTATTTTTTTAACACCGTTTATTGGTTACAACAGTGATGATCATTGTTATGAGCATTAGTTTTAACTATCATGAATGAATTCTATCTCTGATAGCTTGTTTACTATTGTGATGCTGTGATTGGTTACAGCTAATCACATGGTAGCGGGTGCTGTGATTGGCAGGGCCAGGACAAGGGGGTGGGGCGATCCGACGTTCGTATAGCGATCTCCTCCGCTGTCCTTATGTGTTCTGATGGGGGGGGGGGGGGCAGGCCCCTCACCAGGACACTCTGGTCAGAGCTCTTATTCTGGTTTTCCACCCCGCTTGTCCGACAGAAGCTGACCAATCAGCCGGTACTGGCTGCCTTACACACGGGCCGAAGGTTTTTATTGAACCAGCCGATGTGCCCGCTTGTACCCGGCTTTAGGCTGCAACTGACTGCAGTAAATGTAGGGATGGAAAATGGTTGAGGGATCCAGTTTTGTGTTTGGATAGGAGATAAGGCCTTTGTAGAGGACTTCTATGAGATTTTGGTGATTGGGTTGAATTTTTTTGTCTCCACAAAAGGATGAGCTGAACACCCCCCGGTTCGGTTCGCACCAGAACCTGCGAACGGACCTAAAATTCGCACGAACGTTAGAACCCCATTGACGTCTATGGGACTCGAACGTTCGAAATCAAAAGTGCTCATTTTAAAGGCTAATTTGCATGGTATTGTCCTAAAAAGTGTTTGGGGACCCGGGTCCTGCCCCAGGGGACATGTATCAATGCAAAAAAAAGTTTTAAAAACGGCCGTTTCTTTCGGGAGCAGTGATTTTAACCACTTCAATACAGGGCTTTTATACACCCTTCCTTCCCAGACCAATTTTTAGCTTTCAGCGCTCTCACACTTTGAATGACAATTACTCAGTCATGCTACACTGTACCCAAACAAATTTTTTTATCATTTTTTTTCTCACAAACAGAGCTTTCTTTTGGTGGTATTTAATCACTGCTGTTTTTTTTATTTTTTGCAATATAAGCGAAAAAAGAGAGAAATTAAAAAACAAAAACAAAAAAAAAAACACTTTTTTTTAGTTTCTATTGTAAAATTTTGCAAATGAGTAATTTTTCTTCATAAATTTGGGCCAAAATTTATATCGCTACATATCTTTAGTAAAAATAACCCAAATTAATGTATATTATTTGGTCTCTGTGAAAGTTATAGAGTCTACAAGCTATGGTGCAAATCATTGAAAAATGGTCACATCTGATCACACCTGAAGTACTGAGGCCCATCTCATTTCTTGAGACCCGAACATGCCAGGAAAGTACAAATACCCCTCAAATTACCCCTTTTTGGAAAGCAGACATTCCAAGGTATTTAGTAAGAGGCATGGTGAGTTTTTTGAAGTTGTAATTTTTTCCCACAATTCTTGGAAATTTTTCTTTTGTTTTTTTGCACAAAATTGTCATAATAACAAGTTATTTCTCTCACACAGCACATGCATACTTGCAATGACACTCCAAAATACATTCTGCTACTCCTCCCGAGTATAGTGATACCACATGTGTGGGACTTTTACACAGCCTGGCCACATACAGAGGCCCAATACTAAAGTAGCACCGTCAGGCGTTCTACATGCATAAATTACACATCTCATTTCTCAACCACCTATTACAATTTTGAAGGCCCTGGAGCACCAGGACAATGGAAACGCCCACAAAATGACCCCATTTTGGAAAGCTAACACCCCAACGTATAATTTATGAGGCATAATTAGTCTTTTGAATGGTTCATTTTTTTCCCAAAGTTTTTGGAATATGTGGAAAAAAAATGAAAACACATTTTTTTTATACAAAGTTGTCCATTTATAAGATATGTCCAACACATAGCATGTACATAGCAAAAATGACACCCCAATGACACATTCTGCTACTCCTCCTGAGTACGGCGATACCACATGTGTGAGACTTTTACATAGTCTGGCCACATACAGAGGCCCAACATCCAAGTAGCACTGTCAGTTGTTCTAGGAGCATACATTACACATAAATTCCTGCCAACCTATCACATTGTTGAAGGCCCTTCATATTTCTAACACATAGCATGTACTGTACATACCAATTACAAACCAAAATACATTCTGCTGAGTAAAGGGTAAAGAAAAGATTACCTGCAGTTTTAGTAGTGCAGTGGTCCACAGAGAAGAGCATCGGCCCAGGCAGCAGGCAGGAACGTGGACAGCGACAGCAAAACAGGCAGCAGGCAGGAATAGTCAGTACAGGTAGAGATGTCAGCACAGCCAAAGCTTTAGTCCAGATAGCAGGCAGGGATGTGGTCAGCAGCAGCAAAAGGATCAAAGGATCATCCATGCAGCAGGCAGGAATACTGTCCATAGTTAGTACATGCAGCAGGCAGAGGTATGGTCAGCACAGCCAGAGTATTTGTCCAGGGAGCAGGCAGTACCATCAAGCTTAGGGCATCGGTCAGGAAAGAATGGGGACAGGGGTAGAGGCTTCTCCCACCCAAATCGCTTTGAAGCCTCCGGGCAACCAGACCCTGTTATGGGAACACAGAAAACCAAAAACTGTTTTTCTGAACTCCGAACACTATTCTAGAGCCCCTCACATATGTGAGACCCCTGTGTAGCAGGGTGAAAAGATCAATCCAAGGGGCAGGCAAAAACATGGTCAACAGGCCGAGGTCAGTGCAGGTAAAAGGCAGAAATAGACGGTAGGCAGAGGCATAGTCGATACAGTCCAGGGTCAGTTCACGTGAAAGGCAAAAACATGGCGGAAAAACAATGCAGACGGTAGGCAGAGGCATAGTCGAGAAACAGACCAGGGTCGGTTCACATGGAAGGCAATAATATGGTTGGTTGAGGAAGGTAAATATTCAGGACAGAAATTAAAAACGGGGAAATGGCAGTATTAGAAATATGGACTAATAATTTTCCAGAGTGTGATATCGCCTGAAGCATTCTCCGATGCAAAGGCCAGGTTGGGAGGGACAGTCGGTACAATGGAAGCTGGTATCTTTCCTAATTCCTTTTTTGGTGCACACCCAACATTTTTTTTGGCGTTGTCTTCCGGATCCTGTTGGCCTCTTCTGGGGTGTACACCTTTCTAGACATAGTGGCTGACTGGCTGTATGTACTCTGGTGGCAGGTACTCTGGTGGCAGGTGGTGAGGTGGCGGGTACTCTGGTGGCAGGTGGTGAGGTGGCAGGTACTCTGGTGGCAGGTACTCTGGTGGTGAGGTGACGGGTACTCTGGTGGCAAGTACTCTGGTGGCAGGTACTCTGGTGGCAGGTACTCTGGTGGCAGGTGATGAGGTGGTGGGTACTCTGGCAGGTGATGAGGTGGCGGGTACTTTGGTGGCAGGTGGTGAGTTTGCGGGTACTCCTGATGGACAGGTACTCTAGATGACAGGTACTCTAGATGACAGATACTCTTTATTTAGGGGGGGCAATCTGGGCACAGTAGTACATATATGTAGGTAACTCACTGTTAGCTGATCTCTTCTCCTCACACTGGATCGGTGTGTGAGGAGAAGAGCCCAGCAACAGCAGTTACACTGTGTTTGTTTACATTAGTGACCGGCTGTGATTGGACACAGCCAGTCACGTGGTGAAGAGCCATCTCATTGGCTACAGAGATCGGAGCTGAGCTGTATCCAGGGTTGAAGCCTCAGCCCCGATCACCGCTCTGCACGCCACCGGAGGCACTAGGAGAGACTATACACGCCGCTTCCCAATGCCGCTCTGCATTGACAGATCTGCCGTTCCCGCCGCTCCGCCGCCTGCTGCCGCCACTTCAATACCCCCATCGGGGAACGGCTGTGTTCTGAGGGACACAACGGTACCCCGATCGCCACTCTGCGGGCCCCCGGGGGCCCGCAGTAGCGGCGGAAAGCCGAGGACGTCATATGACGTTCACCCAGGATGGGAGATCCCATCTGTGGACGTCATTTGACTATGGCCGGGTATTGAAGTGGTTAATGATGCTTAAAGTAGAAAAAAAAAGTGAAATATTCCTTTAAATATCATACCTGGGGGGTGTCTATAGTATGCCTGTAAAGTGGTGCATGTTTCCCGTGTTTAGAACAGTCCCTGCACAAAATGTCATTTTTAAAGGAAAAAATCTCATTTAAAACTGCTTGCGGCTTTAATGTAATGTCGGGTCCTGGCAATATGGATGAAAATCAGTGAGACAAACGGCATGGGTACCCCCCAGTCCATTACCAGGCCCTTTGGGTCTTGTATGGATATTAAGGGGAACCCCGCACCCAAATTAAAATAAGGAAAGGTGTGGGGCCACCAGGCCCTATATACTCTGAACAGCAGTATACAGGCGGTCATAGGCGTGCGCACGGGGTGTGCCGGGTGTGCCTGGGCACACCCTAATCACCCCGTGCTGTGTCCAGAGATTTGCCCCAAAATGCTGCATCCAAGAGAGTGTGTGGCCTGCGCTGCCTGTGAAACAGTTTCACATTCAGGAGATTGTGAGAATTGCCAGAGCTGTTCAGCGTATGAAACTGTCAGATAATGACACTGCATGCAGGGAGAGAGACCAGCTGTCAAAATGTCGGGGTGATGTCGGGGGTGGGCGGGACAGAACGGCCATCAAACACCAGCCAATGGGATGGGGTCTGGGCGGGCCGCTTACATTTATGTGGCCCCGCCCCCTCTCTGAAGCAGCTCAAACATTGGCTTGTGTTTATAGCGCTTGGTCCCGCCTACTCCCGACATCGCGGCTGAGTTGTAAGTCATTACAACTTAGCCGCGATGTCGGGGGTGGGCGGGATCAAGCACCAACACCAGCCAATGATTGGGCTGCTTCAGAGAGGGGGCGGAGCCAGAGAAATGTAGCAGCCCGCCCAGACCCATCCTATTGGCTGGTGTTTGGTAACTGTTCAGTACCGCCCACCACCAGCATCACCGCTGACTTTTAACAGCTGGTCTCTCTCCCTGCATGCAGTGTCATTATCTGACAGTTTCATACACTGAACAGCTCTGGCAATTCTCACCATCTCCTGAATGTGAAACTCCCCCTCTCTCCTATCTGTGCCACCCAATGCTGCCTATCAGTGCCAACCAATGCTGCCAATCAGTGACAACCAATGCTGTCTATCAGTGCTAACCAATGCTGCCAATCAGTGCCAACCAATGCTGCCTATCAGTGCCAACCAATGCTGCCAATCAGTGACAACCAATGCTGTCTATCAGTGCTAACCAATGCTGCCAATCAGTGCCAACCAATGCTGCCTATCAGTGCCAACCAGTACTGCCTATCTGTGCCAATGCTGCTTATCAGTGCCAACCAATTCTGCCTATCAGTGCCAACCATTGTAAACCAGTGCTGCCTATCAGTGCAAACCAGTGCCGCCTATCAGTGCCAACCAATGTTGCCTATCAGTGCCAGTGCTGCTTATCAGTGCCAACCAATGCTGCCTATCAGTGCCAGTGCTGCTTATCAGTGCCAACCAATGTTGTCTATCAATGCCAACCAGTACTGCCTATCTGTGCCAGTGCTGCTTATCAGTGCCAACCAATTCTGCCTATCAGTGCCAACCAGTGCTGCCTATCAGTGCCAACCAGTGCTGCCTATCAGTGCAAACCAGTGCTGCCTATCAGTGCCAACCAATGCTGTAAATCAGTGTCAACCAATGCTGTCAATCAGTGCCAACCAATGCTGCCTATCAGTGCTGCCAATCAGTGCCCATCAGTGCTGCATATCAGTGCAAATCAGTGCTGCCTATCAGTGCCAACGAATGCTGCCTATCAGTGCCAACCAGTACTGCCTATCCGTGCCAGTGCTGCTTATCAGTGCCAACCATTGCAAACCAGTGCTGCCTATCAGTGCAAACCAGTGCTGCTTATCAGTGCCAACCAATGCTGCCTATCAGTGCCAGTGCTGCTTATCAGTGCCAACAAATGCTGCCTATCAGTGCCAACCAGTACTGCCTATCTGTGCCAGTGCTGCTTATCAGTGCCAACCAATTCTGCCTATCAGTGCTAACCAGTGCTGCCTATCAGTGCCAACCAGTGCTGCCTATCAGTGCCAACCAATGCTGCCTATCAGTGCCAACCAATGCTGTAAATCAGTGCCAACCAATGCTGCCTATCAGTGCTGCATATCAGTGCCCATCGGTGCTGCCTATCAGTGCCAATCAGTGCCCATAAGTGCTGCCCATCAGTGCTGCCAATCAGTGCACATCAGTGGTGCATATCAGTGCCCATCGGTGCTGCATATCAGTGCCCATCAGTGCTGCCTATCAGTGCCAATCAGTGCTGACAATTAGTGCCCATCAGTGCTGCCTCTTAGTGCCACCTACCAGTGCCCATCAGTGCTGCCAGTCAGTGCCCATCAGTGCTTCCAATCAGTGCTGCCTATCAGTGCCAATCAGTGTCCATCAGTGCTGCGAATCAGAGCCTATTAGTGCCCATAAGTGCTACCAATAAGAGCCCATCAGTGATGCATATAAGTGCCCATCAGTGCCACCTATCAGTGCCAATCAGTGCCCATTAGTGCCAATCAGTGCTGCCTATCAGTGCCACCTATCAATGCACATCAGTGCTACCAATTAGTGCCCATCAACGCTGCCAATCAGTGCAGCCCATTAGTGCCCATCAGTGCTGCCTTAGCAGGGATGGTGGAAACCCTTCTACAGATAATTGCAATACAAATTACCTTCGAGTGCAACAACTTTTTAGTTGGGAGGTTCCCACCATTATAGCACTTTGGATTTTTTATTTTTTAGAGTGTATATGTTTTAGTTACAGTTATAATGTGAATTATTGCACTTGAAGTTAATTTCCCACCACCCCTGCTAAGTCCATGTCTTTATGGACCTTGCTTTGTGCACAGTCATGTTGGAAGGGGTCATCCCCAAACTGTTCCCTCAAAGTTGAGAGCATGAAATTGTCCAAAATGTCTTGGTATGCTGACGCCTTAAGAGTTCCCTTCACTGGAACTAAGGGGCCAAACCCAACCCCTGAAAAACACCCCCACCATAATCCCCCCCTCCACCAAATGGTTTGGACCAGGGCACAAAGCAAGGTCCATAAAGACATGGGTGAGCGAGTTTGGGGTGGGGGAACTTGACTGACCTGCAAAGAGTCCTGACCTCAACCCGATAGAACACCTTTGGGATGAATTCGAGTGGAGACTGCGAGCCAGGCCTTCTCATCCAACATCAGTGCCTGACCTCACAAATGCCCTTCTGGAAGAATGGTCAAACATTCCCATAGACACCCTCCTAAACCTTGTGGACAGCCTTCCCAGAAGAGTTGAAGCTTTTATAGCTGCAAAGGGCGGAGCCAACTCCATATTGAACCTTATGGAATAAGACGGCATTAAAGTTCATGTAAAGGCAGGCGTCCCAATACTTTTGACAATATATATATATATATATATGTATGTGTGCTTGAGCTTTCGGGTGCACACCTTAATGCAATAGGCTGCGCACGCCTATGCAGGCGGTGCAAACAAGACAGGGACTGTAGGTTTGTTGTTAAGTAGAATCTGTTTGTAATTTTGAACGGTACATTTTTAACGTGTTTAGCTCCAGCCAAAAAAATCTATTTTAAGCTTTTTGGAAAACATAGGGAAGGGTTATCACCCCTGTGACATTTGTTTTACTGTCTTTCCTCCTCTTCAGAAGATTTCACCTCACTTTCTGTCCCAATGACAAATGTTTTTTGAAAATTTGGGTTTTTTTGTGAAACAAGGATTGGTGATAAAGCATCAGTGGAAAGGAGAAACGTTTTTCCCATAATAACTCTTACAGGAGAGAATTTCCCTTCCTAGGGGTAGATTTCATCTCACTTCCTGTTGTCTCCTTCCGTTTGCAAGTAGGAGTCGTTTGTAAGTTGGATGTTTGAAAGTAGGGGCCTGCCCTATATACTCAGCAGAAATTTGGGCCTTAGGTGTTGTTGTGGCCACAACACTGTAAGCCCTCACAGGGCCCTGCTGTGAAATATTAGATCAAGAATTGTAATTACATGCTCCTGTTAAACAGGAGCTGAAAAATTGGGCCTTAGGCACTGGTGGTGGTGCCACAACACTGCAACCCCTCACAGACACTCTAGTTGGAACGCAGGAACGAGCCCTGCTGCAAAGTATTACATCAAAAATCGTAATTACACGCCCCTGTTAAACAGGAGCTGAAAAATTGGGCCTTAGGCACTGGTGGTGGCACCCAGAACCAAAAATGTTCTTACAAGCTATCAGCATGATGATTGAGGAGGAAGAGGATAATTTCTCAGGGATAGGAGTGGGGAAAAAAAAACAAGCTCCCCTGACCCTTTCCTGGTGCCATAGTCACACAGGTACTCATTGATGGCCCTCTGCTGCATGTGCAGCCGCTACAGCATGGCCAACGTTGAGTTCCACCTGGTGGGCATGTCACAGATTAGGCGGTTCTTGGGCAGGTTAAACTCCTTTTGGAGGTCTGCCAGCCGAGCACTGGCATTATATGACTGGCGGAAATGCACACAGACTTTCCTGGCCTGCCTCAGGACATCCTGTAAGCCCGGGTACCTGCCCAAGAACCGCTGCACCACCAAGTTAAGGACGTGAGCCAAACAGGGCACATGGGTCATTTGTCCCTGTCGGAGGGCAGAGAGGAGGTTGGTGCCATTGTCGCAAACCACCATTCCTGCCTTAGTTGGAGTGGCGTCAACCACCTCTGAACCTGCCCCTGCAGAGCTGACAGAACCTCTGCCCCAGTGTGGCTCCTGTCCCCCAAGCACACTAGCTCAAGCACCGCATGGCATCTTTTGGCCCGCGTACTTGCGTAGCCCCTTGAACGCCTACGGAGCTCCGCTGGTTCCGAGGGGGTGGAGGAGAGAGGTGTGTCACAATCATTAGTAGTGGCATTTTGGAGGCGTGGTGGCGGAACAACCTCCAACACTACTGCACCTTGTCCTGCATCCTTCCCAGCTGCCAGCAGAGTCACCCAATGCGCCGTGAAACAATACATATATACAATACACTGTAAGTGCAGCTAACTCACTGACTGTCTTGCCTAATCTATCTAACTTAAATCAAATGACACTGTATGTCTGTCTCTCTCTCTCTGAATGCCGGAACACACTACACAGGGCCGCCTTGAAGGCAGCCTTATATAGTGTGGGGCGTGTACTAAATCCCCTGAGCCATAATTGGCCAAAGCCTCCTTGGCTTTGGCCAATTACGGCTCTCTGTTCAGTCTGCGCTGTGATTGGCCAAGCATGCGGGTCATAGTGCATGCTTGGCCAATCATCAGCCAGCAATGCACTGCGACGCCGCAGTGAATTATGGGCTGTGACGCTCCACACGATTTTGGCGCGAGCGGCCCATATCGTTCGCAAAAACAGACGATGGGATGGGTTCGACTCGAACACAAAGCTCATCCCTAGTCTCCACAGTTGTTACCATTTTTTTAAGATTTAATTTGTATTATTACATTTACTTTCCTGACAGATTTTCACGATGTTGCCAAACAAGAGCCAAATCCCTGCCATGTTCCTCCTGACGGGCATGCCAGGGCTGGAGTCACTCTACGGCTGGATCTCACTTCCATTCTGCTTCATGTTCTTCACATCCATCGTTGGGAACGGTCTAATCCTTCTCGTGATCGTCAAAGATTACAAACTCCACCAACCCGTCTTCTTCCTTCTCTCCATGCTGGCCGTCACCGACCTTCTCTTCACACTGGTCACCAGCCCCTCGGTCCTAGCTGTTTTCCTGTTTGACCACGAGGCCGTCAAATCTCAGCTGTGCCTCCTGCAGATGTTCTTCATCCATTCGCTCTCCATCACCGAGTCTTCACTCCTGGTGGCCATGGCCTTCGATCGATATGTCGCCATTTGTCATCCTTTAAGATACACGTCCATTCTTACCAGCTCTGTTGTGGCCAAGATTGGTCTCCTCTCTGCCCTTCGGGGAACCCTTCTCCATATCCCACCAGTATTGAGCCTGAAATTCCTGCCCTACTGCAAGGGTAATGCCCTGTCCCATTCGTACTGCTTGCACCAAGATGTTATGAAGTTGGCTTGTCATGGAACGAATACCTTCAACATCATGTATGGTCTTGCGGTTATCCTTTGCACGGTTACGCTGGATGCTGTGCTTATTGTCTTGTCCTACATTCTGATAGTCCGAGCCGTTCTTCACGTCACCAAAACGGACCGTTATAAGTTATTTAACACCTGCGTGTCCCACCTCTGTGCTGTGTTTCTATTCTATGCCCCTATGGTGGCGCTGTCCTTGGTACACAGGTTCGGAAAAGAGGTCTCACCATTATTTCTGACCCTCTTGGCCAATGCGTACCTGTTCTTTCCATCCATGCTCAACCCCATCATCTACAGTGCCAAGAACAAACAAATCCGTGAAGCCTTACTTCAGATTTTCCACAGAGGACCAATGGGTTGGTAAACAGAGAGAACCTTCTCAGCCTTCTGGCAAAAATCAAGTGTAGTATCTGTTCTTATTCAAACATGTTTTATTTTTATTTATTTATTTTAAAAAAATGTTTTATGTAAGCATTTTTTATTTGTATTTATTTATTATTCAAGCATTTATTCAAGCATTTTTTAATTATTTATTTAAAAAAAAAACAGTTCTATTCAAGCATTTCTTTTTTTTTAAACCCTTTTTAATCAAGCATTTTTTGTTTTTTATTTGGAAAAACAGTTTTTTCAAGCATTTTTTAGTTTTTTTCTTAAAAAAACCCCAGCCTTATTCAAGCATTTTTTTTTTTTTGCTTTTTGAAAAACCCAACACCTGTTTTATTCAAGCATTTTTTTTAACCCAGTTTTATTCAAGCATTTTTTTGTATTATTTATTAAAAAAAAACTGTTTTATTCAAGCATTTCTTGTTTTGTTTTTTTTTTTTTAAACCCTTTTTTTTCAAGCATTTTTATTTTTTTTCTTTAAAAAACCCAGCCACCTTATTCAAGCATTTTTTTTTTTGCTTTTTGAAAAACCCAACACCTGTTTTATTCAAAAAAAAAATCAAACCCTAATTTTAATCAAGCACTTTTTTTTATATTTATTTGAAAAAAAAAACAGTTTTATTCAAGCATTTTTTTTAAACTGTTTTATTCAAGCATTTTTTTTTTTTTATTTGGAAAAAAAAACATTTTCATGCATTTTTTTTAAAAAACCCAGCCTTATTCAAGCATTTTTTTTGCTTTTTGAAAAACCCAACACCTATTATGTTAAAAAAAAAAATGAAACCCTAATTTTATTCAAGCACTTTTTTTTGTTTTTATTTGAAAAAAAAACCCAGTTTTATTCAAGCATTTTTTTTCCTTTTCCTTATCTGTTCCTATTAGTTGCTGGGAGGAAGAAAGCTGGTGCTTAGGGGGACACCCTGGCTAATATTCCTCCTAATTTAATTAGGTGGGAATGATGGGAGTGCCTTTTCCCCCTTCCGGGGGTTGATACTGGCCTGGTGTACCAGACTTGTCCCGGGTTAAGCTCAAGGTTCTCAAGGTTCTCCCAAAGTTCTAATGGCTTCCTGGTAGGCATGGTGGTGCTCTGGTCTGGCCAGGGGCTGAGCTGAGAGAAGCCTGCGTTGTATGTGGCCCCTGGAGTGGCAGTCCAGGGGGGGGTACCAGAAATTACCACGATGGGGGGAGCTCACTTGAGTCTATTATGGCATCAAGGTCACTGCACTATTGCACTCTTTTGACACACCTTCCTCCTGGGCCGGGTCTTTTGGCCCCACCTAGTACTAGTTGGATAGGCCTTGCTTCGGCAGGCTTCCGGAAGAAAGGGGTCCACCTGGTTTTTGGCTGGGTGGACTATGAGTATCCCAGTTCCTGTCAAGAGCTTTGCACCCTGAGGGGATCAGGGCCAGGGTCCTTCCTCTTCAGATGCCGGTGCTCACGTGGCGTTTAACCATTTCTTGCCCAGCTTCTAGCAATTTGACGGCCGAGTTGGACGTTCATCGTTCTGGGTTGATGTTGTATGTGACTGTTGTGACCAATCACAGCAGATAAAACAATGGGTCGCTTCCATTCATGCCATTCATTGCTACAATGGTGCTGTTAGTTGTGATTGGTCACAGTGATCGCATGATACAGACAGGGCCAATCACAGACAATCACAGCTGATCACAACAAAAAAAACACTAAATTAATCGATTTCATTCAGTAAAATGCTTGCTTAAGCCAGTGAAATTCATTGCTATAAGCAATCATAATGTGTAAAAAAAAAAATTAAAAAATCCTGATCCATTCTCCAGAGTAGTACAATGTTACTGTGGTAATATTATGTTGCTCTGGTCACAGTGTGTTAAAAAAAAAAAAAATCTTTAAAAAAAAAAAACAATAAAAAAAAAAAATTGAAAAAAAAATCGTAATAAAATTAAAAAAAAATAGAAAACAACGTAAAAAAATTGAAAAAAAAAAGTCGTAATAAAATTAATAAAAAATAAAAAAAAAATTTGAAAAAACAAATTGCATTAGGTCTTATACTGAGATGGTTGTTATCAGCAAATATTTAAAAAAAAACTAATTTCATGTTTATTTCAAATAAATTTTCCTACTTTTGACTTAAATCGGAATGTAATCTATGAGGTCATTAAATGAAGGTCTGATAATTGTTAAATAATGTGGGATTGATAAATATATATTTTTTAATATGAATATGTAACTAATTTTCCATTTTACCTTTTACATAAACCAGTGGTTGTCAACTTACATGGCATAGTGGATGTCAACCGTGGCCCCTGACATCACCAGAAGGGGGGGTGGGTAGTAAAGGAATGGGAGAGAGCCCAAGAGTTAGCCCGGTGTCATGGTCAGGGGTCAAGCTCAGGGACCAGTAGCTATAGCAGCAGAGAAGCTCCCACCGACTTGCAGGACAGGTATGCAAGGAGGTCACCCTGGCGGGTGACATGGGCTCACCTGAGGTACCTGGTCTAAGTACTAACTGGTATTCTCCCGATGGTGGAGATGTGTTTTGCTGTATGTTAGTACCAGGTCATGGTCCACAGGATCGTCCCAGCAGGAGGTGAACAAGTCGGGGTCCAGTAGCAGATATAGCACTTAGGGATCAAGCAGAAGTGTAGTCAGTAAACAAGCCAAATATATGTAGCAAGTGGTTGCAGGTTGGGATCAAGCAGAAGAGCAGTCGAGGAACAGGCCAAAGATCGGCAACCAGTGGTTGCAGGTTGGGAGCAAGTAGAAAAGTAGTTGAGGAAAAAGGCAAAGATCAGTGACCAGTAGTTGCAGGTTGGGATCAAGTGAAAAAGTAGTTGAGGAAAAAGGCAAAGATCGGTACCCAGTGGTTACAGGTTGGGATCAAGCGGAAGTGTAGTCTAGGAACAAGCCAAAGATCAGTAACAAGTGGTTGCAGGTTGGGATCAAGTGGAAAAGTAGTTGAGGAAAAAGGCAAAGATGGGCAACCAGTGGTTGCAGATTGGGATCAAGTGGAAAAGTAGTTTAGGAAAAAGTCCAAGATCGGTAACGGGTGGTTGCAGGTTGGGATCAAGTGGAAATTAGTCAAGGAACAAGCCAAAGATCAGCAACAAGTGGTTGCAGGTTGGGATAAAGTGTAAGCTTGGTCGAAGGAACAAGCCAAAAATCAGTAACAAATGATCATAGGTTGGAATCAAGTGGAAGCACAGTTGAGGAACAAGCCAAAGATCGGTAACGAGTGGTTGCAGGTTGGGATCAAGCGGAAGCGTAGTCGAGGAACAAGCCAAAAATCAGTAACAAGTGGTTACGGGTTGGGATCAAGCGGAAGCGTAGTTGAGGAAAAAGCCAAAGATCGGTAACGAGTGGTAGTGGAGATAAGAACAGCTTCAGGTACAGGAAAGGAGCAAGATATCAACTGAAGAGAGCACAATAATCTGGCAAACATGAAGTGCAAAGGTGTGGTTTAAATGGGAAGTTCCTGTGAGGACAAAGAGCTCACCAGAGACAAGTGACAAGGCAAGATTGCTCTAAGAGATCAGACAGGGACCTGTACAGCATCCCAAGTGGTTCAGCAAGAAGAACTACTGTTGGATACAGCAGAGGTTGTGGGTTCAGAACTTGGCCCTGACACCCGGGTAAACTTCTGACTTGGAATCTCAATATACATTTTAAAGAGGGGTATCTAAGTGGACCCAAGGAGCCCATACCAGTTTGAAGGTTTGGATAGTGTTATTTATTCTTGCTTCCAAGAGCTTGAAGATGTGCCTCCTTCTGGTAACCCCTAGGCAACATCTTCCTTTAATGAGTTCACTAGAACCTTAAATGCAATGCATCTCCAAGGAAGTCACTCTCCTATGTTGCTCAATTCAACCAATTCAATCTTTCTCCTGACCGTATATCTCACAGCCTTGATGAAGGAGACTCAGATCCTCGGAACGTGTTATTACTGTATTTGCTGTTTTGAATAAAATTATCTTTTTCTTTCGGAACTATAGCTAGCTATCTTCCCATATTGTCTTCTTCTGGCCTGCACAGTAAATCTTAGCTTTTCTTTGTGTAAGAAACCTATAGAGAGGTCACTATGACAATATGGTAGAGATGACTAACTCACCATCACACCCTTATGATAGTTTGTACTGTTTGTCCTAAGTGGGGATGAGTGGAGTGATTTCCCAGCAAAATTACCCATGGTTCCTTTGTCAACATTTCACCAACATTAGCCCAAAATGTACTATATGGAGGTGGCATCTGACATGATCATCAGTGGCTAAATAGCCAACCTTAACCCTAATCCTATCACCACCCCTTACCCTAAAGATAACCCTAGTCCTCATGCCAACCCTAACCTCACTGATACCCCTACTTCTAATCCTAATATCACCCCTTACCCTAAAGATAACCCTTGTCCTAATGCCAACCCCAACCTCACTGATACCCCTACTTCTAATCCTAAACCTAACACCACCCCTTACCCTAAAGATAACCCTTGTCCTAATACCAACCCTAACCTCACTGATACCCCTACTTCTAATCCTAAACCTAACACCACCCCTTACCCTAAAGATAACCCTTGTCCTAATGCCAACCCTAACCTCACTGATACCCCTACTTCTAACGCTAATCCTAACACCAACCCTTACCCTAAAGATAACCCTTGTCCTCATGCTAACCCTAACCTCACTGATACCTCTACTTCTAATCCTAATCCTAATACCACCCCTTACCCTAAAGATAACCCTTGTCCTAATGCCAACCCCAACCTCACTGATACCCCTACTTCTAACGCTAATCCTAATACCACCCCTTACCCTAAAGATAACCCTATTCCTATTAATAACCCTGACCTCACTGATACTCCTACTTCTAGTCCTAATCCTAACACCGCCCCTTACCCTATAGATAACCCTTGTCCTATTGATAACCCTAACCTCCCTGAAAATCCTAAACCTAGCTCTCAACCTAGTGCCAATGCTTTCTTTGACCCCAACCCCACTGATAACCCTAATTCTAAACGTGACCCTAATCCTAATTTTACCCCTTACCCTAAAGCTAACCCTTGTCCTACTACTAACCCTGACCCTACTAAAACCCCTAATCCTAATACTACCCTAAAGCTAATCGGGGTCCTAATGCTAACTATTATCTTAACCCCACCAATAACTCTATTCCTGATATTACCCATTACCCTAAAGCTATCCCTAGTCCTATTGATAACCCTGAACCCAGTGATACCCCTACTTCTAATCCTAATACCATCACTTACCCTAAAGATAACCTGAGCTCTAATGCTAATTCTTACCTTAACCCCACTAATACCCCTAATCCTCATACTACCCCTTACCCTAAAGCTAACCCTGACCCCACTAATAACCCTAATCCTCATACTACCCCTTACCCTAAAGATAACCCTAACCCCACTGATACCCCTAATCCTG
Organism: Aquarana catesbeiana; assembly: GCA_037953035.1. Taxonomy (NCBI): domain Eukaryota; kingdom Metazoa; phylum Chordata; class Amphibia; order Anura; family Ranidae; genus Aquarana; species Aquarana catesbeiana. The sequence goes on from JBBHAA010002414.1 coordinate 210,891, forward strand.
ATACTACCCCTTACCCTAAAGCTAACCCTGACCCCACTGATAACCCTAATCCTCATACTACCCCTTACCCTAAAGCTAACCCTAACCCCACTGATACCCCTAATCCTCATACTACCCCTTACCTAAAAGATAACCCTAACCCCAACCCCAACCCTGACGTTTGTGGCAATCTACAACTCTGTAACTTTTAAATAAAAGACCTTGCGGTATTACACTATGTGGATCCATTTATTTTTCATGTTTGATCCCCATTGAATGATTTAACATCTGCTGCACGCCTTGGAGTTCGTTTGTCTGAAGTACGATCTTCCATCATCCATCCTTGAGGTTCTACCTTTCACCTACTGCTGCATTTTACAGATTGAGGCCAAGTCCTCACCGTGCTGGGTTGACCCGGTGGTTGTAAGGTACATGTGTCCGCCCCATCCGGTATAAGTGTACCGACCTTACTTTTCTTGACTGAACTTCATGAAGCACCTTCTCAAGATCTATTATTGAGACTTTACACTTGTGTTGATGATCATTCACACCGTCCTGGTATCCCGGTATAAAAGATGGACTGATATGTCATTTCCGTATATCAACTGTGTACAAAATGGTTTATTTCCTTCTTCATTGTATTCATTGTATCACTTTTCAGCGTTAGACTCATTGTTATATCTGGTCATTCACTTTGTGTCTAGTGGAGTGTTGTCCCCTCACCCATGTTTCCTATTTGTCTTCCATTTAACCCTGACCCCACTGATACCCCTAATCCCGATACTACCCCTTACCCTAAAGCTAGCCCTAACCCCACTGATACCCCTAATCCTGATACTACCCCTTACCCTAAAGATAACCCTAACCCCACTGATACCCCTAATCCTGATACTACCCCTTACCCTAAAGATAACCCTGACCCCACTGATACCCCTAATCCTGATACTACCCCTTACCCTAAAGATAACCCTAACCCCACTAATACCCCTAATCCTGATACTACCCCTTACCCTAAAGATAACCCTAACACCACTGATACCCCTAATCCTGATACTACACCTTACCCTAAAGATAACCCTAACCCCACTGATACCCCTAATCCTGATACTACACCTTACCCTAAAGATAACCCTAACCCCACTGATACCCCTAATCCTGATACTGCCCCTTACCCTAAAGATAACCCTGACCCCACTGATACCCCTAATCCTGATACTACCCCTTACCCTAAAGATAACCCTAACCCCACTGATACCCCTAATCCTCATACTACCCCTTACCCTAAAGCTAACCCTGACCCCACTGATACCCCTAATCCCGATACTACCCCTTACCCTAAAGATAACCCTAACCCCACTGATACCCCTAATCCTGATACTACCCCTTACCCTAAAGCTAACCCTGACCACACTGATACCCCTAATCCTGATACTACCCCTTACCCTAAAGATAACCCTAACCCCACTGATACCCCTAATCCCGATACTACCCCTTACCCTAAAGATAACCCTAACCCCACTGATACCCCTAATCCTGATACTACACCTTACCCTAAAGATAACCCTAACCCCACTGATACCCCTAATCCTGATACTACCCCTTACCCTAAAGATAACCCTGACCCCACTGATACCCCTAATCCTGATACTACCCCTTACCCTAAAGATAACTCTGATCCCACTGATACCCCCAATCCTGATACTACCCCTTACCCTAAAGATAACCCTAACCCCACTGATACCCCTAATCCCGATACTACCCCTTACCCTAAAGATAACCCTAACCCCACTGATACCCCTAATCCTGATACTACCCCTTACCCTAAAGATAACCCTAACCCCACTGATACCCCTAATCCTGATACTACCCCTTACCCTAAAGCTAACCCTAACCCCACTGATAACCCTAATCCTGATACTACCCCTTACCCTAAAGCTAACCCTAACCCCACTGATAACCCTAATCCTGATACTACCCCTTACCCTAAAGATAACCGTAACCCCAACCCCAACCCTGACGTTTGTGGCAATCTACAACTCTGTAACTTTTAAATAAAAGACCTTACGGTATTACACTATGTGGATCCATTTATTTTTCATGTTTGATCCCCATTGAATGATTTAACATCTGCTGCACGCCTTGGAGTTTGTTTGTCTGAAGTACGATCTTCCATCATCCATCCTTGAGGTTCTACCTTTCACCTACTGCTGCATTTTACAGATTGAGGCCAAGTCCTCACCGTGCTGGGTTGACCCGGTGCTTGTAAGGTACATGTGTCCGCCCCATCCGGTATAAGTGTACCGACCTTACTTTTCTTGACTGAACTTCATGAAGCACCTTCTCAAGATCTATTATTGAGACTTTACACTTGTGTTGATGATCATTCACACTGTCCTGGTATCCCGGTATAAAAGATGGACTGATATGTCATTTCCGTATATCAACTGTGTACAAAATGGTTTATTTCCTTCTTCATTGTATTCATTGTATCACTTTTCAGCGTTAGACTCATTGTTATATCTGGTCATTCACTTTGTGTCTAGTGGAGTGTTGTCCCCTCACCCATGTTTCCTATTTGTCTTCCATTTAACCCTGACCCCACTGATACCCCTAATCCCGATACTACCCCTTACCCTAAAGATAACCCTAACCCCACTGATACCCCTAATCCTGATACTACCCCTTACCCTAAAGATAACCCTAACCCCACTGATACCCCTAATCCCGATACTACCCCTTACCCTAAAGCTAGCCCTAACCCCACTGATAACCCTAATCCTGATACTACCCCTTACCCTAAAGATAACCCTAACCCCACTGATACCCCTAATCCTGATACTACACCTTACCCTAAAGATAACCCTAACCCCACTAATACCCCTAATCCTGATACTACCCCTTACCCTAAAGATAACCCTGACCCCACTGATACCCCTAATCCTGATACTACACCTTACCCTAAAGATAACCCTAACCCCACTGATACCCCTAATCCTGATACTACCCCTTACCCTAAAGATAACCTCAACCCCACTGATACCCCTAATCCCGATACTACCCCTTACCCTAAAGATAACCCTAACCCCACTGATACCCCTAATCCTGATACTACACCTTACCCTAAAGATAACCCTAACCCCACTGATACCCCTAATCCCGATACTACCCTTTAACCTAAAGATAACCCTAACCCCACTGATACCCCTAATCGCGATACTACCCCTTACCCTAAAGATAACCCTAACCCCACTAATACCCCTAATCCTGATACTACCCCTTACCCTAAAGATAACCCTAACCCCACTAATACCCCTAATCCTGATACTACCCCTTACCCTAAAGATAACCCTAACCCCACTGATACCCCTAATCCTGATACTACCCCTTACCCTAAAGATAACCCTAACCCCACTGATACCCCTAATCCTCATACTACCCCTTACCCTAAAGATAACCCTAACCCACTGATACCCCTAATCCTGATACTACCCTTTACCCTAAAGATAACCCTAACCCCACTGATACCCCTAATCCTGATACTACCCCTTACCCTAAAGCTAACCCTGACCCCACTGATACCCCTAATCCTGATACTACCCCTTACCCTAAAGATAACCCTAACCCACTGATACCCCTAATCCTGATACTACCCTTTACCCTAAAGATAACCCTAACCCCACTGATACCCCTAATCCTGATACTACCCTTTACCCTAAAGATAACCCTAACCCCACTGATACCCCTAATCCTGATACTACCCCTTACCCTAAAGATAACCCTAACCCCACTGATACCCCTAATCCTCATACTACCCCTTACCCTAAAGATAACCCTAACCCACTGATACCCCTAATCCTGATACTACCCTTTACCCTATAGATAACCCTAACCCCACTGATACCCCTAATCCTGATACTACCCCTTACCCTAAAGATAACCCTAACCCCACTGATACCCCTAATCCTCATACTACCCCTTACCCTAAAGATAACCCTAACCCCACTGATACCCCTAATCCTGATACTACCCCTTACCCTAAAGATAACCCTAACCCCACTGATACCCCTAATCCTGATACTACCCCTTACCCTAAAGATAACCCTAACCCCACTGATACCCCTAATCCTGATACTACCCCTTACCCTAAAGCTAACCCTGACCCCACTGATACCCCTAATCCTCATACTACCCCTTACCCTAAAGATAACCCTAACCCCACTGATACCCCTAATCCTGATACTACCCCTTACCCTAAAGATAACCCTAACCCCACTGATACCCCTAATCCTGATACTACCCCTTACCCTAAAGATAACCCTAACCCCACTGATACCCCTAATCCTGATACTACCCCTTACCCTAAAGCTAACCCTGACCCCACTGATACCCCTAATCCTCATACTACCCCTTACCCTAAAGATAACCCTAACACCACTGATACCCCTAATCCTCATACTACCCCTTACCCTAAAGATAACCCTAACACCACTGATACCCCTAATCCTGATACTACCCTTTACCCTAAAGATAACCCTAACCCCACTGATACCCCTAATCCTGATACTACCCCTTACCCTAAAGATAACCCTAACCCACTGATACCCCTAATCCTGATACTACCCTTTACCCTATAGATAACCCTAACCCCACTGATACCCCTAATCCTGATACTACCCTTTACCCTAAAGATAACCCTAACCCCACTGATACCCCTAATCCTGATACTACCCCTTACCCTAAAGCTAACCCTGACCCCACTGATACCCCTAATCCTGATACTACCCCTTACCCTAAAGTTAACCCTAACCCCACCGATACCCCTAATCCTGATACTACCCCTTACCCTAAAGTTAACCCTAACCCCACTGATACCCCTAATCCTGATACTACCCCTTACCCTAAAGATAACCCTAACCCCACTGATACCCCTAATCCTGATACTACCCTTTACCCTAAAGATAACCCTAACCCCACTGATACCCCTAATCCTGATACTACCCTTTACCCTAAAGATAACCCTAACCCCACTGATACCCCTAATCCTGATACTACCCCTTACCCTAAAGATAACCCTAACCCCACTGATACCCCTAATCCCGATACTACCCCTTACCCTAAAGACAACCCTAACACCACTGATACCCCTAATCCTGATACTACCCCTTACCCTAAAGATAACCCTAACCCCACTGATACCCCTAATCCTGATATTACCCCTTACCCTAAAGCTAGCCCTAACCCCACTGATACCCCTAATCTTGATACTACCCCTTCCCCTAAAGCTAACCCTAACCCCACTGATACCCCTAATCCCGATACTACCCCTTACCCTAAAGATAACCCTAACCCCACTGATACCCCTAATCCCGATACTACCCCTTACCCTAAAGATAACCCTAACCCCACTGATACCCCTAATCCCGATACTACCCCTTACCCTAAAGATAACCCTAACCCCACTGATACCCCTAATCCTGATACTACTCCTTACCCTAAAGATAACCCTAACCCCACTGATACCCCTAATCCTGATACTACCTCTTACCCTAAAGATAACCCTAACCCCACTGATACCCCTAATCCTGATACTACCTCTTACCCTAAAGCTTACCCTAACCCCACTGATACCCCTAATCCCGATACTACCCCTTACCCTAAAGATAACCCTAACCCCACTGATACCCCTAATCCTGATACTAACCCTTACCCTAAAGCTGACCCTAATTTTATTGATAACCCTGACCCCACTGATACCCCTAATTCTAATCCTAATACTACCCTAAAGCTAACCTGGGTCCTAATGCTAACTATTATCTTAACCTCACTAATAACTCTATTCCTGATATTACCCTAAACCTATTGCTAACTCTGACCCTAACCGCACTGATAACCCTAATTCTAAATGTAACCCTTATCCTGATTCTACCCTCTACCTTAAAGCAAACCCTTGTCCCACTGCTATCCCCGACCCTACTGATACCCCTAATTCTAATCCTAATACTACAATAAAGCTAATCTGGGTCCTAATGCTAACCCTGACCCTAACCTCACTGATACCCCTACTTCTAATCCTCAGAATACCCCATACCCTAAAGCTAACCCATTACTCTAAGGATAACCCTGACTCTAACCCCACTGATTACTCTGATAACCCTATTCCTGATATTACCCCTTACCCTAAAACTAACTCTAGTCCTATTGATAAACCTGACCCTAACCCCACTGATAACCCTAATCCTATTCCTGATATAACTTCCTACCCTAAAGCTACAGTGCCTTGAAAAAGTATTCATACCCCTTGAAATTCCCCACATTTTGTCATGGCGGGGCTCGGTGACAAAGGCATGGCGAAGCTCGGTGACAAACACATGGCGGAGCTCGGTGACAAAGGCATGGCGGAGCTCGGTGACAAAGACATGGTGGAGCTTGGTGACAAAGGCATGGTGGAGCTTGTGACAAAGACATGGCGGAGCTCGGTGACAAACACATGGTGGAGCTCGGTGACAAAGACATGGTGGAGTTCGGTGACAAAGGCATGGCGGAGCTCGGTGACAAAGGCATGGTGGAGCTCGGTGACAAAGGCATGGCGGAGCTCGGTGACAAAGACATGGTGGAGCTTGGTGACAAAGGCATGGTGGAGCTCAGTGACAAAGGCATGGCGGAGCTTGGTGACAAAGACATGGTGGAGCTCGGTGACAAAGGCATGGCGGAGCTCGGTGACAAAGACATGGTGGAGCTCGGTGACAAAGACATGGCGGAGCTCAGTGACAAAGGCATGGCGGAGCTCGGTGACAAAGGCATGGTGGAGCTCGGTGACAAAGGCATGGCTGAGCTCGGTGACAAAGGCATGGTGGAGCTTGGTGACAAAGACATGGTGGAGCTCGGTGACAAAGGCATGGTAGAGCTCGGTGACAAAGACATGGTGGAGCTCGGTGACAAAGACATGGTGGGGCTTGGTGACAAAGGCATGGCGGAGCTCGGTGACAAAGGCATGGCGGAGCTCGGTGACAAAGACATGGCAGAGCTCGGTGACAAAGGCATGGTGGAGCTTGGTGACAAAGACATGGCGGAGCTTGGTGACAAAGACATGGTGGAGCTCGGTGACAAAGGCATGGTGGAGCTCGGTGACAAAGACATGGTGGAGCTCGGTGACAAAGACATGGTGGAGCTCGGTGACAAAGGCATGGTGGAGCTCGGTGACAAAGACATGGTGGAGCTCGGTGACAAAGGCATGGTGGAGCTCGGTGACAAAGACATGGTGGAGCTCGGTGACAAAGACATGGCGGAGCTTGTGACAAAGACATGGTGGAGCTCGGTGACAAAGGCATGGCGGAGCTCGGTGACAAAGGCAAAGGCATGGCGGAGCTCGGTGACAAAGACATGGTGGAGCTTGGTGACAAAGGCATGGTGGAGCTCCGTGACAAAGGCATGGTGGAGTTCGGTGACAAAGGCATGGCGGAGCTCAGTGACAAAGGCATGGCGGAGCTCGGTGACAAAGACATGGTGGAGCTCGGTGACAAAGACATGGTGGAGCTCGGTGACAAAGGCATGGTGGAGTTCGGTGACAAAGGCATGGCGGAGCTCGGTGACAAAGGCATGGCGGAGCTCGGTGACAAAGACATGGTGGAGCTCTGTGACAAAGACATGGTGGAGCTTGGTGACAAAGGCATGGTGGAACTCGGTGACAAAGGCATGGCGGAGCTTGGTGACAAAGGCATGGTGGAGCTCGGTGACAAAGGCATGGTGGAACTCGGTGACAAAGGCATGGCGGAAGCTCGGTGACAAAGACATGGCGGAGCTCGGTGACAAAGACATGGCGGAGCTCAGTGACAAAGGCATGGTGGAGCTTGGTGACAAAGGCATGGTGGAACTCGGTGACAAAGGCATGGCGGAGCTTGGTGACAAAGGCATGGTGGAGCTCCGTGACAAAGGCATGGTGGAGTTCGGTGACAAAGGCATGGCGGAGCTCGGTGACAAAGGCATGGCGGAGCTCGGTGACAAAGACATGGTGGAGCTTGGTGACAAAGGCATGGTGGAACTCGGTGACAAAGGCATGGCGGAGCTTGGTGACAAAGGCATGGCAGAACTCGGTGACAAAGACATGGTGGAGCTTGGTGACAAAGGCATGGTGGAACTCGGTGACAAAGGCATGGCGGAGCTTGGTGACAAAGGCATAGTGGAACTCGGTGACAAAGGCATGGTGGAACTCGGTGACAAAGGCATGGCGGAAGCTCGGTGACAAAGACATGGCGGAGCTCGGTGACAAAGACATGGCGGAGCTCGGTGACAAGCGGCTCTGCTCCATCGTTCCCATTGGGTTGTGGTGTCAGACATGTTGTGATGTACAGTAGATGGCTTTTCAATGGGTTCGCTTATGGTGACAATATAACAAACATGAATGTTCCCTCACATCACTTCTAACCCCACATCTATGATGTCCATAAATATCACCGACAGAGGATCCAATAGAACTCGCTGCAAAAAATCTAGTAAATGTTAAAAGTGGTAGTTAAAAAAAAGAGAAAAAAAAAAAAAAAACAGCGAGTTCTCAGTTCTGCTCAGACTCGGCCTATATTTGAGAATCCCCCCCCAGATTGTCACCCCGGCCGGTATCTCTGTATTTCTTCCCCGTCTTCCGAGAATTCCACCTCCAGTCATCATTCCCCTGCTTCCTCTCCGATGTGTCCGGATGATTGCCAGGCGGAAGAATCCTCCCATCTTACAGAAACCCAGATGATATATCACAGAGGAGCTGGGCCGTCATCACTTATTATTTCCAAACACAGAAAACATAAATATTCGCTGCTTTACTAACACTTTTCCCATGGAAAAAGACCCCCCCTCCCCCAAAATGGGCACCCAGAATAGACTCAAAGTATGAGATCACAATGTTTATAAACATTGATCAAAGATACAAAGTAACAGTGTTTATAAACATTGATCAGACAGGAGATAGAGAGATACAAAGTAACACTGTTTATAAACATTGATCAGACAACAGATAGAGAGATACAAAGTAACATTGTTTATAAACATTGATCAGATGGGAGATAGAGAGATACAAAGTAACATTGTTTATAAACATTGATCAGACCTGGTGTGCACACTCCCCCACCTGCTGCCCCCACTGAGTGTTTGTCAGGATGTCCTGGCCAATGATTCAGGGCCGAGACCTGCCGATCAGCTCTGTCCAATCACATTCTATGGGATTGAGGTCAGGACTCTGTGCAGGCCAGTCAAGTTCCTCCACCCCAAACTCGCTCATCCATGTCTTTATGGACCTTGCTTTGTGCACTGGTGTGCAGTCATGTTAGAACAGGAAGGGGCCGTCCCCAAACTCCTCCCACAAAGTTGGAATCATGAAATTGTCCAAAATGTCTTGGTATGCCGATGCCTTAAGAGTTCCCTTCACTGGAACTAAGGTGCCAAGCCCAACCCTCGAAAAACAACCCCCCACCATAATCCCCCTTCTACCCCACACCATAATCCCCCCTCCACCCCCCCACACCATAATACCCCCTCCCCCCACACACCATAATCCCCCTTCCACCAAATGATTTGGACCAGTGCACAAAGCAAGGTCCATAAAGACATGGATGAGTGAGCTTGGGGTGGAGGAACTTGACTGGCCTGCACAGAGTCCTGACCTCAACCCCATAGAACACCTTTGGGATGAATTAGAGCGGAGACTGCAAGCCAGGCCTTCTCATCCAACATCAGTGCCTGACCTCACAAATGTTCTTCTGGAAGAATGGTCAAACATTCCCATAGACACCCTCCTAAACCTTGTGGACGGCCTTCCCAGAAGAGGTGAAGCTGTTATAGCTGCAAAGGGCGGAGCCAACTCAATATTGAACCCTCCGGACTAAGACTGGGATGTCATTAAAGTTCATGTGCGTGTAAAGGCAGGCGTCCCAATACTTTTGGTCATATAGTGTATGTATCCCTCTGTTATCTTAAGTGATGAGAAAATGATTGTCGATTGGAGTAAAGGGGGTTAAAGTACAAAGTTCAGCACCCCTGAGAAGGAAGGAGAGTGACCAGAACACATCTCCAGCACACAATCCTTCATAACTGTATTCTTTAATATTTATATACATTTAAAGGGGATAGAAGTCTCAGCCTGGCTGGGGATCGGTGGAGAAGTGCCGAGAATGTTCACAATTCACCAGAAACAAAGTTAAAGCAGATTTTTCGGTTTGCTTTCCCCGATCTCCTGGTAACACTTTGAGGAACAATCAGACTTTGGCAGCGACGTCTCCCAGATCCGAGAGAAATGTTTTCTGTCTGTTATAAATAAACACAGAATTTTATTTGAAGTCATTTCAGATCTTCTCTTCAAAGACAAACACGGAGATGAGAAATGGATGACTCTCAGGATTGTGCCAGAGAAGGATTATAAAGGGACCTCCAAAGGTCTGTAATGTAAAGGTACTCCATAACAGACTTTTAGAGGTCTGCTATGTATTTTGGGGGACCTCTGGGGTAAAAAAAGAAGCCAGGAGGTAAAAGGATGACTCTGAGGATTGTGCCAGAGAAGGATTATAAAGGGACCTCCAAAGGTCTGTAATGTAAAGGTCCTCCATAACAGACTTTTAGAGGTCTGCTATGTATTTTGGGGGACCTCTGGGGTAAAAAAAGAAGCCAGGAGGTAAAAGGATGACTCTGAGGACTGTGCCGGAGAAGGATTATAAAGGAACCTAGTTAAAGCAAATTTTTCGGGTTTGCTTTCCACGATCTCCTGGTAGCACTTTGAGGAACAATCAGACTTTGGCAGCGATGTCTCCCAGATCCGAGAGAAATGTTTTCTGTCTGTTATAAATAAACACAATATTTTATTTGAAGTCATTTCAGATCTTCCCTTCAAAGACGAACAGATGAGAAATGGATGACTTCAAGGATTGTGACATAATGGGGCCTCCAAAGGTCTGTAATGTAAAGGTTCTTCTCCATAACAGACTTTTAGAGGTCTGCTATGTATTTTGGGGGACCTCTGGGGTAAAAAAAAAGAATCCGGGAGGGAAATGGATGACTCTGAGGACTGTGCCGGAGAAAGGATTATAATGGGACCTCCAAAGGTCTGTAATTTAAAGGTCCTCCATAACAGACTTTTAGAGGTCTGCTATGTATTTTGGGGGACCTCTGGAGTAAAAAAAAGATTCCGGGAGGGAAATGGATGACTCTGAGGACTGTGCCGGAGAAAGGATTATAATGGGACCTCCAAAGGTCTGTAATGTAAAGGTCCTCCATAACAGACTTTTTGAGGTCTGCTATGTATTTTGGGGGACCTCTGGGGTAAAAAAAAAAAGAAGCCGGGAGGGAAATGGATGACTCTGAGGACTGTGCCAGAGAAAGGATTATAATGGGACCTCCAAAGGTCTGTAATGTAAAGGTCCTCCATAACAGACTTTTTGAGGTCTGCTATGTATTTTGGGGGACCTCTGGGGTAAAAAAAAAAAAAAAAGGAATCCGGGAGGGAAATGGATGACTCTGAGGACTGTGCCGGAGAAGGATTATAAAGTAATCTAGTTAAAGCAGATTTTTCAGTTTGCTTTCCACGATCTCTTGGTAACACTTTGAGGAACAATCGGACTTTGGCAGCGACGTCTCCCAGATCTGAGAGAAATGTTTTCTGTCTGTTATAAATAAACACAGAATTTTATTTGAAGTCATTTCAGATCTTCCCTTCAAAGACAAACACGGAGATGAGAAATGGATGACTTCAAGGATTGTGACAGAGAAGGATTATAATGGGACCTCCAAAGGTCTGTAATGTAAAGGTCCTCCATAACAGACTTTTAGAGGTCTGTTATGTATTTTGTGGGACCTCTGGGGTAAAAAAAAGAATCTGGGAGGGAAATGGATGACTCTGAGTATTGTCCTGGAGAAGGATTATAAAGGGACCTCCAAAGGTATGTAATGTAAGACTTTTAGAGGTCAGCTATGTATTTTGGGGGACCTCTCGGGTCAATGTCTCAATTTGTCTTTTAAAAAAAGAAGCCAGGAGGGAACTTTGCTTGCAATTAAAAAACTCCTCACATCTCTGGACCACATGGGATTTTTGGTTAACTGTTTTTTTTTAAACACCTTCCCACCCGACCTATAACAGATTCATGTCTGGACGGGGCCTTTCGTCCCTCTGAGTTGACATTATATGACTTCCTCTCAGAAGGCGCCACTTGAGTGACCGCGGGGCCTTGCAGCGCTGCAATCCACCGGACACAGCCAATGACTGATCACTTTGCTGGCCAGCTGCCAGTATCATGTGATCACTGTGACCAATCACAGCAGGTCACATGACAGTTGTACACAATAGCTGGCTTCCTTTCATGCCATTCATTGTAGGCAGTTGTGTTGCTAGTTGTGATTGGTTACAGTGATCACATGGTACAGACCGGGCCAATCACTGCCCATATTTATCTTGTGATTAGCTTTGGCCAATCACAGCTTATCACAACAATATACGCAGAATGAATCTGTTTCAGTCAGTAAAAATGGTTGCTTATACCAATGAAAATCACCGCTATAAGCAATCATAATGTGTAAAGAAAAAAATCCTGAGGGGGACGCCCCCCTCCCCACTGCCCATCGGCGTCTCCTCGGGCTCTCCCGCACGATCAGCAAGCTGGAGATTCGATCCGCCGGCGGCGCTGGTTACGGCAGAGCTGGCCTAAGACAAGGGATGTTAATGTTCCTTGTGACAGCAATAAAAGTGAAAACATCAAAAGTCCCCATTTTGAAGGCTTATATGCAAGTTATTGGCCATAAAAGGGGTATGGGGGTCCGGGTACTGCCCCAGGGCAACATCTATCATTGTAAAACTTTTTTTTTAAAAAGATTGTTTTTACAGGAGCAGTGATTGTAATTATGCTTAAAGGGCAACAATAAAAATAAAAAGCGGCGCATCTGTAGCATGTATAGAACCTGCATGTATAGAACCTGCTGCAGCAAAACTGACATTTCTAAAGAAAAAAAATGCATGAAATTACATTTAAATTGCTGGCAATAGAAAAATGTTAACAAAACTGCATAGGGTCCCTCCTGCCCCTCCCGCCTATAGGGTCCCCCTGCCCCCCAATCTGGTATTGAAGGGGAATCCCACACCAAAATAAAAAAAAAAACAGCATGGGGTTCCCCCCAAAATCCATACCAGGCCCTTATCTGAGCATCTAGCCTGGCAGGCCAGGAAGGGGGGGGGGGTATTTGAGTAAACCCCCCCTTCCAGAACCATACCAGTCCACATGCCCTCAACATGGGGACAAGGGCCTCATCCCCACATACCTGGGCTGTGGTTGTGGGGGGCTTATTGGAATCTGGAAGCCCTCTTTAAGAAAGGGGCCCCAGATCCTGCCCCCCCCCCCTATGTGCTATGGGAATGGGTATCGGGTACCAAAAAATAATAAAAGCACAGAGAAAGTTTTGACGAATCCTTTATGTCCCCCGATGTAGATCTGTCGTCGATCGCGATGCCATCAGACCCAAAATGCAGAAAATAAAAATCGCTTTGCAGTCAACAAAGGCAAACTGCTGAATGCCTGGCTTGCCGTTTGACAGTTCTTATATAGGTAAGGGGTGGAGCCACCTGGTGAAACCGCCCCCTTGTGACGTCATCATCACAGCATGCACCGGTTCGTGACGCCACATGGGGGGGCAGTGCCACCAGGGGGCTCCGCCCCTTACCTATATAAGAACTGTCAAACGGCAAGCCGGGCATTCGGCGTTTTGCCTTAGTTGACTGTGGCTTTTTTTTTTTTATAAAATAATCATCAAAAACTGTCTCTGTGTTTTTATTACTTTTTGACACTTTTTTGGGGAATGAGTACGGGGTACAATGTACCCCGTACTCATTCACATGGGGAGGGGGGTGGGTGGGATCTGGGGGCCTCCTTGTTAAAGGGGGCTTCCAGATTTCCGATAAGTGTGACATGTTTGGTATCTATTTACTTGGCGTAACATCATCTTTTATAATTTACAAAAAAATTGGGTTATGTATTGTGTGTGTGTTTTTTTTTTTCGCATTGCAATTTAAAAAAAAAAAAATTTCCCCCCAAAAATGCATTAGAAAAAAATGCTGCAAGACATTAAACATTGCAAAACTCACCATTTTATTCTCGAGTGCCTTTGCTTTAAAAAACACACACACACATATATATATATATATATATATATATATATATATATACAGCATCTGACAAAAGTAAGTACACCCCTCAGTGACATTTGTGTAAATCTTTTCTTCTCTCTTTTCATGTGACAACACTGAAGAAATGACACTTGTCTACAATGTAAAGTAGTGAGTGTACAGCTTGTATAACAGTGTAAATTTACTGTCCCCTCAAAATAACTCAACACACAGCCATTAATGTCTAAACCACTGGCAACAAAAGTGAGTACACCCCTAAGTGAAAATCTCCAAATTGGGCCCAATTAGCCATTTTCCCTCCCCGGTGTCATGTGACTCGTTAGTGTTACAAGGTCTCAGGTGTGAATGGGGAGCAGGTCTGTTAAATTTGGTGTTATCGCTCTCACTCTCTCATACTGGTCACTGGAAGTACAACATGGCACCTCATGGCAAAGAACTCTCTGAGGATCTGAAAAAAAGAATTGTTGCTCTACATAAAGATGGCCTAGGCTATAAGAAGATTGCCAAGACCCTGAAACTGATCTGCAGCACGGTGGCCAAGACCATACAGCGGTATAACAGGATCCACTCAGAACAGGCCTCACCATGGTCCACCAAAGAAGTTGAGGTCACGTGCTCAGCTTCATATCCAGAGGTTGTCTTTGGGAAATAGACGTATGAGTGCTGCCAGCATTGCTGCAGAGGTTGTAGGGGTGGGGGGTCAGCCTGTCAGTGCTCAGACCATACGCCGCACACTGCATCAAATTGATCTGCATGGCTGTCATCCCAGAAGGAAGCCTCTTCTAAATATGATGTACAAGAAAGACCACAAACAGTTTGCTGAAGACAAGCAGACTAAGGACATGGATTACTGGAACCATGTCCTGTGGTCTGATGAGACCAAGATAAACGTATTTGGTTCAGATGGTGACAAGCGTGTGTGGGGGCAACCAGGTGAGGAGTAGGGATGAGCCGAACACCCCCCGGTTCGGTTCGCACCAGAACCCGCGA
The DNA here is from genome assembly GCA_037953035.1 of Aquarana catesbeiana. Classification (NCBI taxonomy): domain Eukaryota; kingdom Metazoa; phylum Chordata; class Amphibia; order Anura; family Ranidae; genus Aquarana; species Aquarana catesbeiana. Next base: position 226,003 of record JBBHAA010002414.1, read on the forward strand.
ACGGACCGAAAGTTCGCACGAACGTTAGAACCCCATTGACGTCTATGGGACTCGAACGTTCGAAATCAAAAGTGCTCATTTTAAAGGCTAATTTGCATGGTATTGTCCTAAAAAGGGTTTGGGGACCCGGGTCCTACCCCAGGGGACATGTATCAATGCAAAAAAAACTTTTAAAAACGGCCGTTTTTTCGGGAGCAGTGATGCTTAAAGTAAAAAAAAAAAAGTGAAATATTCCTTTAAATATCGTACCTGGGGGGTGTCTATAGTATGCCTGTAAAGTGACGCGTGTTTCCCATGTTTAGAACAGTCCCTGCACCAAATGTCATTTTTAAAGGAAAAAATCTCATTTAAAACTGCTTGCGGGTTTAATGTCATGTCGGGTCATGGCAATATGGATGAAAATCAGTGAGACAAACGGCATGGGTACCCCCCAGTCCATTACCAGGCCCTTTGGGTCTTGTATGGATATTAAGGGGAACCCCGCACCCAAATTAAAATAAGGAAAGGTGTGGGGCCACCAGGCCCTATATACTCTGAACAGCAGTATACAGGCGGTGCAAACAAGACAGGGACTGTAGGTTTGTTGTTAAGTAGAATCTGTTTGTAATTTTGAACATTTTTAACGTGTTTAGCTCCAGCCAAAAAATCTTTTCTAAGCTTTTTGGAAAACATAGGGAAGGGTTATCACCCCTGTGACATTTGTTTTGCTGTCTTTCCTCCTCTTCAGAAGATTTCACCTCACTTTTTTGTCCCAATGAAAAATGTTTTTTGAAAATTTGGGTTTTTTTGTGGAACAAGGATTGGAAAGCATCAGTGGAAAGGAGAAATTGTTTTCCCATATTAACTCTTACAGGAGAGAATTTCCCTTCCTAGGGGTAGATTTCATCTCACTTCCTGTTGTCTCCTTCCGTTTGCAAGTAGGAGTCGTTTGTAAGTTAGATGTTTGAAAGTAGGGTCCTGCCCTATATACTCAGCAGAAATTTGGGCCTTAGGTGTTGCTGTGGCCACAACACTGTAAGCCCTCACAGGGCCCTGCTGTGAAATATTAGATCAAGAATTGTAATTACATGCCCCTGTTGAACAGGAGCTGAAAAATTAGGCCTTAGGCACTGGTGCTGGTGCCACAACACTGCAACCCCTCACAGACACTCTAGTTGGAACGCAGGAACGAGCCCTGCTGCAAATTATTGCTTCAAAAATTGTAATTACACGCCCCTGTTAGACAGGGGCAGAAAAATTGGGCCTTAGGCACTGGTGCTGGTGCCACAACACTGCAACCCCTCACAGACACTCTAGTTGGAACGCAGGAACGAGCCCTGCTGCAAAGTATTGCATCAAAAATTGTAATTACACGCCCCTGTTAGACAGGGGCAGAAAAATTGGGCCTTAGGCACTGGTGCTGGTGCCACAACACTGCAACCCCTCACAGACACTCTAGTTGGAACGCAGGAACGAGCCCTGCTGCAAAGTATTGCATCAAAAATTGTAATTACACGCCCCTGTTAGACAGGGGCAGAAAAATTGGGCCCTAGGCACTGGTGCTGGTGCCACAACACTGCAACCCCTCACAGACACTCTAGTTGGAATGCAGGAACGAGCCCTGCTGCAAAGTATTACATCAAAAATTGTAATTACACGCCCCTGTTAAACAGGGGCTGAAAAATTGTGCCTTAGGCACTGGTGGTGGCGCCCAGAACCAAAAATGTTCTTACAAGCTATCAGCGTGATGATTGAGGAGGAAGAGGATAATTACTCAGGGATAGTCACTCAGCATCAGCATAGGCAGTCTTTGAAGGGATCTGAGATTTCAAAAAAAATTATTCGGTTACATCAGCATCAGGTGCTTGGTAGCTGGTGGTGATCCAAGACTCATTCATTTTTATGAAGGTCAGCCGATCGACCGAGTCGGTGGACAGACGCACCCTGTGATCGGTTACCACGCCTCCAGCAGCACTGAATGTGCGTTCCGAAAGAACGCTGGATGCAGGACAGGCCAGTAGCTCAATTGCATACTGTGCAAGCTCTGGCCAGTGATCCATCCTCAAGACCCAGTAACCCAGAGGATTTTCGGTGGGAAAGGTGTCCAAGTCTGATCTTGCCCCTAGGTATTCCTGCACCATGTAAAACAGACGCTGGCGATGGTTGCTGGAACCGATCATACCTTGGGGCTGCGGACCAAAAAATTGTCTGAACGCATCGGTCAGACGGCCACCTTCTCCACCGCTCCTTCTTTGACTGACCGAAGCCTCAGCAACACGTTGTCCAGAAACAGGAGTTTGTAACCTCCCAGTCTCTGGGAACGCGTTGCACAGACCTTTCTGCAAGGCCTCCCGAAGATGTTTCATCCTCTGCTCCCTCTGCGATGGCAAGATAAGGTCCGCAACCTTACCCTTGTAACGTGGATCAAGGAGGGTTGCCAGCCAGTATTGGTCCTTCTCCTTGATACCACGAATACGAGGATCCTTACGCAGGCTTTGCAGGATCAGGGAGGCCATGCAGCGTAGGTTTGCTGAGGCATTCGGTCCGGAGTCCTCTGGGTCACTAAGAACGACATGGTCCGCAGCCACCTCCTCCCAGCCACGTACAAGTCCATGTGTTTCTTGGGACTGATCCCTTAAAGACTGCTGCTGATGCTGAGTGCCAGGCTCCACCTCCATACTGACACAATCTTCCTCCTCCTCCTCTTCCTCCTCGTCCTCTTCCTGTGTGATCGGCGGGCACGCAGGAACACTGTCTGGATAAAGGGGGCCTTGAGAGCTAAGGAAGTCCTCCTCTTCCTGCCTCTGTTCTGCCTCAAGTGCCCTGTCCATTATTCCACGCAGCGTGTGCTCCAACAGGTGGACAAGGGGGACAGTGTCACTGATGCATGCACTGTCACTGCTCACCATCCTCGTGGCCTCCTCGAATGGTGACAGGACAGTGCATGCATCCCTGATCATGGCCCACTGGCGTGGGGAAAAAAAACCAAGCTCCCCTGACCCTGTCCTGGTGCCATAGTCGCACAGGTACTCATTGATGGCCCTCTGCTGCGTGTGCAGCCGCTGCAGCATGGCCAACGTTGAGTTCCACCTGGTGGGCATGTCACAGATTAGGCGGTTCTTGGGCAGGTTAAACTCCTTTTGGAGGTCCGTCAGCCGAGCACTGGCATTATATGACCGGCGGAAATGCACACAGACTTTCCTGGCCTGCCTCAGGACATCCTGTAAGCCCGGGTACCTGCCCAAGAACCGCTGCACCACCAAGTTAAGGACGTGAGCCAAACAGGGCACATGGGTCATTTGTCCCTGTCGGAGGGCAGAGAGGAGGTTGGTGCCATTGTCGCAAACCACCATTCCTGCCTTAAGTTGGCGTGGCGTCAACCACCTCTGAACCTGCCCCTGCAGAGCTGACAGAACCTCTGCCCCAGTGTGGCTCCTGTCCCCCAAGCACACCAGCTCAAGCACCGCATGGCATCTTTTGGCCTGCGTACTTGCGTAGCCCCTTGAACGCCTACGGAGCACCGCTGGTTCCGAGGAAGAGGCCATGGAGGAAGAAGAAGAGGAGGGGGTGGAGGAGAGAGGTGTGTCACAATCAGCATTTTGGAGGCGTGGTGGCAGAACAACCTCCAACACTACTGCACCTTGTCCTGCATCCTTCCCAGCTGCCAGCAGAGTCACCCAATGCGCCGTGAAACTTAGGTAACGTCCCTGTCCATGCCTGCTGGACCATGAGTCAGCGGTAATATGCACCTTACCGCTGACCGCCCTGTCCAGCGAGGCATGGACATTGCCTTCCACATGCCGGTAGAGAGCCGGAATCGCCTTCCGTGAGAAAAAGTGGCGTTTGGGTACCTGCCACTGAGGAACCGCACATTCCACAAACTCACGGAAGGGGGCAGAGTCTACCAACTGAAAAGGCAGCAGTTGAAGTGCTAGCAATTTTGCCAAGCTAGCATTCAACCGCTGGGCATGTGGATGGCTGGGAGCAAACTTCTTTCGGCGGTGCAGCAGCTGGGGCAGGGAAATTTGCCTGGTACAATCTGACGTCGGTGTACCAAAAGCAGATTGCCCACAAGTACTTGGCTGTGACACACCTAATTCTACACCTTCATTCCTCTCACTGCAGGTCTCAGAGAGGACTGAAGGTCTAGTGGGGTTGGAAATCTCAGCTGATGAGGAGCAAGGAGAGATCCTCTTTGTTCTTTGGTGTGGGTCTTTTAGATACGCTTGCCAACGAACTGCATGGCAGGTCAACATATGTCTGGTCAAGCATGTGGTACCCAAGCGGGAGATATTTTGGCCACGCGAGATACGCTTGAGACATATGTTGCAAATAGCAGCGGTGCGATCTGATGCACTCGTCTCAAAAAAGGCCCACACCAAAGAACTTTTTGAATAACGCGCAGAGACTGCAGCGCCCTGCACATGTGGAGCTTTGGGGTGTGATGCAGTCAATGTGTTGCCCTTAGGCTGGCCCCTGGAGGGCATCCTGCCTCGTTGGTGATGTGCTGCCGCCTCCTCCTCCTCCTCCTCCTCCTCCTCCTCCTCCTCCTCCTCTCTCCTATCAGGCACCCACGTTGAGTCAGTGACCTCATCATCCCCTCCCTCCTCATCACTGGAGCAAACCTGGCAGTATGCTGCAGCAGGGGGAGCATGACTGCCAGATTGCTGTCCTTCTTGGGCACCCCCTCTGTCCGCGCTCATGTTACTGCCTTCATCGAGCTCAGTATCGTCATCAGAGCCTTCCAAACGCTGGGCATCCTCCTGGAGCATGTACCCAACACTGTGGTCAAACAGTTCGAGGGAATCCTCATGAGGACATGGTGGAGCTAGGGAAGGAGTCACTGATGACATTGAGCTGAGGGAAGAGGCCGCTGCTTTGCCAGACAAAGCACCCTGGGCATGGGTGAGAGAGGATGAGGAGGATGAGGACGGCTTGGTCATCCACTCGACCAAGTCTTCCGCATGTTGCGGCTCAACATGGCCAGCTGCCGAAAAAAAGGCCAAGCGTGTCCCATGGCCACGTGCTGATGAGGATGCACCGTCTCCACGACCAGCACTAGACACAGAGCCTGCTTGCCCTCTCTTATTGGCTTGTGACTGTCTGCCTCTCCTTCTTGGCCTTCCAGACATACTAATGGCCTGTAGCTGCACTAAGCTGGGATAGAACACCTGTAATTTTCTTCAAGTAGCTTTATATACTGTAACCAGACAAGCCTGCCTGTCAGTAGGAAGATAACAGGAACGGATCTAGCTGAACACTGTGAGCAGGACGCACTGTACTAAATGTAAATAGTCTAGCTGCCTGACCGTGGTACTAATAGGATCAAATAGAACACCTGTAATTTTCTTCAGGTAGCTTTATATACTGTAACCAGACAAGCCTGCCTGTCAGTAGGAAGATAACAGGAACGGATCTAGCTGTACACTGTGAGCAGGACGCACTGTACTAAATGTAAATAGTCTAGCTGCCTGACCGTGGTACTAATAGGATCAAATAGAACACCTGTAATTTTCTTCAGGTAGCTTTATATACTGTAACCAGACAAGCCTGCCTGTCAGTAGGAAGATAACAGGAACGGATCTAGCTGTACACTGTGAGCAGGACGCACTGTACTAAATGTAAATAGTCTAGCTGCCTGACCGTGGTACTAATAGGATCAAATAGAACACCTGTAATTTTCTTCAGGTAGCTTTATATACTGTAACCAGACAAGCCTGCCTGTCAGTAGGAAGATAACAGGAACGGATCTAGCTGAACACTGTGAGCAGGACGCACTGTACTAAATGTAAATAGTCTAGCTGCCTGACCGTGGTACTAATAGGATCAAATAGAACACCTGTAATTTTCTTCAGGTAGCTTTATATACTGTAACCAGACAAGCCTGCCGGTCAGTAGGAATTTAACAGGAACGGATCTAGCTGAACACTGTGAGCAGGACGCACTGCACTAAATGTAAATAGCAGGAACGGATCTAGCTGAACACTGTGAGCAGGACGCACTGCACTAAATGTAAATAGTCTAGAAGATAACAGGAACGGATCTAGCTGAACACTGTGAGCAGGACGCACTGCATTAAATGTAAATAGTCTAGATAGAAGATAACAGGAACGGATCTTGCTAAACTGAATACAGTGTATATATATATATGCAACACCTGGGATGCATATATATACACAATACACTGTAAGTGCAGCTAACTGACTGACTGTTCTGCCTAATCTATCTAACTCAAATCAAATGACACTGTCTCTCTCTCTCTCTATCTCTCAGCACACCGGAACACACACTACACAGGGCCGCCGTGCAGGCGGCCTTATATAGTGTGGGGTGTGTACTAAATGCCCTGAGCCGTAATTGGCCAAAGCCACCCTGGCTTTGGCCAATTACAGCTCTCTCTACTGACAGCGCTGTGATTGGCCAAGCATGCGGGTCATAGTGCATGCTTGGCCAATCATCAGCCAGCAATGCACTGCGATGCCGCAGTGAATTATGGGCCGTGACGCGCCACACGAATTTAGCGCGAACGGCCCATAACGTTCGCAATTCGGCGAACGATCGAACAGCCGATGTTCGAGTCGAACATGGGTTCGACTCGAACACGAAGCTCATCCCTAGTGAGGAGGACAAAGACAAGTGTGTCTTGTCTACAGTCAAGCATGGTGGTGGGAGTGTCATGGTCTGGGGCTGCATGAGTGCTGCCGGCACTGGGGGGCTACAGATCATTGAGGGAACCATGAATGCCAACATGTACTGTGATATACTGAAGCAGAGCATGATCCCCTCCCTTCAGAGACTGGACCGCAGGGCAGTATTCCAACATGATAACCACCCCAAACACACCTCCAAGACCACCACTGCCTTGCTAAAGAAGCTGAGGGTAAAGGTGATGGACTGGCCAAGCATGTCTCCAGACCTAAACCCTATTGATCATCTGTGGGACATCCTCAAACGGAAGGTGGAGGAGCGCAAGGTCTCTAACATCCACCAGCTCTGTGATGTCATCATGGAGGAGGGGAAGAGGACTCCAGTGACAACCTGTGAAGCTCTGGTGACCTCCATGTCCAAGAGGGTTAAGGCAGTGCTGGAAAATAATGGTGGCCACACAAAATATTGACACTTTGGGCCCAATTCAGACATTTTCACTTAGGGGTGTACTGACTTTTGTTGCCAGCGGTTTAGACATTAATGGCTGTGTGTTGAGTTATTTTGAGGGGACAGTAAATTTACACTGTTATACAAGCTGTACACTCACTACTTTACATTGTAGACAAGTGTCATTTCTTCAGTGTTGTCACATGAAAAGATAGAAGAAAAGATTTACACAAATGTCACTGAGGGGTGTACTTACTTTTGTATTTAAAAGTATATATAATGCTTTGGGGGTTCTAAGTAATTGGGAATGGATTGTTACATGTGAACAAAAAGCACCAGAAAAGATCTTCAGATGGTTAAACTCCATCTAATTACAGCTTGCTCCTCTGAGCCCATGGGGCTCCTCTGAGTACACGGGGCTCCTCTGAGTACACGGGGCTCCTCTGAGTACACGGGGCTCCTCTGAGTACATGGGGCCCCTCTGAGTACACGGGGCCCCTGAAGTATTGGTGAATCTCTGAGTTTCCACTGGGCTCGTTGATCTGATTATAAAGCTGGTTGGTCTCCTGTAGAGGAGTCAGTAGGATCTACACACAACCAGGATGGAGGATTAGGAGAGACGGGTAAGACGATGTCCCGGGACGGGTGTGATGTATGATAATTACCCCGAGAACAACACGGGAGGTTTTATAACACATTCACTCTGCAAACATCGCAGATAATCCCGGCAATGTCTGTAATCAGTGTAAAATGTCAGCTTCTACAGTATCTCACAAAAGTGAGTACACCCCTCACAGTTTTCTATCTTTTCATGTGACAACACTGAAGAAGTCCATACCTTCCTCACCTCTGTGATATCTACCTCCCCTCTGTGATACCTACCTCCCCTCTGTGATATCTACCTCCCCTCTGTGATATCTACCTCCCCTCTGTGATACCTACCTCCCCTCTGTGATACCTACCTCCCCTCTGTGATACCTACCTCCCCTCTGTGATACCTACCTCCCCTCTGTGATACCTACCTCCCCTCTGTGATACCTACCTCCCCTCTGTGATATCTACCTCACCTCTGTGATCTAAGAAACCTTTGTCACTTCCAGTTTTGGTTTGTTTGTTGCTTGAACCAGAATCTGACCACACCAATCTCACACTGACGACACCAATCTCACACTGACCACACCAATCTCACACTGACCACACCGATCTCACACTGACCACACCGATCTCACACTGACCACTCCGTTCTCACACTGGCCACACCGATCTCACACTGACCACACCGATCTCACACTGACCACACCGATCTCACAGTGACCACACTGATCTCACACTGACCACACCGATCTCACACTGACCACACCGATCTCACACTGACCACACCGATCTCACACTGACCACACTGATCTCACACTGACCACACCGATCTCACACTGACCACACCGATCTCACACTGACCACACCGATCTCACACTGACCACACCGATCTCACACTGACCACACCGATCTCACACTGACCACACCGATCTCACACTGACCACACCGATCTCACACTGACCACTCCGATCTCACACTGGCCACACCGATCTCACACTGACCACACCGATCTCACACTGGCCACACCGATCTCACACTGACCACACCGATCTCACACTGACCACACCGATCTCACACTGACCACACCGATCTCACAGTGACCACACTGATCTCACACTGACCACACCGATCTCACACTGACCACACCGATCTCACACTGACCACACCGATCTCACACTGACCACACCGATCTCACAGTGACCACACTGATCTCACACTGGCCACACTGATCTCACAGTGATCAGATGCTTTGGAGGGCAGGTTAGAGATTCGAGGGGTCTAATAGATCTCAGATCTCTCCGTAAGAGAGAGAAATTTCACATTATGGCCACTAGAGGGAGCTGATGATCCCTTTCATACAGAAATCCCCTCATTCAGTGTAGATTGGATATTTTACCAAATCTTTATTTTCACCTTTTGTCCTGACAAAGAAATGTTAGAATTGTCACCAAGTTCTGAGTGTTTCTGATTTGACTGATTTTATACTCCTGAGGGAGCGTCACACTTTACTGCATTGTCCTCAATCCAACCTTCTCAGGATGGTGAGACCTGAAATGACATCAGGCAATGCTCAGGTTGTGTGTTGGTGGACCCCAATATCAGCCTCTCATCTCTTCTATCTGTAGGGGGGGCCAGAGGGGCTGCTGGGTAATGCACTTTGCATGCCGTCATCACACTACGTTCTGGATTCCTCCTTGTCCTTGACACCTCTGTGGCCTCCTCTGATGGTATGGAGGTCAGGAGGCCATGTGGAGGCTTCAGGAACAATGGAAATGGGTGAGAGAAGAGCAGGAGGAACTGACACCCAACCTTCACCAGCTCACTATGGAGGGTTGGGAGGACCTCCCCCCCAGAAACCCCATAATATTCATAGATAGTCAGACACCTTAAAATCTTCCACATTGAGCCTCTTGTCCATTGGAATGTTACATTTATACTTACTAAAGCTTCATTCCTGCTCTCTGGTTTCATTCCTGGTGACCCACTTAGACCCCGCCAACTTGCCGGAGTGCCCTATCTAGACCCCACTGACTTAGGTGAGCAGTCCACCCAAACACCACCCCTAAGTATGTGGGGGACCACCCACTCCCACCCCCCGTTCACTGCAATGAATGACTCATTGAGTTATGGTGTGTGCAATGTAACTCAGAGAAGAAGGATCCTGTGATCCCGGGACTTTGCCCGGGACACAGCATCATCGGGACTGTCCCGGAAAATTGGGGATAGTTGACATCTACATGCGATGATCTTTTCATGTATTCTTTCTATGACTTTTAGGCCACTTGCACACAGGGCTGTCTAGCAATAGTTCATCCTTTTCAGAGTTTAGTGTGATCAGGAAGGACAAGGTCATCCAGCGCCCCCCCCTCCCCGCTAGGTGGAGTCTGCAGTAGAGTCCCCCTTTACATCAGGTGTCCCCATGCTCCCAAGTTGTTGCCTTTCTCCCTTGTACTGGAAGATCAGTTCTCACCCTTCCTCTCTCCGGTCATGTGACAAGTCCCCTGTCCTTCCTCAGCAGTGTGGCGATGAGACTGAGGACAGTTCTCAGTCTCAGCGCTGGCTCTTTTCCGCCCCATGCAGGCTGGAGAGAGGAGAAATCGGAATCCTCCCTCCAGCAGCACCTATTGGCCGCCTGTGCCTTCTGACAGGACTGACACTGCAGTCATTCCTGTCCGTAAGGAGTGAAACAGGTGGAGAACTCACCAGCATGGTCCCCCAGCCCCCTCTTCTCAACACAGCACCCAGAACAGCCCCCCCCCTCAGTCCCAGCACTGAGTGCAGCATCCAGAAGACCTGCATTCTAGACTGTCACCCCGGAACATACAGGGCCCTAAACAATGGTGCCACTCTGTACAGTCCCCAGCCCCCTCCAGCCACACCCACAACTTCAATTGGATGCCTGCAGTGGGGCTGAATCCTGAACCTGCCCCCCCCCACCCATATTCACTAATACACCAGGTGGGATGCACTGCTGTTGGATGGCCCCGGGTGCAAGGAGGCTTTAAAGTCTAACTCAGTCTAGTTTTGGCCAAAGTGGGAGGAGACACAACATTTCCATCAGGTTTTCTTTCTCTGTGATTGGACAGACCATCACTTATTTCCCACAACCTCTGTATAAGAAATGAGGTGAGTGGTCATTGTTCTGGAACACTTATTGAATATCAATGGGGTGAGTGGTCATTGTTCTGGAACACTTATTGAGTATCCATGAGGTGAGTGGTCCTAGTTCTGGAACACTTATTGAGTATCCGTGAGGTGAGTGGTCATTGTTCTGGAACAATTATTATGTATCCATGGGGTGAGTGGTCATTGTTCTGGAACACTTATTGAGTATCCATGAGGTGAGTGGTCCTAGTTCTGGAACACTTATTGAGTATCCGTGAGGTGAGTGGTCATTGTTCTGGAACAATTATTATGTATCCATGGGGTGAGTGGTCATTGTTCTGGAACTGTTATTGAGTATCCATGAGGTGAGTGGTCATTGTTCTGGAACACTTATTGAGTATCCATGAGGTGAGTGGTCATTGTTCTGGAACTCTTATTGTGTATCCATGAGGTGAGTGGTCATTGTTCTGGAACTCTTATTGAGTTTCCATGGGGTGAGCGGTCATTGTTCTGGAACACTTATTGCGTATCAGTGAGGTGAGTCGTCACAGTTCTGGAACACTTATTGAGTATCCGTGAGGTGAGTCGTCACAGTTCTGGAACACTTATTGAATATCCATGAGGTGAGTGGTCATAGTTCTGGAACACTTATTGAGTATCCGTGAGGTGAGTCGTCACAGTTCTGGAACACTTATTGAGTATCCGTGAGGTGAGTGGTCATAGTTCTGGAACACTTATTGAGTATCCATGAGGTGAGTGGTCATTGTTCTGGAACTCTTATTGAGTATCCATGGGGTGAGTGGTCATTGTTCTGGAACACTTATTGCGTATCAGTGAGGTGAGTAGTCATTGTTCTGGAACGCTTATTATGTATCCATGGGGTGAGTGGTCATTGTTCTGGAACACTTATTATGTATCCATGGGGTGAGTGGTCATTGTTCTGGAACACTTATTGAGTATCCATGAGGTGAGTGGTCATTGTTCTGGAACTCTTATTGTGTATCCATGAGGTGAGTGGTCATTGTTCTGGAACTCTTATTGTGTATCCATGAGGTGAGTGGTCATTGTTCTGGAACTCTTATTGTGTATCCATGAGGTGAGTGGTCATTGTTATGGAACTCTTATTGAGTATCCGTGAGGTGAGTCGTCATAGTTCTGGAACACTTATTGAGTATCCATGAGGTGAGTGGTCATTGTTCTGGAACACTTATTGCGTATCAGTGAGGTGAGTGATCATTGTTCTGGAACTCTTATTGTGTATCCATGAGGTGAGTGGTCATTGTTCTGGAACTCTTATTGTGTATCCATAGGGTGAGTGGTCATTGTTCTGGAACACTTATTGAGTATCCATGAGGTGAGTGGTCATTGTTCTGGAACTCTTATTGAGTATCCATGGGGTGAGTGGTCATTGTTCTGGAACACTTATTGCGTATCAGTGAGGTGAGTGATCATTGTTCTGGAACTCTTATTGTGTATCCATGAGGTGAGTGGTCATTGTTCTGGAACTCTTATTGTGTATCCATGAGGTGAGTGGTCATTGTTCTGGAACACTTATTGAGTATCCATGAGGTGAGTGATCATTGTTCTGGAACTCTTATTGTGTATCCATGAGGTGAGTGGTCATTGTTCTGGAACTCTTATTGAGTTTCCATGGGGTGAGTGGTCATTGTTCTGGAACACTTATTTTGTGTCCATGGGGTGAGCTGTCATTGTTCTGGAACTTTTATTGAATATCCATGAGGTGAGTGATCATTGTTCTGGAACACTTATTGAGTATCCATGAAGTGAGTGGCAATTGTTCTGGAACACTTATTGTGTATCCATGGGGTGAGTGGTCATTGTTCTGGAACACTTATTATGTATCCATGGGGTGAGTGGTCATTGTTCTGGAACGCTTATTATGTATCCATGAGGTGAGTGGCCATTGTTCTGGAATGCTTATTATGTATCCATGAGGTGAGTGGCCATTGTTCTGGGACACTTATTATGTGTCCATGGGGTGAGTGGTCATTGTTCTGGAACACTTATTATGTATCCATGGGGTGAGTGGTCATTGTTCTGGAACACTTATTATGTGTCTATGGAGTGGAGTGGTCATTGTTCTGGAACCCTTATTATGTATCCATGGGGTGAGTGGTCATTGTTCTGGAACACTTATTATGAATCCATGGGGTGAGTGGTCATTGTTCTGGAACACTTATTATGTGTCTATGGGATGGAGTGGTCATTGTTCTGGAACACTTATTGTGTATCCATGAGGTGAGTGGTCATTGCTCTGGAACACTTATTATGTGTCTATGGGGTGGAGTGGTCATTGTTCTGGAACACATATTGAGCATCCATGGGGTGAGTGGTCATTGTTCTGGAACACTTATTATGTATCCATGGGGTGAGTGGTCATTGTTCTGGAACACTTATTTTGTGTCCATGAGGTGAGTGGCCATTGTTCTGGAACATGTATTGAATATCCATGGGGTGAGTGGTCATTGTTCTAGAACAATTATTATGTATCCATGGGGTGAGTGGTCATTGTTCTGGAACACTTATTGAATATCCATGGGGTGAGTGGTCATTGTTCTGGAACACTTATTGAGTATATCCATGGGGTGAGTGGTCATTGTTCTGGAACACTTATTGAATATCCATGAGGTGAGTGGTCATTGTTCTGGAACACTTATTGAGTATCCATGGGGTGAGTGGTCATTGTTCTAGAACAATTATTATGTATCCATGGGATGAGTGGTCATTGTTCTAGAATAATTATTATGTATCCATGGGATGAGTGGTCATTGTTCTGGAACACTTATTATGTATCCATTACTTTGCTTTGGACTCTTTATGTAATGTATGATATCTTTGTTCTGACATCTAGTGGTAACCAATGTAACTACAACTTGTAATTTAGTGTCTGTAAAATGGTACAATCCAGATTCCTCGCATGTTGGGGATGGTTGGTTTAGTCCTTAGCTAGACCCTTCCATTTTTCCTCATGTTCCCTCAGTTAGGTACCAGCCTTCATAGCGGGCACACGGCATAGAAGATCATTGCCCCTTTACACTTTGATTTGACTGGTGAACATCCCTCGTGTTGCAGTCTAACAAGTAACACTATGTTGGATTAAAGTGCCGGGTTTTACCGGGTTTTACCGGGGAGTTGAGCTGTATGTGGAGGGCGCTTATTCAGCAGGTGATAATACTGGCTGGATGGACTGAGGTTTAAAGGAGGTATGTCAATTTATAAAGCGGTGCCTAAACCAGAACAGTTATTAATGGGGCAGGAAGGTATGAAAAACAAAAAAAGGGCCAAAACATCTAATTATGATTATGTTTCTGTATTTCAGATGTCTGTAGAGTGAATGGCGGCTCCCTCTAATGTCTCCAGGATCTTTATCCTGAGTGGGATTCCAGAGTTGGAAGATCATCAGAACTTTCTTGCCTTTCCTCTCTGTCTCCTCTATGTTGTGGCTTTGTGGGGTAATTGCACTATCCTGGTCATTATTAGGACAGAAGAGAGCTTCCACCAGCCCATGTACGTATTATTGGCCATGCTGGCTATGACCGACATTGGAGTGTCCCTCACAACCCTGCCCACCGTCCTTGGTATCTTCTGGTTTGGCTATTACCAGATCAATCTGGACTCTTGCCTCACTCAGATGTACTTCCTCCATACGTTTGCCGCCATGGAGTCTGGAGTTCTAGTGGTCATGGCAGTAGACAGACTCATCGCCATATGGGACCCTCTGAGGTATTCCTCCATCTTAACCAATCCACTCATAGGCAAGATTGGACTTGGGATTGTTTTGCGGGGTCTTTGTGTGGTCTTCCCGATTCCGTTCCTCACCAGACGGTTTCCGTTCAATAAGAGTCACCTCTTGTCCCATTCATATTGTCTCCACCAAGACGTCATCAGGGTGGCAGGAGCAGATACCACAGTCAACAGCATCTACGGTCTAGTGGCCGTGCTCATGACCAAGGGGGTGGACTCCATGTTTATCGTCATCTCCTATATACTGATTCTTAAAGCCGTTCTGGACATTAAAGCCAACTCAGCTCGCCTCAAGGCCTTCAGCACTTGTGTTTGCCATGTTTGTGCCGTCCTCTTATTCTATATCCCGCTCATCGGACTCTCGGTAGTCCATAGGTTCGGGAAGAACACTTCCCACCTCTTACCCATCCTGATGGCCGATGTGTACCTTCTAGTTCCTCCAGTGATCAACCCGGTCATCTACAGCATAAAGACCAAACAGATCCGACAGAAGATTGTCAAGGTCTTCAATCGCCAGAAAATCAGGACTCTGGATAACAAAATTGCCGTAATAAAAGTCTAGCCGGTCCCTTCTGGCTTTCAGAATATCTCAAGGTGATACCCTGTTTCCCCAAAAATAAGACCTAGCGTGATTGTCGGTGATGGCTGCAATATAAGCCCTCCCCCCGAAATAAGCCCTAGTTAAAGTCCTTGTAGGTCTTATTTTCATGGTAAGGCTTATTTTCGGGGAAACAGGGTAGGGCTTATTTGGGGGGTAGGGCTTATATTGCAGCCATCACTGACAATCACGGTCTTTTTTTTGGGGAAACAGGGTAGATGGAGGAGATGTAATCTCTCAAACTTAATGACATTTAGGGTTGTTGAGTGCACCGGGTATCATAAAGGCCATTTCCATCATAAAATTATTATTTTTTTCACCTTTTCTTTGCAACACCCCCCCCCCCCCCACAAGGTGGGTTTCCTAATTGGTGACAAAAGTGGACCACGCCCATGTAAGAGTCACCCTAAAATATGGTTATTAAAATGTAAGCAACCTGTTATGACTGGCTTTCCATTCATGAACAGCTTGCTTACTGTTGTGATCAGCGATTGGCCCACAGCAATCACATGGTACCTGGCCACCTCTACCATGTGATTAGCTGTAGCCAATCACAGATCACAACCATAAGCAAGCTGTTTATGGCCGGTTAACCCATATTTCTTATACAGTTATTATCAGAAACAAAAAATCCCTGAACTATAGTGACACTGAGCTACTCTGAGGACAGGATGTAGAAAATATAGTAAAAAAAAAAGAAAATGCTAAAGAAAGGAAAAAAAAATAAAAATTGGATTCAACCTATTTTTCATTTTTCATATATACTGTCACAAATTAGTGTTCCTGGTCACCACAACACTACTCATATGATGACTCTGGTGACAGTATGTAAAAAAAAAAATTGTACAAAAAATAAAACTATTACATTATTTTAATTTTCTGGAAAATTGTAAAAAAAAAAATTGCAACTTCAAAAAACTTGCCATGCCTCTTACTAAATACATTGGACTGTCTTATTTGCAAAAAGGGGACATTTGGGGGAGTATTTGGACTGCCCTGGTGTTTTAGGGTCTCAAGAAATGAGGTTGGCCATCAGTACATCAGGATCGATCGATTTTCAGATATATATCCAATAGTTTGTAGACTCTATCACATACACCAATCAATATACATTTATTGGGATTTTGTTTTGTTTTTTTACCAAAGACATATAACAGAATACATTTGTCCACAATTTATAAAGAATTTTTATTGTATTGGATATGTTTTATAACAGAAAGTAGAAAATATTGTTTTATTTTCAAAATGTGTAGTCTTCTTTTTCTTTTGTTTATAAAAAAATAAAAATAAAAAGCGGCGGTGATCAAATACCACCAAAATAAATCTCTATTTGTGTGACAAAATGATATAAATGTTCTTTGGGTACGGTGTCACATGACCGCGCAATTACCAGGTAAAGTAGCGCAGTGATAGCAATAATGGTTGGGTTGGACTCCAGGAAAACATTCATACTTTTTCAATTCTATTCCCCATCTTGTATGATCCTGGAGATCCTCTTCAAGGCAGAACAACACTCATGAGCAATCAAGAACAGACCATGCAATCAGTGGCTTGGTGTGGGTTGTCAACACCTGGGGCAAGGCAAGTGATTTGTGCCCCCTAACCTGTGGACTTTTAGCCCCCTCCTAGATCCCTCCACTCTGATCACACCCCCAGATCCCCCACCAGATCCTCCACTCTGATCACAACCCAAGAACCCCCCATCCCTCCAATCTGATCACTTCCCCAGACCCCCCCCCCCACTAGATCCTCCACTCTGATCACACCCAAGAACCCCCCATCCCTCCAATCTGATCACTTCCCCAGACCCCCCACTAGATCCTCCACTCTGATCACACCCAGGAATGCCCCATCCCTCCAATCTGATCACTTCCCCAAATCCCCCACTAGATCCTCCACTCTGATCACACCCAAGAACCCCCCATCCCTCCAATCTGATCACTTCCCCAGATCCCCACTAGATCCTCCACTCTGATCACACCCAGGAACCCCCCCATCCCTCCAATCTGATCACTTCCCCAGATCCCCCACTAGATCCTCCACTCTGATCACACCCAAGAACCCCCCATCCCTCCAATCTGATCACTTCCCCAGACCCCCCACCAGATCCTCCACTCTGATCACACCCAGGAACCCCCCCCATCCCTCCAATCTGATCACTTCCCCAGATCCCCCACTAGATCCTCCACTCTGATCACACCCAAGAACCCCCCATCCCTCCAATCTGATCACTTCCCCAAATCCCCCACTAGATCCTCCACTCTGATCACACCCAAGATCCCCCAATCCTTCCACTTTGATCACCCCCCAGATTCCCCACCAGATCCTCCACTCTTATCACACCCCCATATACCCCCCATCCCTCCAATCTGATCACTTCCCCAGATCCCCCACTAGATCCTCCACTCTGATCACACCCAAGATCCCCCAATCCTTCCACTTTGATCACCCCCCCAGATTCCCCACCAGATCATCCACTCTTATCACACCCCCATATACCCCCCATCCCTCCAATCTAATCACCCCCCAGATCCCCCACCAGATCATCCACTCTTATCACACCCCCATATACCCCCCATCCCTCCAATCTAATCACCCCCCAGATCCCCCACCAGATCATCCACCCTTATCACACCCCCATATACCCCCCATCCCTCCAATCTGATCACCCCCCCCCCCAGATCCCCCACCAGATCATCCACTCTTATCACACCCCCATATACCCCCATCCCTTTAATCTGATCACACCCCCAGATGCCTCCCAACTCTCCACTCTGGTCACCTCCCCAGATTCCCTCCACCCTGATCACACCTCAAGATCCCCTCAGACCCCTCCACTCTGATTACACCCCCAGATTCCTTCCACTCTGCTCACATCCCCAGATGCCACACCAGATCCCTCCACCCTGATCACACCCCCAGATCTCTTACCAGATCCCTCCACTCTGATCACACCCCAGATCCCTTACCAGATCCCTCCACTCTGATCACATCCCAGATCCCCTTCACTCTTATCACACCCCCAGATCTCTTACCAGATCCTCCACTCTTTTCACACCCCCAGATCTCTTACCAGATTCCCTCAACTCTGATCACACCCCAGATCCCCCACCAGATCGTCCACTCAGATCACACCTCCAGATCCCCCCCATCCCTCCACTCTGATCACACCCCCAGATCTCTTTCCAGATTCCCTTCACTCTGATCACACCCCCAGATCTCTTTCCAGATTCCCTCCACTCTGATCACACCCCCAGATCTCTTACCAGATCCCTCCACTCTGATCACATCCCAGATCTCTCCACTCTTATCACACCCCCAGATCTCTTACCAGATCCCTCCACTCTGATCACATCTCAGATCCCTTACCAGATCCCTCCACTTTTATCACACCCCCAGATCTCTTACCAGATTCCCTCAACTCTGATCACACCCCAGATCCCCCACCAGATCGTCCACTCAGATCACACCTCCAGATGCCCCCCATCCCTCCACTCTGATCACACCCCCAGATCTCTTTCCAGATTCCCTCCACTCTGATCACACCCCCAGATCTCTTACCAGATCCCTCCACTCTGATCACATCCCAGATCTCTCCACTCTTATCACACCCCCAGATCTCTTACCAGATCCCTCCACTCTGATCACATCTCAGATCCCTTACCAGATCCCTCCACTTTTATCACACCCCCAGATCTCTTACCAGATTCCCTCAACTCTGATCACACCCCAGATCCCCCACCAGATCGTCCACTCAGATCACACCTCCAGATGCCCCCCATCCCTCCACTCTGATCACACCCCCAGATCTCTTTCCAGATTCCCTCCACTCTGATCACACCCCCAGATCTCTTACCAGATCCCTCCACTCTGATCACATCCCAGATCTCTCCACTCTTATCACACCCCCAGATCTCTTACCAGATCCCTCCACTCTGATCACATCTCAGATCCCTTACCAGATCCCTCCACTTTTATCACACCCCCAGATCTCTTACCAGATTCCCTCAACTCTGATCACACCCCAGATCCCCCACCAGATCGTCCACTCAGATCACACCTCCAGATGCCCCCCATCCCTCCACTCTGATCACACCCCCAGATCTCTTTCCAGATTCCCTCCACTCTGATCACACCCCCAGATCTCTTACCAGATCCCTCCACTCTGATCACATCCCAGATCTCTCCACTCTTATCACACCTCCAGATCTCTTACCAGATCCCTCCACTCTGATCACATCTCAGATCCCTTACCAGATCCCTCCACTTTTATCACACCCCCAGATCTCTTTCCAGATTCCCTCCACTCTGATCACACCCCCAGATCCCTTTCCAAATTTCTTCCACTCTAATCACACCCCTGTTTTTTTTACCAGATCCTCCACTCACATCACACCCCCAGATCTCTTACCAGATCCTCCACTCAGATCACACCCCCAGATCTCTTACCAGATCCCTCCACTCTGATCACACCCCCAGATCTCTTACCAGATCCTCCACTCAGATCACACCCCCAGATCTCTTACCAGATCCTCCACTCAGATCACACCCCCAGATCTCTTACCAGATCCTCCACTCTGATCACACCCCCAGATCTCTTATCAGACCCTCCACTCAGATCACACCCCAGATCCTTTACCAGATCCCTCCACTCTGATTGCACCCCAGATCCCTCCACTATGATCATACCCCCAGATCCCCCCCATCCCTCCACTCTGATCACACCTCCAGATCCCCAACCAGATCCCTCCGCTCCAATCACATGCACAATCCCCCCACATATCACTGGTCCTGCAGCACCAGGGATATGAGTATTTGCTGTGTCCTGCTCAGGTAGTAGAATATCTCCAGCAGAATTTCCACTGGCAACCAGCAGAGAGCTTCCTCCATCCTGACCTCCTCCTATACCGGCACCCCAACACCCCCTGACCCCCTCCTATCCCAGCACCCCGACACCCCCTGCCTGAGATCCCCCCTCCCGCACAGCATGGTCCTTGCTGACTGCACACACTCAGGATCCGCCCATCGCTCTGCCCTCCTCTGCATGCTTGGATTTATTCTCCCTACTTTCTCAATGACAGCTGAGAGAAAGGTTGTGGATGGGGACTTGGATTTTACCTCCTCCTCCCCATGCTGCCACCCTAAGGTGGCTGCCTGGGCTGCCTTATGCTGGCACCGGTCCTGTCAGCGCCCTTCTAAATGTTGCGTCTAGGGCAACAGCACCAGAAGCCCCTGGCCCCACCCCCCACGATACGCCACCACGTGCAACCAAGGTTTCCATATCTGTGTCTCCTTAGATGAATCTCATCAATCTTCTCATGTGTGTGCTACATCTTTGTTAATGATTGAGAGGTAAAATATAAAAAAATATACCGCGCTGTCTCTTTAAATAATAAACAGCAGCCAGCACAGCAAAAGGACAATTGCAACAACGTGAAAAATGAAATAAAAGTGCAGCGCTAATGTGCATCGTAAAAATTTAACTGAAATAAGTGAAACCACCTTAAAACTACAAGACATGAGACAACAGTGCAAGAAAACTTTTTAAGTGGTTGTGATAACCAATCTGGAGAATCTTTGGAAAGACCAATTGGACATCTGACTTCCAGCCAGAGATCGTTTATATGGATACCCTGTAATTCTTGGTGGCCAACTCTGTGAGATGTCATTAACACGTCCCCCCAGGAAGCTCACATCATGAACCTTCAAAAATAGACCAAGGGTCTCCTCAGATGAATCCCATCAAAGTCTCACAAAAATAAATTCTCCTGAAGGGCATAAAATCTTGATCAATTGTTCATGATTAAGAAGTCGTCACTTTTTCCATTTCATACCTCTCACTGAAAGCATTGGGCCTATAAAAACTTAAAAACATTTTCCCCCAAAGACAACAGATGTCGCTCTCAAAAGCATGGCCGAGGCCCTCTGGCGAATCTCTCTGGTTTTAATGCCATAGATGATCGGGTTCATCATCGGTGGGACAAGGACATAGAGGTTGGCGAAGATGATGTGGAACTGCTGAGATATGTGTTTGTGGCCAACTCGGTGAGCTATGAAGCTAAAAAATGCCGGTATGTAGAAGAGAACGATGACACAGGTGTGGCACACGCATGTATTGAAGGCTTTGAAACGAGCCTCTGAGGATGAGAGTCTCAGAACCGCCAAAATAATAGCAGCATAGGAAATTATAATAAGGATCATGTCCACACCAATGGAGCAGGTAGCTACAACCAGTCCATACACTACATTCACCATTATGCTAGAAGTCGCCAATCTAGCCACAGACATGTGCTCACAGTAGGTGTGCCCTATAACATTGCTTTGTTGGAACGGTAATCTTTTGAGAAGAAAAACGAATGGTGTAACTGTGCAGAAACTTCTCAAAAGAGCCGCCATGGCTGTCCTCTGTATGAAGGAGCTGGTGAGAGTGGTAGTGTACATTAAAGGGTGACAGATGGCGCAGTAACGGTCATAGGCCATGGAGAGCAGTATGGCAGATTCTGTACAATAAATGAAATGGATGAAGAACACTTCGGTGAGACAACCAATAAAAGAGATCTCATGGTTACCAAACCAGAAGATGCTGAGGGTCTTGGGTACGGTGGTGGAGCTCAAGAGGACATCGCTGACTGCCAACATCATGAGGAAGATATACATGGGCTGGTGGAGGTTCTCATTGGCTGAGATGACCAAGACCAAGGCGGAGTTTCCCAGAAGTGACAGAACATACATGATGCAGAAGGGGATGGAGATCAGGAGATGTGAGTCCTCGAGGCCAGGAATTCCCACCAGGAGGAAATAATCAGGGTGGAAATCGGTGGAATTTGGCATTTTTCAATTTTATTTTCCAAGTTGCCAATCTACTTGAGTTGCCTTCGATTGAGAAAAACATCAAAAGTTGAAATAATTTTACAACATGTACTTATTTAAGAGAAACAATTCTAAATATTTATTTATTTATGTATTTATTTGGAATGTAGCAGGGCTTGATCTGTCCTCTAGTTCAGTGGTTCCCAACTTCCGTGGAATCAAGGACTGGCCGAGCAGAAGACAGCCCCTTCACAGACTATAGGGGAGGGGGCGAGGGCAGTCAACTTTGATTAGGGCATAAATTGACTGTCTTAGACCAAGGGTCTCCAAACTATGGCCCTCCAGTTGTTCAGGAACTACATTTCCCATCATGCCTAGTCATGTCTGTGAAAGTCTGAGTTTTACAATACTTCATGAGACATGTAGTTCCGCAACAGCTGGAGGGCCGTAGGTTGGAGATCACTGTGACCTTGACAAACGAGTCTGACAAGAGTCTGTAGATGTGTTAGCTCATGCTGTGGAAAAGCCAAAACAGTCAGGTGAGAGGAATGATATTTCCAGGAAACAAATTGGAAGGCTGACCACAGAGCCAGGCAAGTAAACGTTTGGGCATTAGCATCATGTGTGGCATGGGTCTTAGCATCGGGAAGGGGACCCAAAAGAGTTGATCCTTCCCAGGGTGGCCAGCAGCCTTGGTAGAATGGTAAGTCTGGAGCATGGCAGTACAGAGACTCTCTAGTACAAAGCAGCGGTCACAAGGTTTTTCAGGAGGAGCATGGACCTGAGCAGCAAGAATTTTGTCACCCAAAGGAGAAGTAAGACTGGTGCGAACCGTAGCCAGAATACAATATGGAGGAATCACAGGAACCGGAACCGACTCCAACTTGGAAGTGGAGGAAAATTGTCGTGACAAAGTGTCAGCCCTTACATTCTTAGTACCGGGTAAGAATGAGACAATGTAGTTGAAACTTGACAAGAAAAGAGCCCATTGCGCCCCTTCTGGGAGAGAGGCGTTTAGCTTTTTTTTGCATTGATCCATGTCCCCTGGGGCAGGACCCGGGTACCCAAACCCTTTTTATGACAATAACTTGCATATAAGCCTTTAAAATGAGCACTTTTGATTTTTCATGTTCGTGTCCCATAGACTTTAACGGTTTTTGCGTGTTCTGCCGAATTTTTTGCATGTTCTGGTGCAAACTGAACGGGGGGGGGGTGTTTGGCTCATCCTTACCTACTACAGGGAAGGAAGGGAAAAGTGGAGCGGGCTCCCTCTGGTGGTGGGAAAGGGTGGCAGTTCAGGATGTGTGCTCCACACCACCTCAACCCCCCCCCAGTAGTCCACAGACTGGCACTGGTTCACAGCCTGGGGGTTTGGGGACCCCCTGCTCTAGTAAATCTCTTTATATTTTGTGGGGAATCTTTTGTTTTGGTGGAGATTCCCTGATTTCTTGCTAGGACAGAAGGTAAAGGGGAGGCCTATCCAACAAGGACAGATAAATAGTTGGGTCGTGTAGGGTTAGAACGTCTGAGCATGTTTTCAATCCTCCCTCCGGCCTTCCCTTCAGTCTTGCACAGTGGTGCTGCCTCCTCTCCTGTATGGAAATTACTCACAATGTGTTTTAGGTAGGTCAGAGCCCACCTCATGTCCTGGCTGGAGAATAATAATCTACCCTTTCCTTCCATGTCTTGGTGTGCTGACGCCTTAAGAGTTCCCTTCACTGGAACTAAGGGGCCAAGACCAACCCCTGCAAAAAACACCCCCACACCATAATCCCCCCTCCACCAAATGGTTTGGACCAGTGCACAGAGCAAGGTCCATAAAGACATGGATGAGCGAGTTTGGGGTGGAGGAACTTGACTGGCCTGCACAGAGTCCTGACCTCAACCCAATAGAACGCCTTTGGGATGAATTAGAGCCACTGCGAGCCAGGCCTTCTCTTTCAACATCAGTGCCTGACCTCCTCACAAATGTTCTTCTGGAAGAATGGTCAACCATTCCCACAGACACCCTCCTAAACCTTGTGGACGGCCTTCCCAAAAAAGCTGAAGCTCTTATAGCGGCAAAGGGCAGAGCCAACCCAATATTGAACCCTCCGGACTAAGACTG
Organism: Aquarana catesbeiana; assembly: GCA_037953035.1. Taxonomy (NCBI): domain Eukaryota; kingdom Metazoa; phylum Chordata; class Amphibia; order Anura; family Ranidae; genus Aquarana; species Aquarana catesbeiana. The sequence continues at coordinate 250,056 of JBBHAA010002414.1, forward strand.
GGATGACATTAAAGTTCATGTGCGTGTAAAGGCAGGCGTCCCAATACTTTTGGAAATATAGTGTAGGTGTAATGTCAGGTTCCATTTGTTAGTTTTCATGAGGTGAATGTTCCCTAACATGTCATCCTAAAAGAAAAATAGCCAGAAGAAAATCCAACAATAAAAGTTTGAGCACATTTCCCAACAGAGAAAATAACAGAACACTAAAAGCTCCGTCTGATCAATGTTTATAAACAATGTTACTTTGTATCTCTCTATCTCCCGTCTGATCAATGTTTATAAACAATGTTACTTTGTATCTCTCTATCTCCCGTCTGATCAATGTTTATAAACAATGTTACTTTGTATCTCTCTATTTCCCGTCTGATCAATGTTTATAAACAATGTTACTTTGTATCTCTCTATCTCTTGTCTGATCAATGTTTATAAACAATGTTACTTTGTATCTCTCTATCTCTTGTCTGATCAATGTTTATAAACAATGTTACTTTGTATCTCTCTATCTCTTGTCGGAGAAGAGACGTACAGTGCCTTTAAAAAGTATTCATACCCCTTGAAATTCTCCACATTTTGTTACAACCAAAAACATAAATGTATTTTATTGGGATTTTATGTGATGGACCAACACAAAGTGTCACATAATTGTGAAGTGGAAGGAAAATGATAAATGATACAAATAAATATGTGAAAAGTGTGTGTGGGGGGGGGACATTTGTATTCAGCCCCCTTTACTCTGATAACTAAAATCTAGAGGAACCAATTGCCTCCAGAAGACACCTAATTAGTAAATAGAGTCCACCTGTGTGTCATTTAATCTCAGCATAAATACAGCTGTTCTGTGAAGCCCTCAGAGGTTTGTTAGAGAATCTTAGTGAACAAACAGCATCATGAAGGCCAAGGAACACACCAGACAGGTCAGGGATAAAGTTGTGGAGAAGTATAAAGCAGGGTTAGGTTATAACAAAATCTCCCAAGCTTTGAACATCTCACGGAGCTCTGTTCAATCCAGGTGGGAGAATCTGTCCACAGGACAACTATTAGTCGTGTTCTCCACAAATCTGCCCTTTATGGAAGAGTGACAAGAAGAAAGACATTGGTGAAAGAAAGTCATAAGAAGTCCTGTTTGTAGTTTGTGAGAAGCCATGTGGAGGACACAGCAAACATGTGGAAGAAGGTGATCTGGTCAGAGGAGACCAAAATTCAACTTTATGGCCTAAAAGTAAAAACGCTATGTGTGGGGAAAACTAACACTGCACATCACCCTGAACACACCATCCCCACCGTGAAACATGGTGGTGGCAGCATCATGTGGTGGGGATGGTTTTCTTCAGCAGGGACAGGGAAGCTGGTCAGAGTTGATGGGAAGATGGATGGAGACAAATACAGGACAATCTTAGAAGAAAACCTGTTAGAGTCTACAAAAGACTTGAGACCGGGGCGGAGGTTCACCTTCCAGCAGGACAACGACCCGAAACATCCAGCCAGAGCTACAATGGAATGGTTTAGATCAAAGCATATTCATGTGTTAGAATGGTCCAGTCACAGTCCAGACCTAAATCACATTGAGAATCTGTGGCAAGACTTGAAAATTGCTGTTCACAGACGCTCTCCATCCAATCTGACAGAGCTTGAGATATTTTTACAAAGAAGAATGGGCAGAAATGTCCTCTCTAGATGTGCAAAGCTGGTAGAGACATCCCCAAAAAGACTTGTAGAGAAAGGGGGTTCTACAAAGTATTGACTCCGGGGGGCGCCATACAAATGCCCCTCCCCCACACTTTTCACATATTTATTTGTATCATTTATCATTTTCCTTCCACTTCACAATTATGTGTCACTTTGTGTTGGTCTATCACATAAAATCCCAATAAAATACATTTATGTTTTGGATTGTAACAAAATGTGGGAAATGGGTATGAATACTTTTTCCAGGCACCGGATGTACTACCCCCCCCCCCCGTGTACATTTGTGGATTTATTGGGATGTGTGTAGTACATTCGGTGCCTGTAACAGGTTACATATTGAATTTGGGATCTGGGAATCATCTATCTCGTATAGTGTGTTGTCCTCTCCATGTTCTCCTCCATTGATCAGACAACATTTGTTTTGTATGGTGGGGAAGAGTTTAAACTCTATAAATAAAGTGTAGAGATTTTACCAAAACTGTGTAACCTATAAAGGTCCCTCTACAACCGGGCAGTCCATCATGCGGTCCATCATGCGGTCCATCATGCGGTCCACCATTTTGGGGCATTCCATTCGTTTTAATGAGTTACCCCCAACAGGCGGAGCACATTGACCTTGGATCTCACCACGTTGGGCAGTCATACGTTGCGTTACGTTTTGCGGGAAGCTGCAATGATTGTGCGTTGGAGGAGGGCTACATGGAGAAGCCATGAAATCTGGCCGTAATGTCATCAGGGCAGAGGCAAGTTCTGATTGGTTGATGGAGGGGTCCAGGTTGTCTCTTACCAGGAGCCGGTGTAAGGGACTAGGCAGAGAAGAGGACGGGCGTTGGAATGGATTCAGAGTGAAGACCATCATTTATATAAAGCAGATTCTGCTCATCTCATGATGGAGCGCCCCCCGGGGGAGAGAACACTTCCTCCAGGGGAGAGAACGTCCTCCTCACACTTCTCTTCTAATAATAATTGTGTCCCTTCCCCATAAATCTCAGGTGTGACATCACAGTAACACTTTGTTGTCGGGTTTAGAACAAGTTCCATCTCATTGAAGTCCATTCTGTTGAGTGATGAGCAGAACTTACCTGGTTTTAGTTTGGGATGGGGTCACCAAAGATTGTTGAAGTTCAGGTGCCAAATATGATCCCCATGAAAGTTGGAAGCCAAATATTGGCCAAAACAAATGATGTGGGGGGGGGGGGGTGGGCGCTAGGAATTGCACTGGGGGGGGGACACACAACTTCCATTAGATAAAATAAATAAAAAAAGAAATAAAATTCCAGTAAGAAGGAGCAATTTTATTTAATGCTCAAAGGGCAACATGTCCCGAGGACGGCTTCGATCAGCCTGAGATCCCCCCCCCCCGTACAACCTACCTGAAAGAGCGCCACCCCCACCATCTGTCAAATGTTCTCTGATGAGTAATTCAAATGCTGACAGCTCTTCAGAGTGAACGAGCCCTTCATTTTTTTTCACTTATTTTTTAGAATTGTATTTATTAACTGCCCCGTTGGAGGGGGGGGAGGGGGGGGGGCTTTGGTGATCAGGGCCAGGAAGGACAAGAGGTGTGCAAGAGGGGCAGCAGCCCTGGGCCATGTGATGCCATGTGAGGTTGGGGGAGTTGGTGCCTCAAGGAGGTTAGGGTGGAGGGGTGTTGGAGGGGGATTTGGGGGGTGGCATGAGATAGGTACTGTCTTCAGAGGGGAAATTTGAGGGGGGGTTGCTAGGAGTGGTGATTTAGAGGGATCTGCATTGGAAAGGGGATTTGTGGATTTGTGCCAGGAGGGAGGAATTGGGGGGGGGGGGGGGTTGTGCAAGTAGGGGAATTTTTTTTGGGGGGGGGTAAATTTGTACTAGTGGGGATGATTGGGGAGGATTTGCACTGGGGGAGATAGGGGGAGATTTGTACTGGGAGGGGCGATTTCAGCAGGGGGGACAGATTTGTATACTGGGAGGAGGGGGGGGGGTTGCTGTCAAATGATAGAAATACATCTTGGGGGGAGGGGTGATTTGGCATGTTTCCCCCGGGCTGTAGATGTCCCGGGACTGGTGTTGATGTTTCACTTTTGGAATGATCCTCAGATGTACAGAAGATGAATGAACACAAAGCGTTTAGAGGCTTCCTGTTTATTCACAATCTGAAGTTTACTTGTTACCAATCACTCACTGTGTTCTTTCAGGAAAGGAAGGGGCTGATAAATAGGACATGTTTACCCCCCCTCCATCCTGAAATGAACCCCCTGTGTGCCCTCAGCAGGGAAAGGAGAGGAAGCTGCTAGGGAAAGGGTACGGGGGGGGGGGGCAGACAGCAGGAGGGGATCGTTAGAGCAGTGGAAGGGGGGGTGAGGGTCCAGATACTTGAAACTGATCCCCTTCGGTGCAGCTGGAGGGAAGGAGAGGAGGAGAAGCCGGCAGCGCTAAAGGGGGAGCCACAAGAGGATCCGTGTCAGCAAATTAGGCAGTACAGCCACCTCTCCTGCTCAGCAGTTGTCCGGGTCTCCCTTTTGAATTGATGGGGCCTGGACCCGGTACAGAAGGGCCAGCTGTACTGCCTTATCAGCAGCTCTGGTCATATGGCAGCTCTCCTGCTCAGCAGGTGCCCCCCTTTTGAATTGATGGGGCCTGGACCCGGTATGGGAGGGCCAGATGTACTGCCTTATTACCGACCCTGTTCATATGCATGGAGTTCAGATCAGGTATAATGCTTCCCAATTCTCTCCAGCCAGGTAGTCCTGTTTTGGGGCCCCTTTATTTACAAGAAAAGTCAAAGTTCCATAAAACAAATGGTTTACCCCCCCCCAAGGGTTCACACCATCACTCCACATACAAACGAAAATGGCACTAGTCTCCTGGCTTGCTCCTGCAGTGCCAGGCCATAAACTCAGGCCTCTTGCTGGTCCCTCCGACCATTACACTTGTGCCCACCTACTGTACACCTCTGTACCTCTCTCAGCTCCCTGCTGTACTCATTGGGCTCATCCTACAATCTTGCCCTGACCTGGGCCGGGGACCTCCTGTCTCCTGGGTGGAGCTCTGAACTATGGCCAGATCCTGGATTATAAAGGCTGAGTACTTCCGGTTCCAGCACCGTATGGAGTAGCTGAGCCTCCTCACAGCTCCCACACCACGATCCGATAATCGGCTTACAAATACTTGCCCAATCCCCCCTTGACGCCGGCACATCTCCGCGGGTGTTCCCCGCTCTCTTGCCAACCTCCAGAGCTCCAGATACCGGCTTCCTACTAGGCCGCGACGACCTCACCCGGCCGGCCGTAAATCGAGGCCCCGGTCTCGGCCTACGCGGCCTCCACGTCACAAACTGGGGCTTTAAAACAACCGCCCGACCCCCCCTCCTGCCGCCTGCAACCTAATCGGGGACCCCTCACTCCTCTACGATCTCCAGATCGCCAGGTACCGGCCTCCTACTAGGCCGCGACGACCTCACCCGGCCCGGCCGCAAATCGAGGCCCCGGTCTCGGCCTACGCGGCCTTCACGTCACGAACTGGGGCTTTAAAACAACCGCCCGACCCCCCCTCCTGCCGCCTGCAACCTAATCGGGGACCCCTCACTCCCCTACGATCTCCAGATCGCCAGGTACCGGCCTCCTACTAGGCCGCGACGACCTCACCCGGCCCGGCCGCAAATCGAGGCCCCGGTCTTGGCCTACGCGGCCTTCACGTCATGAATCTGGGCTCTAAAACAACTGCCCAACCCCCCTCCTGCTGCCTGCATCCTCATCAGGGACCCCTCATTCACTAACCAAAGGAACCACTTTGTATGGCCTCCTCCTGATCCTGCACCCATGAGAGGTCCTCCGTCGGGGCCATTGACACTGAGCCATTCAGGGCGCGCACCCACTACAGCGACTGGATCGTTAGGGGAGCTGGCCTGCACAGTGACTCTATGCGGAAAAAAGAGAAGTTCTTCTATTGTTATGAGATGTTTTTATTTCTTGCTCCTACCTCTCCTTATCCCTCCCCATTATTTGTCCCCAGCAACATCCATCTGCCACTAGACTCTCAGCCACAACTCCTTCCTCATAGCCAGTCCACCCTAGTTAGCACTACCAGTTCAACTCCTCTCCTCAGGTCTACATTTAACAATTTACCGGCACACAACCTACCTTCGACCTTACTCACATGAAAGTCACCTCTTGGAACGTGAAAGGGCTTAGGTCCCCGGTTAAGAGACTTAAAATTCTTCGTCACCTCAAGAGACTAAAAACCGATATCGCCCTGCTCCAGGAAACCCACCTAACCTCCTCTGACCTCCACCGAATGAGTGGGTACTGTCCTAGGCTCAAGTGCACTCAATCGCAAAGCAGGGGTTATCATATTAATCCACAAAAACCTTCCCTGCGAGATACTGTCCGTGGAAACAGACAACCAGGGTCGTTTCCTCTCCACACACATAAAACTGGGTAACAGCACTCTAGTGATCTCTAACATATATGCCCCAAATAATCCCAGCAAAAAATTTCTTAATGAAATGGCCTCCTGGATTCTACGCTCTCCGCACCTCCCACATATAGTTGGGGGAGATTTTAACACCATCATACACCCAATAGATGACAGATCCTCTTCCAAACGAACGCGTTCATCTCCCACTTCGTCTGATCTCACACACTTCGCATCCACCATGGAATCTCTCCACCTACATGACATGTGGCAGCTTTTCCACCCAGCAGATAGAGAATACACCTTTTACTCCAACCCTCACAACATTTTCACTAGAATCGATTACCTCTTCTGCACTGACAATCTTATCCCCATGATCTCGAATTCTGATATCCATGACATAGCCATATCAGACCACGCCCCCATCTCAATCTCACTAGATACCCCTGACTTACATCCTACTCCTAAACTTTGGCGTTTCCCCGCTTATCTCCAAAATAACTCAGAGTTTCAACACTACATGGAGAAAGCTTGGTCTGAATTCTCCGAGACTAATTCCCCACATGCGGACAACCCGAACCTTTTCTGGGAAGCTGGTAAGGCCTTCCTCAGAGGCCGAATCATATCCTACGCTGCCTCTCACAAGAGAAACACTTTGGCAAATTATAAGAGGGCCAGTGCCAACCTGCGCTTGGCACAACGCTCTCTCTATACTAGGGACTCCCCTGATAACAGGCTACACTGGCAGGTAGCAAAAAGGGCTTTTGATACCTGGGCAGATACCCTTGAGCGGACACACAGGGCACATATGACAGCCACCCTTCATAAATTTGGCAACAAAGCTGGCAAACTGTTAGCAAGACTCTGCAAAGGCCCTTTCCGCCCGACACACATCACCTCCCTTCGGGACACCGCAGGTGACATAAAAACCTCACAACAGGACATTAACAAAATTATGTTACAATACTACTCCTCGCTATATGCCACTGACCCTATCGACATGAACACAGCCAAACACTTCCTAGACAGGCTGTCTCTACCCACGATCTCTCCCTCCCAACTTGAAGTCCTCAACGCACCTATCTCCTTACAAGAAATATCTAATGTCATCCGGAACCTAGCTCCCTCTAAAGCCCCAGGCCCAGATGGGTTTACAGGAGAATTCTATAAGGCCCTACAAACTATTACCGAACCCGCTCTCTTCGCCGTCTATAATGGTATATGGACTGGCTGCCCCTACTTACCGACTGGGAATCAGGCCATAGTCAAACTACTTTCAAAAAAAGGCAAAGACCCCCAAGAACCGGGTTCATCTCACTCCTAAATTTAGACGTTAAAATTCTCTCAAAAATAGTAGCTTCCAGACTTGCCACCATCATTCCCTCTCTGATTCACCCAGCCCAATCAGGTTTTGTGAAGGGGAGAACAGCCACTATGAACATCCGTAAGGTGATGATGGCTCTGGAACAAGCCAAAATCAGCCCAGGGGGGGACCATGCCATCATCACTCTGGACGCGGAAAAAGCCTTCGACAATGTTAGCTTCGAAAGGCTATCACTGGCCCTATCAAAAATGGGTTTTACGGGCCCTTTCCAACACCTCGTACATGCCATGTATGCCTCCCCCGCGGCCAGATTGGTGGCGGCAGGCCTTCTCTCGGATGAATTCCGCCTTTACAAGGGCACGAGACAAGGTTGCCCCCTATCCCCACTCCTCTTTAACATCGCCTTAGAACCCCTCTCTAGATAACTTACTCTAGAGGCCCCTTTACACGGCATCAAAATAGGATCCCAAGAACTCCGCACGTCACTCTTCGCCGATGACATCCTAATTTTCTCAACCAACCCCTCCTCTGACATGTCCACCATCAAAACAATCTTTGATGAATTTAAACTCTGCTCGGGTCTCCGCATAAATTACAGCAAGAGCGAAATTCTCCCCATAGGCACTTTATCTGTCCCTCGCTGGGCACAACACTCACCCTTTCCAGTAGCCAAGTCACACATAACATATCAAGGCATTAAAATAGGAAGACTGCCCCATTCTATATACCATCTAAACTATCCCCCACTGTTGAAAAAAATTTCTCAAGAATTGGGTAACTGGATGGATCTGCCCCTCTCGCTCCTGGGAAGATGTCACCTAATAAAAATCGTCAGTTTCGCTCGATTACTTTACCCTCTCCAAACGATACCATTACTTCTTAAACACGCAGATATCAAAAACTTAAACAAAGCCATCTCCAAATTTCTCTGGCGGAACAAAAGACCACGTATAGCCCTTGCTAAATTGTATCTTCCCAGACGCGAGGGAGGGATTAGTCTCCCAAATATCAGAACATATAACGTCTCTTGCCTACTCAGGATAAGCCTAGACTGGATATCGCAACTTTCTCGCTGCTCTAATTACTCCAGGGAAGCTTCAATGGCCCAACCGTACTCCCTGGTGGCATTACTTCATTGCAGGTGGAAATCTACTCCCCCACCCATACAACACAATCTTCTCCTTAGAGACACAGCCATAGCTTGGAGGGAAGTACGGAAAGCACTTAAACCTTCGCCCTTTATGTCCAGACATCTCCCGATTCAAGGAAATCCCAGCTTCCCACCGGGTTTGGAATACAAACCCTTCACTATTTGGCAACAAAAAGGCCTCACACATTTTTCCACCCTATGTGATCTGGAAACAGGACGCCCTCATAACTTCTCTGTCATCGCAGAAACTTTCTCTCTCCCTATATCTCATGCTTTACACTACGCACAATGTGTCAGCTTTATAAAAGACTCATGCAGAGAGGAAAGTAAGAGATTTCAGACATCCATCACAGACTTACTACTCCACAGTGACCCTTATAAAATCTCGGATATCTATAAACCTTTCTTGATAAGGACCACTCCCCCACTTGCCTCCTCATCGGTAGCAAACTGGGGAAAGGACTTTCCTGACTCAGACATAGTGGAAAAGGTTCTTCAGGGGTACAAGAAAACGCTTCAGCTGACCCCCAATGAGGTATGGAGAGAAACTCAATTAAAGATTATGCACCATGCCTACATACCCTTCATCTCGGACAAGACTGTCCAAGGTGCAGCAAATTGCCCCATGTGTCGACAGCCAAAACCATCACTTTCCCACTGTTTCTGGACATGCCCCTCCATCTCCGCTTTCTGGGACCAAATCATCTCCTACATCTTCAAAATAACGCTGTTAAAACTACCTAAAGACCCCCTACTCCTCATCTTCGGATACTGGGACGACCAACTGCTCCCGTGGTCCCCAATCACCCACCCTACATATAAGGACTGGGGATCAGTTTCTTACTGGCTAGAAGACTAATTCTACAAAACTGGACCTCCTCTCTTTGCCCACAGATCTCGCAACTTAAAAGGGAGCTTCTAACCTTGCTTCACAGAGACAAACTCAACACCGACTTCAAAAAAGAACTCCCCCACACACGATTTTACTCAAGATGGTGGGCCTTCATGCAATCAACTCTGTCCCAAGAGGAACTACAGAACTTCGAAAATACTTCATTCGCTTACTATGACACTTCCATTACCACTCCTGAGGAGGATGACACTCCTGTTCTTTTTTTTCCCTGTAACTCTCTAGCTACTTAATACTTCAACCGACTGATGTATGCTTCCACTCCCCCCCCCCCATTCTATCCATCTTCCCCCCCTTTTTCTTTTTGTTTTTTGATACCAGTAGCTCCCGAAGGACCCACCCTGTTGATCCATCCAGTTATATTGTCATGATATAGACAAAAGAAGACAAAAGAAAGTATATATTTGGGTGGAAGACACCCGCTCCCTCGGTGACCAAGTCGCACCATTATTAATTAATTTTTGTTCATCCTTAGTTCAAATATTTTTTTGTATTTTTATCCCAACTCCGTTACCAATTTTCCAACACAGTAACAGTCCGTGACTATATAATATATTTTTACATGTGTTTCCTTGAGTTTATTGAGAACTATTTTGTACTAATTCCAGGGTTTTTATTCCCTGGAATCCACTTATTGATTTAAATCCAGCATATGGGCTGGGGCGTTTTGATATTTTGCAGTCTCTATGTCCGGGGTTGCGATGCGCTCAGCTCCCTCCCCACCTCCCCTCATTTATTTCGGGGCGGCTGGGGCCCGATCTCAACGCATCGGCGCCATGCATTCCTTTTTTTTTTTTTTTTTCTCTCCATCTGACGCCTACAGCTGTGATGAGTAGACATCCACTGAGTTACTCTCAGCTGGGATTGCTCTCTCGTCTCTCAGCTGCCAATGACGTCATGCATGACGCTGGCAGGGACCCGCCCAGGGCCAGAGTATATCAGCTGGGACCAACAGACTGACGGTTCACTCCCTCACTGTGCTTCGCTAGGAAGGGACCGCTCTGTTAAGCAGCAACTATTCAACACATGGGTAATTAATATATATTTTTATATATATTTTTTTTACATATCTTTTTTTCTGCTTACAGTACACACATTCCCATCCTCTCACCCATTTACCTGGCGCACGACACTCTCTATTTTCACACATTTCCTAGGGATTTCTTTTTCTATCTCTTTTCACGTGCATTTTTATGCATCTACTTTATTTCTATTCCCCTTTATCATCTCATTTTTCACACATTTACTCTTTCAGATGTACCTAGTACATATTTCTTTCAATCATTCCATTCATCCAACACGTTCTACTCTAGATTTACTTTCTTTGACACATTCCATTTTCTTCAATTTTCTGCAGATTTTCCCATTTACAACTCATTGACCAGTATATTGAGGGCTCAGGAATCAGTTGGCTGTGGTTTCTCCTGGCCCACCCTCCAATCACTTTGGGAGGATGGTCGGTGCCCTGCCTCAACCCCGGTTGAGACAGTTATATCTCACACCCTAACAGATCCCATTGCTGGCGACTCTCCTTGATTTTTGGGCTATTTTGTAAGTAGCTTCTTTATTCAAAGTAGACAATGGACATTTCTGATACGATTTTCTCTATTAGCTGGAGGTTCCACATGTATCAATATTTATGATATTCCTTTGTTTTTTTCAGTTAAATTATGCATCCCACCCCTGATGACTGGCAAGAAGCCAAGAAACGCGTCGGGTTCGCAAACTAAGGATGCCCTATCAAGCCTAAATCATATCCCTGACATTTATCAATTTTTTATCGAGTTTTCTCATTTCATGCGATTTTGTGATTTTGATTGGCGATTTTAATTCATGTATTTCTGTTATGAATTGCATATATGTATGTCCATTGATTTGTTTTACACTACTGAGTCTTCAATGATTGTTACTGCTAATATGCTTATATATCAATTCATGCGACTATGTCTGTATCTATACTACTTTATTGGTACTGTATGCATCTAAATCATGGACTTGACTATAAATTAAATCCAATCATTTTACCTACTCACATGTATTCATTATTATTATACTTTCAATTGACATGCTTCATTTAAAGTCCCACTTGCCCCTCTCTTTTTCTTTTATATATTGTCATGATATGTCCATCTAAAAGTCACACCATATATCCCACCCTGGTTATTTTGGTTCTACACCTATATATAAATGTGCATAGACTACTGGTATATATATATGTAAAATGTTCAAAAATTATATATGTAAAATGTTCAAAAATTATATATGTAAAATGTTCAAAAATTATATATGTAAAATGTTCAAAAATTTTGTATACCAACTAATGTGATACCCTGTATTGCAATTTCTTTCAATAAAATCTATTGAAAAAAAAAAAAAAAGGCTGAGCACAGATGTCCACACAGCCTGTTTACTGTCTCCAGTAAAACATGGACACCGGGTTAGAGGGGGTTAGAGGATTCTTCCTTACCAAAGCTCTTGGAAGCCTCCGGACTCAAAACTCCATTCCAGGAGTTAAAAAAAAAAAAATAATTAAACGTAAAAGGCAATTTTCTCTGTTCAAAACAGACACTCTGGAGCCCTTCAGTTATCATCCTTGAGAACCCGGTGTCATTTTTGCCTATTTCAGCCCAATGGTAGGGTAAAACACTGACGTGACATTTGGAAAGAATGCTGTTTAAATTGTCAACAGCTCCCAAGTGCTTCGTTTTACTTGTACGATGTATTCCATTCATCTATACCTGACTCTTATTTTAATTTATGAACTGGTATAGATGTCACAAAAAATAGCACGAGGTTCCCCCCCAAAAAACACATACCAGACCCTTATCTGAGCATGCAGGCTGGCAAGCAAGGAAAGGGGGGGGGCATGCATGCACCCTGCCCCCCCTGAACTATATCAGGCCTCATACCCTCAACATTGAGAGGGTACCTTACCAGGGAGGGGGGGACACCCCTGGAAAAGCACCTGGTCCGCATGTTGGTGAGCACAAGGGGCCTCTTCCCCACAACCCTGGACCAGTGGTTGTGGGGGTCTGAAGGAGGGGGAGCTCCAAATTCTGCCCCCCCTGTGTGAATAATTAACAAAAAAGGAAATAGTAAGTAAATTACTGACACTTTTTAACAAGTCCTTTAAAAAAAAAAAAAAAATTTCCTGCTGTGTAAATCCGTCATCAATCCTGTCATCCAGCAATGCAGATCCTTGTTGATCATGATGAGCGATGCCCACTGACCAGCCAAGAGAAAAGTCCCATGTGGTCATTTTCGGCAATTACATCATCCTGGAGACCCCACACCTTTGTTTACATTCAGTGGTGGTGGGCGGAGCCGTCTTTAATATTAATTGGACCCTGGGCAACCATTTTCTTGGGCCCCCCCATCAATACACAGGACCCCTTCCCCATACCACCCCTATGATTACACAAGACCCCATCCCCCATACTACCCCCACCCTTACACAGGATCCCTCTCCCATACTACCCCCTATTATTACACAGGATCCTCCCACATCATTAAACAAAACCCCTCCCCTAACTACCCCATCATTACGCAGGATCACTAACTACCCTAGAATCCCCCCCCCCAGCGGTCTCATCTTGATAGTGTCCAGAGGATGTCAGGTGATCACCAGGCACACCCACCTGAACCCTCCGGCGAAGAAGTGCTTCAGCGGGCCGGCGGTCTGCAGCTTGTCAGACATGGTGAGGGAGAGGGGTCGGTGTGACTGTGACAAGGTGGTCTCCACGGACTTACTGAGCTGCCCAATCACCACACATGCCGCAGACATAACACCCAACCAATCCCCAGTGCCCCCAGCATTCTATTCTGCCCTCATCTCCTGAGTGATAGCCAAATCCATTTATCAAATATTTGCGGGCAGCGTGGGCTCAAGGGGAAGCTGCGTTGGGCCCCACAGCAATGACTGGGCCCGGGGCAGCTGCCCCTTTTGCCCCACGTTACAGATGGCCCTGGTGGTGGAGCCCTGGAGATGTCAATCACAGTGAGTGAATATCAGGATTGGACAGGTGGATGGGCCGGAGGGCTTTTTTTTATTCATTTTGCTGAGTTGGTGGATTTTGTTCATCGTGATTACTGATGATCGACATCGCTGGATGATGTGATTGGTGATGCTTTTACTTCATGAGCCATTTTGAGTTTTTTTTGTAATGAAATAATCTGTCAAAGTGTTTAGTGTCATTATTTATTGTTTACATTTTTTGTGAATTAGTATAGGAGCAGAATCCAATAAGCCCCCACCTTAACAACCACAGGGTCAGAGTTGTAGGAAGGAGGCCCATGTCCTTGTCAACATAGGGACAAGGTGCTTTGTCATAGGGTCGCTCCCTGCAAGGTGCCCTCTCCCATGTTAAAGATGTATGGCCTGGTATAGTTTGTGGGGGAGTGATGCACGCTTGTCCTGACCTATTTCCTGGCCTGCCGAAATGCATGCTTGGAAAAAAGGTCCGGTATTGGTTTTGGGATGGCCATTTTATGTGGGGTCCTCCTCAAAATCAATATCAGATGTAAAGGGTCTGGTTTGATTTTTTTTAGGGGAGGGTTATGCCTTTTTTTTATATTAACCCCGCCCATTTGTTTACATTCACCCATGAGTTGGGATTTCCTGGCTGACATCGGAAAGGTCTGGGCAGGTATAGGTGAATGGATGTTAGGATGATGGCAGCCAGTGGCTCCCACCCAGCCGAGAGCACTCAGCAGGAAGCCAAGAGGTTCAGTTCAACTGAACACCATGTAAGAGTCCAGGGCTTACTAGACATGCACCAATGGCGCGTTGCTGCAAGAGGAAATCCATGCCAACTGAGCATGTGCCAAAGACGCCTCAGTGCACCAACCCGCCGCACCTGCACAGAAGACTTGATGAAAAATAGGCAGGAAAATGCCCAGAAGGCACACCGGAAGTGACTTCAACCTGATGGAAAAAGGCGCGAAAATGCCCAGGAGGCGCACAGGAAGTGACCTCAAACTTCCCTATATAAGCCCAGCCCAGACATGGCCAGATTGCTGGATTATCTTCAGTGCCCCCTTGTTCCTGTGCTAGTGTGTGATCTGTCTGAACCTGTTGTGACCTGGAAACCTATTTGACTACTCTTGATTGCTGCTTGCCATTGACCTCAGATTTGTACCTTGACCATTCTACTTCTTTGCCCCTTTTGTACTCAGCTGCCAGATTGGAACCGACCCCGGCTTGGATCTCAACCATTCTTCTTCTGATTAACCCTTTTATGCTTCGTTGCCAAACTGGACTTGACCTCGGCTGGGATCTCGGACTAAGGCTTGCACGCGGTGCTCTGCACCCCTGGCACCCCTGCCACTCGGTGTCCACCAAGTCTCTGTCTCCATCTCCAGAGGCTTCAAGGACCCGAGGTGCAAGGGAGGCCTCCCCACTAGACATGTGCACAGCCAAAAAATTTGTTCATTTTCGTTTCATTCGTTTATTATTTTTTTCGTTTTTCGGGTCATTCTTTATGATCGCGATTCGTAAATTCGTTCATTCGTAAATGCGTTCATTCGTACATTCGTAAATTCGAACATTCGTTCATTCGTACAATCGTTCATTCATACATTTTTACATTTGTACATTCGTAAATTCGTAAAATCGTACATTTGTAAATTAGAAAATTCGGAAATTTGTAAATTCGAAGTTTGAAAATCCAAAAACCCGAAAATTCAAAAATCTGAAATAGTAACTAACTATTAAATGATAGGTATTGTAATTTCCTTTCAAATTTGACTGTCAGTGAACGTAACAAATACGAATTTATCCGAAGTTATGAATTATCCAAAACGAATGCTGCATCTAAACGAATGGAACGGAACAAATTAATAACAAATAATAATAATAAAACGTTGTTATTATTATTATTGTTATTTATTATTATTAATTCATTACGTTCCATTCCGTTTTTTCGGATCATTCATAACTTCGGATAAATTTGTATTTGTTACGCTCACTAACAGCCAAATTTGAAAGGAAATTACAATACCTATAATTTAAAAGTTACTAGTAATTACTAATAGTTAAGTTATTATTAGTTAACTATTATTTCAGATTTCCGAATTTTCGAATTTACAAATTTACGAATTCACTATTTTACTAATGTACGAATGTACAAATGCCCGAATTTACTAATGTCCAATTTTATTGAATTTACGAATATTCGGAAAAAATTTGTTAAACGGGTTTTCGTTAATTCGGATATTCCTGAATTAACGAATTTGACGAAATTTGTTAAACAACGAATTCGGAACGAAACGAATTGCACATGCCTACCTCCCACTCCTTCGGTCTCACATCAGTTATGTGGCCCTCGTGACACACCAATTTAGTTTGGCTGTTGGCTGATCCTCCAAACAGCTGACATTGGTTCTGAACCTGGAGCTCATCCCTAATCCTGTTCTGTTGTAGTGCTGTTGTTCCAGAAAAAAGTCAGAGAAACGCAACAGATGGCCTCCCTTTAACCCATTGTGGGGCAACCCAAACTTTCCGCATCTCCGTTCCATCCCTGATCCCCAGCTTTGGGCTAGACATGGATTAGGACTCTGCAGGACATTTTCAGGTCGGGTATGCTTCTTTTTTTTGCAGAACTCAGGGCCAAATTTATATGGCCCAGGCTGGATGCTTTTTCATTACGTCCAGCTGAGACATGCGATGCGAGCTTAGTTCCCTTTCTCACCATGAATCACTATGGACTCTATTGAGGAACTGCTGACCCAAGATTCATTGGCTAAACCCTTGTCTGCTCTTTACTTTGACCTGCTTAGCGTTGACTCTCCTAAGATGGAGCGTCTGTGGGAACAGTGGTGGGCTGACTTACCTGACCTGGACAGGGAGGATTGGAAGGATTGCCTTGAGGACAACATTAAATTACTGATCTCTTTTCGGGACAAGTTAATCCAAATACAATGTTTGCATAGGGTGTACTACACACCTCAGAGACTACACAGGATATATCCACAGAGATCACCAGAATGTACCCACCATGGGGGAGTTGTAGGTACCTATCTTCATATGTTCTGGAGCTGTCCAAGGGTGGCTCGCTTCTGGGAAGAGGTAGTAAAGCTCATAAATATCCATCTCCAGCTGACCCTTCTGAATGCCCCCCCCTCCGAGTTTCTCCTACTAGGTATCCACAATGATGACCAAAGGCCTAGATGTACTAAGTTATTCATCTCATACTTGTTTTACTATGCTAAAAGAGAAATGATCGTCAAGTGGAATTCCTGTTCCCCACCTTCCGTAGCTTTCTGGGAAAAGTCTATTAATGCTGCTCTTCCTCTTTATAAATTGACCTATAATAATAGGAATTGCCCTAAGAAATGTCATAGGGTGTGGCAGCCATGGACCGCCATGGCTGCAGTGACTACTGTGCCCTCTCACAGGTAAAGTTGTTGCAGGCCTTTCATATTTTTACCCTGCTTTTGTATATGCTCTGTTATGGTGACTATGTTCCACATTTGTTCATCATGTACATCATATTTCTTTGTGTATTTCCATTTTTGGAGTTTTTGTACCATGCCTTTGTTGCAATAAAAGAACATTCTGTCTTGTTAAAAAAAAAGAAAAAGTCAGAGACGTACTTGTTGGGTAGGTGCAGCGCGATGCGGCGGCAGAAAGTACGCAGGGCCCCTGTTTGCAGAAAACAATGTATTGCAAAACTTGGAAACAGGGGCATCGGGAGGGGGTGGCTAGAGGTGGCTGAAGCCCCGAATGTGACCCTGAAAAGCCCCGAGTCTCATGCATGCAGCTCTCCATTGTAAACCCCGAGCGGCGAGCGCCAGGACCGATCGGATCCCAAGCGCCGCCGAGTTTGGACGAGTACCATAGCAGGTCCCGCCGTCTGGAGCCTGCGATGCCCATGATGGACGTCCCACTAGTCCAATGCCGGGACCACGGGACGTGTGACGTCCATCATTGGCGCTGCACCTCCAAAAGGTGGGAATTACAATGCGGCCGCCACGTCACATCACCCCTCGGCGCTCGGGCGGGCCGCTCTCCTCTCCTCCTCGGCTCCTCCTCTGACTGACTGACTGACTGACTGCCTGGCTGCTGTGACACCGTAGACCACAGCTGAGGTAGGTCAGACAGTGTATGTAAATGTCAGTGTATATGGGTCAGGCAGGTCAGTGTATGTAAATGTCAGTGTAGGTAGGTCAGTGTAGGTAGGTCACTACTGTCAGTGTAGGTAGGTCAGTGTAGGTAGGTCACTACCATCAGTGAAGGTAGGTCACTGTAGGTAGGTCACTGTAGGTAAGTCACTACCGTCAGTGTAGGTAGGTCAGTATAGGTAGGTCACTACCATCAGTGTAGGTAGGTCACTGTAGGTAGGTCACTACCATCAGTGTAGGTAGGTCACTGTAGGTAGGTCACTTCAGTCAGTGTATGTAGGTCAGGTAGGTCACGGCCCAGCCAAAAATAAAAAAAAGCCTGCGTCACATGTACACTCCCCCCCCCCTTTCCGGCCTTGGACTTTGGGCTGAAGCCCCTGGTCTTTTTGCCACCTAGCAACGCCCCTGCTTGGAAACAAGCCCCTGGGGGAAGCTCACCCGACCCAGGGACTTGCTACTGCTGGAGCAGGGGGTCAGAAGTGCGTAGGCCCTAGCTGAAGACATTGAATGTCAAGGAGAGCAGAAATGCAACCCGGCAGGTCCAACCCAAAAGGGGAGCTTTCCCAAAGGCCATAAGCTTTCCTTACTCCTTCTGTAGACTTGGGAAGGTGGGTGGAGAAAGGAGCGGCCAGTGTCCAATAATATGCAAATTGAAAGGTGAGTTAGAAGGAATTTATTAAAAATAGAAAAAAGTTAATTGAACTAACGCGTTTCAGGGGAACAAGGACTCCAAATTCTTCTGGGCTATCAAATAAACACAGAGGTGGTTTACAGAGACAGATATATATATATGAATGTAAATGTGTAAAGGCTGTGTTCCAGGGCTGCCTTCTCCATGTTGAACCTGTGTTTGTTGAGTCTTTGACAAAATATTTAGATGGTCCTTTCAACATATTGCATATATATATTATATTATCTTATATTATTTCTAATTTTGTTAGTTTTATTTATTTTATATTAATTTGAAGACCAGGCCTTTTCTGACACTTTTTGTTTACAAAATCAGGATTTTTTTTTACTAGAAAATTATTTCAAATTGTTTTAGCAGAGACCCTAGAGATTAAAATGGGATGGCAGGTCCTTTTTATGGAGAGATATGAGGTCTATATGACCCCAAATCTCTCCTCTACCTTTGAAAGCAAAAGTTAAAAAAAAAAAAGATCTTTTGCTTTAGAAAAAAAAATAGTTTACTTCCGCCCTAGACCGGAAGTGACGCCATGGCGTTGTTTCGGTTTCAAGTTGCTCCGGTCCTCCAAGGCCATAGAGGTGATCAGAGACGATCTGGTCTCTGGCAACCTCTATGGCCAGTCGTGCAAACTGTTAGATCCTTTCCTGGGTTCACCGGTAAAAGCCCCACCTTCGGGAGGTGGGGACTCCTCCTGCTGCTTCTGAAAGTGATCCAGCAACTAATTAGTCACTCTCATGAAAAAGAGAACAATTCCAGCTGTGGCATCCATGGCGCGTAAACATATTTTGTCCACACTTTCTCTCCTGGTTTGCCAACTATCAGGTAGAAATAATTTAGGTGAATTTAAAGCCGCCCAATCCTTTTTATGTGCTCTGGGAACCAGCCTCCACCCTTGGTCCTTCTCCCCCACCACTTGTCTCAACTTTACCTGTCCCTCCTGAGTTCCTGGGACCTTCATGGTTGTTGTCAGGAGGGAGAGCGGTGGGAGATCAGTACATTTCTGTTTACTGATCTCCTCTGGGTATTATGAACCTGGAAGCACTCTGAGCACCTCCAGGTTCAGAATGGTCAGGGAGGAAGCCCACCATAGACTGTACTCAATCAGCATCAGCAGAGTGCAGCTTCCACATTAGGGGTCTAATAGACCTCTGATGTCTCCTTAAAGAGAACCTGTCACCTGCACTATGTTATTGCATAATAGGGCTGCAAGCGACCTTGTGATAGCAATACAGTTAAGGTTAGACTCTTGGAATCTTACTTTTTTTCCCATTCTATTCCCCCTCCTGTGTGAAAGAAAATCCAATTATTCCACACTCCACATCTCCCCCATACTTCCTCCTCTCTCCAGAACTAAAGATCCTCTTCAAGGCAGAACAACACTTTGTCGTTCTGCTCATTTAATGTTAGCCCAGCCAGTCATTGACACGTCCCCCCAGAGAGTTCATCATGAACCTTCAAAAAATAGACCATGTGTCTCCTCAGATGAATCCCATCAAAGTCTCACAAAAATAAACTCTCCTGAAGGGTATAAAATCTTGATCAATTGTTCATGATTAAGAAGTCGTCACTTTTTCCATTTCTTACCTCTCACTGAAAGCATAAACACACAAACAATAAAGCATTGGGCCTATAAAAACTTAAAAACATTTTCCCCCAAAGACATTGGGTGTCCCTCTACAAAGCATTGCCAAGGCCCTCTGGCGAATCTCTCTGGTTTTTATGCCATAGATAATCGGGTTCATCATCGGTGGGACAAGGACATAGAGGTTGGCAAAGATGATGTGGAACTGCTGAGAAATATGTCTGTGGCCAACTCTGTGAGCTATGAAGCTAAAAAATGCCGGTATGTAGAAGAGAACGATGACACAGGTGTGGCACACGCATGTATTGAAGGCTTTGAAACGAGCCTCTGAAGATGAGAGCCTCAGAACTGCTGAGATAATAGCAGCATAGGAAATTATAATGAGGACCAAGTCCACGCCGGTGGAACAGGTGGCTATGACCAGTCCATACACCACATTCACCATTACGTTCGAAGTCGCCAACCTAGCCACAGACATGTGCTCACAGTAGGTGTGTTCTATGACGTTGCTTCGCTGGAATGGTAATCTGTTGAGAAGAAAAGCAAATGGCGTAATTACGAAGATGCTTCTGAAAAGGGCCACCATGGCCGTCTTCTGTATGAAGGAGTTGCTGAGAGTTGCAGCGTAAGCTAAAGGGTGACAGATGGCGCAGTAACGGTCATAGGCCATGGACAGCAAAATGGCAGATTCAGTACAAAAAAAGAAATGGATGAAGAACACTTCGGTGAGGCATCCAATGAAAGAGATCTGATGATTACCAAACCAGAAAATGCTGAGGGTCTTGGGTACGGTGGTGGAGCTTAAGAGGACATCGCTGGTTGCCAACATCATCAGGAAGATATACATGGGCTGGTGGAGGCTTTCATTGGCTGAGATGACCAAGACCAAGGTGGAGTTTCCCAGAAGTGACAGAACATACATGATGGAGAAGGGGATGGAGATCAGGAGATGTGAGTCCTCCAGGCCAGGAATTCCCATCAGGAGGAAATATTCAGGGTGGAAACCGGTGGAATTTGACATTTTTCAATTTTATTTTGTAAGTTGCCAATCTACTTGGGTGAAAAAAGCATCAAAAGTTGAAATAATTTTACAAAATGTAGTTATTTAAGAGAAATACTACTAAATATTTATTTATTATTTGATTACTTATGTATTATTTACTATGTATTTGTTTTTCTATAGTGTAGAAGGGTTTGATACATCACTAGTTCCTCTCCTTATATTTTGTGGTAGTCTTCTGTTGGTAGATATTCCTCAATTTACTGCCGAGGTAGAACGTGATAGGAGGCCTATCAACAGAGGCAAAAAAAAAAGAGTTGAGTGGGGAAGGGTTAGAACTTTTGAGCATATTTTACATCCCCCACTCTGGCCTTCCCTTCAGTCTTGCACAGGTGTACCGGGCTCCTCTCCTGGACTGAAATGGCTTCCTCAGATTTCACAGCACACTGTGAGCTTTAGTAATATTCACCAAACCCATCCTGAACTGAACCCAGGTGCATTCGCACCCACCACTAGTCATAGCACCCTGCGTCCCCCCCTACACCCCCGCCCACAGATCCTCAAAGCCACCAGGCCAGGGTTGTGATGAAGTGGCCTTTGTCCTCATCAACAGGTGCTTTTACAGGGGGATCCTCCTTGACAAGGTACACCCCTCTTTGTTGGCATGCGGCCAGGTATGATTTAAGGATCAGGGGATGGATGCACACTTCACCCTGCCCATTCCTGGCCTGCCGTGGCTTCATGCTTGGATGGGGGTCTGTTGTGGATTTTGCGAGGGACTCCACAATTTTTTTTTATTTTTTTTGCATTGGGTTCCACCTTTAATTGCATATCAGACTCCAATAGTCTGCGTATAATTTGGGGAAACCTCACACCTATGTGTTTTTTGGGGGCTTTTTCTAGCATGGGGTCCCCCCCATGACATCCATACCAGACCCTCAGAAAGCATTACTATCTGCCTTTGTATTTTTTGGGAGAACACCACTCATTTTTTTCTGTGGGATCCCCCATTAACATCTGTATCGGACCGTAATGTAGGCTAATGAGGTCTAGCTTAGGTTCCTTAATGAGGTCTAGCTTAGGTCCCTTAAAGAGGTCTAGCTTAGGTCCCTTAATGAGGTCTAGCTTAGGTCCCTTAATGAGGTCTAGCTTAGGTCCCTTAATGAGGTCTAGCTTAGGTCCCTTAATGAGGTCTAGCTTAGGTTCCTTAATGAGGTCTAGCTTAGGTCCCTTAATGAGGTCTAGCTTAGGTCCCTTAATGAGGTTTAGCTTAGGTCCCTGAATGAGGTTTAGCTTAGGTCCCTTAATGAGGTCTAGCTTAGGTCCCTTATTGAGGTTTAGCGTAGGTCCCTTAATGAGGTCTAGCTTAGGTCCCTTAATGAGGTTTAGCTTAGGTCCCTTAATGAGGTCTAGCTTAGGTTCCTTAATGAGGTTTAGCGTAGGTCCCTTAATGAGGTCTAGCTTAGGTTCCTTAATGAGGTTTAGCTTAGGTCCCTTAATGAGGTCTAGCTTAGGTTCCTTAATGAGGTCTAGCTTAGGTCCCTTAATGAGGTTTAGCGTAGGTCCCTTAATGAGGTCTAGCTTAGGTTCCTTAATGAGGTTTAGCTTAGGTCCCTTAATGAGGTCTAGCTTAGGTTCCTTAATGAGGTCTAGCTTAGGTCCCTTAATGAGGTTTAGCGTAGGTCCCTTAATGAGGTCTAGCTTAGGTTTCTTAATGAGGTTTAGCGTAGGTCCCTTAATGAGGTCTAGCTTAGGTTCCTTAATGAGGTCTAGCTTAGGTCCCTTAATGAGGTTTAGCTTAGGTTCCTTAATGAGGTCTAGCTTAGGTCCCTTAATGAGGTTTAGCGTAGGTCCCTTAATGAGGTCTAGCTTAGGTTCCTTAATGAGGTTTAGCGTAGGTCCCTTAATGAGGTCTAGCTTAGGTTCCTTAATGAGGTCTAGCTTAGGTTCCTTAATGAGGTTTAGCGTAGGTCCCTTAATGAGGTCTAGCTTAGGTTCCTTAATGAGGTCTAGCCTAGGTTCCTTAATGAGGTCTAGCTTAGGTCCCTTAATGAGGTCTAACTTAGGTCCCTTAATGAGGTCTAGCTTAGGTTCCTTAATGAGGTCTAGCTTAGGTCCCTTAATGAGGTCTAGCTTAGGTTCCTTAATGAGGTTTAGCTTAGGTCCCTTAGCTTAGGGTTGCTCCTCCATTCTCTGGAGGGTTTCTGAGGGTCCCCTTATAAAGTGGGTGGAGCTGGGGCTCTGGGTCTTGCTGACCAGGGGAGCTCAGGAGAAGGAAGGTCCTCAGGCCAAATCAAAGTGTAAAAAATTTCTGATCACACCCCAACTCCACCTTCCCAGAGTAGTACAGTGTCTCCATGGTGACAATTAACCATTCTGATGACAGGATGTAAAAAAAAAATGTAAAAAAAAGTAAAAAAAAAAAAATGGTAAAAAGAAGAAAAAAAAAAGTAAAAATGTTTAAAAAATAGAATAAAAAACTATATATTTTTTTTTTTTTACATCTCTGTACTGTCTTGGCATTTTAGGGCCGCAAGAAATGAGATTGGCCATCAGGACGTCAGGATTGAACGATTTTCAATGACTGTATATCCCATACCTTGCAGGCACTATAACTTTCACACAAACCAATTAATATACACTTACTGGGATTTTTTTTTTTTTTTTACCAAAGACATGTAGCAAAATACATATTGCCCTAAATTTATGAAAACAAAAAATATTTTATTGGATATGTTTTATAACAGAATGTAGAAAATATTGTTTTTTTTTTTGTTTTTTCAAAATGTTCATTCTTTTTCATTTATATAGCAAAAATAAAAAAAACCCAGTGGTGATCAAATTCCACCAAAAAAGCTCTATTTTTGTACATAAAAATGATATAAATGCATTTTGGGTATTACATGACCGCACAATTACCAGTTAACCGCTTGCCGACCGGCTCGCGCCGATATACGTCGGCAGAAGGGCATGTACAGGCAGATTAATGTACCTGTACGTTGCCCTTTAAGAAGCGGTTTGCGGGTGCGCCCGCCCGCCAGAGCTCCATGAGTGTGATCGCGGGTCCAGCAGACTCGATGTCCGTGGGGATACCCGCGATCGTCTCACGGAGAGGAAGAACGGGGAATTGCTGATGTAAACAAGCATCTCCCCGTTCTGCCTAGTGACAGGACACTGATCACAGCTCTCCCTGTAATCGGATTCGGGAGCAGAGATCAGTGTCGTGTCACACATAGCCCCTCCCCCCCACAGTTAGAATCACTCCCTAGGACACACTTAACCCCTACAGCGCCCCCTCCTGGTTAACCCCTTCACTGCCAGTCACATTTACACAGTAATCAATGCATTTTTAATCGCACTGATCGCTGTATAAATTTGAATGGTCCCAAAATAGCGCGTGTCCGCCATAATGTCGCAGTCCCGATAAAAATCGCAGATCGCCGCCATTACTAGCAAAAAAAGAAATAAATTAAAAATGAAAAAAAATAAAAATAAAAATGCCATAAATCTATCCCCTATTTTATAGACGCTAGAACTTTTGCGCAAACCAATCAATAAATGCTTATTGCGATTTTTTTTACCAAAAATATGTAGAAGAATACGGATCGGCCTAAACTGAGGGAAAAAAAAAATTATATATTTTTTGGGGATATTTAATACAGTAAAATGTAAAAAATAATGTGTTTTCTTCAAAATTGTCGCTATTTTTTTGTTTATAGCGCAAAAAAAAAAAGAAACTACAGAGGTGATCAAATACCACCAAAAGAAAGCTCTATTTGTGGGGAAAAAAGGACGTCAATTTTGTCTGGGAGCCACGTCGCACGACCGCGCAATTGTCAGTTAAATCGACGCGCAGTGCCGAATCGCAAAAAGCGCTCTGGTCTTTTGCCAGACAAATGGTCCGGGGTTAAAGTGATTAAAGTAGCGCAGTGCTGAATAGCAAAATATGGTCTAGTCATGAAGGGGGGAAAACCTTCTGGAGGGCAAGTGGTTAATGTATATAAACAATGTTACTTTGTATCTCTCTATCTCCCGCCTGAACAATGTTTATAAACAATGATACTTTGTATCTCTCTATCTCCCGCCTGAACAATGTTTATAAACAATGATACTTTGTATATCTCTATCTCCCGTCTGATCAATGTTTATAAACAATGTTACTTTGCATCTCTCTATCTCCTGTCTGATCAATGTTTATAAACAATGTTACTTTGTATCTCTCTATCTCCCGTCTGATTAATGTTTATAAACAATGTTACTTTGTATCTCTCGTCTGATCAATGTTTATAAACAATGTTACTTTGTATCTCTCGTCTGATCAATGTTTATAAACAATGTTACTTTGTATCTCTCGTCTGATCAATGTTTATAAACAATGTTACTTTGTATCTCTCGTCTGATCAATGTTTATAAACAATGTTACTTTGCATCTCTCCATCTCCTGTCTGATCAATGTTTATAAACAATGTTACTTTGTATCTCTCCATCTCCTGTCTGATCAATGTTTATAAACAATGTTACTTTGTATCTCTCGTCTGATCAATGTTTATAAACAATGTTACTTTGTATCTCTCTATCTCCTGTCTGATCAATGTTTATAAACAATGTTACTTTGTATCTCTCCATCTCCTGTCTGATCAATGTTTATCCATCCAGGCATCATCCATCACATCCTGGAATTCTGACCTCGATTCCCCGGAAGCTGTACAGCACATCATACTCGGATACACCAGCATTGCTGCACTGACTATGGCTCTGTCCTCTCATCATCTCTCTCTGGACACAAGTAGAACATTTGGCCTTCAACGTTACGGGTTACAATGGCCCCTCAGTGCAACAAAGCTTGGCTGTCAAGGTGCTTCATGTCAACAAGACCTGCTATACTCAATAAATGGTCCTCCTCCAGCCCACCTACATTACAGGACGTCAAAATCGACCTCACTTCTCTGCTGGACAAAGAAAATCTTGATGCAAGCTTATCCAGATGCGGCCTGCCACCCCCCCGACTGCAACTTCAATGGACACCCTTCATCACCACAACATTACCCGCTACAGACCACCCAGGTCACCTGCCCTCTCCTTTTGAATCCAGTGGAGCCCCCCCTACTACCTGATGGACTTTACCCCTTGGGAGCATGCCCAATCCCTTCCTCACTCCTCAGCATCTACCACCATGAGTGCCCCCCCCCCCACATACCACAATGACTTTTAGTTATATGCTCATCCTAGGTCACCCTCACACTCCCCCCTCCCTCCTTGTGACTATTGGTTTATAGGGGTCAATCGTTACCCCCCCGCCCCCAATTTCCTCTCTCTCTCACGCCTATCCCCAGACCTGTGTTTACTATGATACAATGTTGTGTTATCTGCCTGTGTGGTCCATTTCCACCACTGCTCCATCCATAGTCTCCAATATTGGAATATCCCCTTGTATACATCATTGCCTCACTCTCTTTGAGCCATCTGATGCCTCTATTTCCCTTCGAGAGGGGGGGGGGAGCACCAGAACCCTCCTTCCACCTAATTCTTCCCTTCCCTTCCCCCCAGATTTGGAGCCGAGGAGGGCTTGGAGGGGGAACCATACATCTATAAAGGACCAGCCTCTCACAGTTTGTAATCCCCTTATAAATGTTTGCTATCAGGTCTGCTCCCTACTCAGGGTGAGCCTCAGCATGTTTACTTTGCCATGCCACTTTGTTCCCTCTTATGTTGAAAAAAAAAAACAAAAAAAAACAATAAAGTATTTGGAAAAAAAAAAAAGTTTATGTGTGTGTAAAGGCAGGTGTCCCAATACTTTTGGTCATATAGTGTATGTGTGAATGGGCCCTAAACTCCAAATACTATTTATTAATATGCATGTAGCAGACAGAAATCTGGCTGCAATGTGACCAAGTTCTGATTGGCTGATGGAGAGGTCCAGATTCTCTCTCACCTGGAGCCGGTGTGAGGGACGAGGCAGAGGAGAGGTCGGGCGGCGGTGTGATTTCAGAGCTAAAAAAACGTCTTCTATATAAAGCAGATTCTGCTGGTCTCACGGTGAAAGAACTCACAGGGGAGAGAACGTCCTCCTCAAAACGTATCTAATAATAATTGTGTCCCCTCCCGAGAATCCTCACCAGTCCGATCCCTCAGTAACACTTTGTTGCCAGTTGAAAAAGTCCAAATATCCTTCAAGTTTATTCTGTTCTGTTTTATGGCGAAGGAACAGAGAAGAATTGGCTGGCCAATATTACCATGATGGTGGAGCCAGAAATGGAGACCACATACATT
Source organism: Aquarana catesbeiana (assembly GCA_037953035.1). Lineage (NCBI taxonomy): Eukaryota > Metazoa > Chordata > Amphibia > Anura > Ranidae > Aquarana > Aquarana catesbeiana. Next base: position 277,182 of record JBBHAA010002414.1, read on the forward strand.
TTTTATTATAAATAGATGCCAATTGGAACGTTTGTGTCTTATTATTAGTAATCGAGTTCAGTTCTCTGGACGTTATCCGAACAATAAAAAAAAAATCCACCAACCCCAAACGCTGTACCTGAACCCAACTGAAGTCTATCACATGTTCTCATGTTCTACTTGACCTTTTTAAAGCCAATTTGCAAGCTTTTAAGAAAAAAGGAGTTATGGGTAGCTGGGCACCACGATGGGGGGGGGGGGGGGGGCGGCTTGTATGCATTTTTTTTCTAAATCTAATGTTCATCAAAACTAGAGTATACTGGACCTTGCACTGGACCGGGCCAACTACAGAACACTATGCCTAAATTTCCGACGAGCCTGGGACCCCTAGACTTCTCTAACTTTGACTGCAGGCTATTGGAACTGTGATGATACAGCCTATGACACGCCGTCAACCTGGAAACCCCATCTGACTATCTCCTCACCCTTCCCCACCTCCCTGCTAGGGATGAGCTGAACACCCCCCCACCCCCCCGGTTCGGTTCGCACCAGAACATGCAAACAGGCAAAACATTTTTGCGAACAAGTGAACACTGTTAAAGTCTATGGGACATGAAAATGAAAAATCAAAAGTGTTCATTTTAAAGGCTTATATTGCCATAAAAAGGGTTTGGGGACCCGGGTCCTGCCCCAGGGGACATGTATCAATGCAAAAATACGTTTTTAAAACGGCTGTTTTTTCGGGAGCAGTGAACAAGTAAAATGAACATTTAAATATCGTGCCTGGGGGTCCCCTTAGTCTGCCTGTAAAGTAGCGCATCTTTCCCGTGTTTATAACAATACCACAGCAAAATTACATTTCTAAAGGAAAAAATGTCATTTAAAACTGATCGCAGCTGGAATGACTTGTCAGATCCCGGCAATATAGATAACAATCATTGAAAAAAACGGCATGAATCCCCCCAGTCCATACAAGGCCCTTTCGGTATGGTATGGTTATTAAGGGGAACTCCATGCCAAAAAAAAAAATGGCGTGGGGGTCCCCCCAAAATCCATACCAGGCCCTTCAGGTCTGGTATGGATATTAAGGGAAACTCCACGCCAAAATTTAAAAAAAAATGGCGTGGGGTCCCCCCAAAATCCATACCAGACCGTTATCTGAGCACGCAACCTGGCAGACTGCAGGAAAAGGGGGGGGTGAGAGAGCGCCCCCCCTCCTGAACCGTACCAGGCCACATGGCCTCAACATGGGGAGGGTGCTTTGGGGTCCCCAAGGGCCTCATCCCCAAAACCCTTGCCCGGTGGTTGTGGGGGTCTGTGAGTGGGGGGCTTATCAGAATCTGGAAGCCCCCTTTAACAAGGGGGGCCCTAGATCCCACCCCCCCCATATGAATGCCCCCCGTACCCATTCACCAAAAAAATTTCTAAAAAGTAAAAATGAAAGTTTTTGAGAATTTCTTTAGTAAAAAAATAAACAAATTGTTCCGCAATGTAAATCCATCGTCAATCGCGGCGCCGGCGGTCCGGAGAAAAAAAAATAAGGGAAAACTTCGCCTCCATGGGAGGTGTCCCGCCGACTGCCATCTTTTCTCTTTGATGGCTGTTATATAGTCAAAAGCGGGGCCACCCAGTGACGTAAACGGGTGACCCCGCCCACTCTACAGTGAAATGACATGACATGTACCCCATACCCATTCACATGGGGGGGCTGGGATCTGGGGGCACCCTTGTTAAAGGGGGCTTCCAGATTCAGATAAGCCCCCCACCCGCAGACCCCCACAACTACCGGGCAAGGGTTGTGGGGATGAGACCCTTGAGGAACTCAAATAACCCTTCCCATGTTGAGGACATGTGGCCTGGTACGGTTCAGGGGGGGGCTCTCTCATCCCCCCTTTTCCTGCTGTCTGCCAGGTTGCGTGCTCGGATAAGGGTCTGGTATGGATTTTTGGGGGGACCCCCACGCCATTTTTTTTTTTAAATTTGGCATGGGGTTCCACTTAAAATCCATACCAGACCTGAAGGGCCTGGTATGGATTTTGGGGGTACTCCTACGTCATTTTTTTTTAATTTTGGCGCAGGGTTCCCCTTAACCACTTTAATACACTGTGATTATATAAACTAAACTGCCTGCAGAATCTAGCTCAATCTATCTCCATCCACACACTATACACACAGCTCCCAACTGTTCCTGATTTGGAGCAATGTCCCTCTGTCCCTCATTCCTCCTCATTTGTCCCTCATTTTGGTCTGATCTATAAATATATATACAGTGGGGACAGAAAGTATTCAGACTCCCTAAAATTTTTCACTCTTTGTTATATTGAAGCCATTTGCTAAAATCATTTAAGTTCATTTTTTTCCTCATGAATGTACACACAGCACCCCATATTGTACACACAGCCCCCCATATTGTACACACAGCACCTCATATTGTACACACATCACCCCATATTGTACACACAGCCCCCCATATTGTACACACAGCCCCCCATATTGTACACACAACACCCCATATTGTACACACAGCCCCCCATATTGTACACACAACACCCCATATTGTACACACAACACCCCATATTGTACACACAGCCCCCCATATTGTACACACAGCACCTCATATTGTACACACAGCACCCCATATTGTACACACAGCCCCCCATATTGTACACACAACACCCCATATTGTACACACAGCCCCCCATATTGTACACACAGCACCCCATATTGTACACACAGCCCCCCATATTGTACACACAGCCCCCCATATTGTACACACAGCACCTCATATTGTACACACAGCACCCCATATTGTACACACAGCCCCCCATATTGTACACACAGCACCCCATATTGTACACACAGCCCCCCATATTGTACACACGGCACCCCATATTGTACACACAGCCCCCCATATTGTACACACGGCACCCCATATTGTACACAAAGCACCCCATATTGTACACAAAGCACCTCATATTGTACACACAGCACCCCATATTGTACACACAGCACCCCATATTGTACACACAGCACCCCATATTGTACACACAACACCCCATATTGTACACACAGCACCCCATATTGTACACACAGCCCCCCATATTGTACACACAGCACCTCATATTGTACACACAGCACCTCATATTGTACACACAGCACTCCATATTGTACACACAGCACCCCATATTATACACACAGCACCCCATATTGTACACACAGCACCCCATATTGTACACACAGCACCCCATATTGTACACACAGCCCCCCATATTGTACACGCAGCACCTCATATTGTACACACAGCACCCCATATTGTACACACAGCACCCCATATTATACACACAGCCCCCCATATTGTACACACAGCACCCCATATTGTACACACAGCCCCCCATATTGTACACACAACACCCCATATTGTATACACAGCCCCCCATATTGTACACACAGCACCCCATATTGTACACACAGCACCTCATATTGTACACACAACACCTCATATTGTACACACAGCCCCCCATATTGTACACACAGCCCCCCCATATTGTACACACAGCCCCCCATATTGTACACACAGCCCCCCCATACTGTACACACAGCCCCCCATATTGTACACACAGCACTCCATATTGTACACACAGCCCCCCATATTGTACACACAGCCCCCCATATTGTACACACAGCACCCCATATTGTACACACAGCCCCCCCATATTGTACACACAGCACCCCATATTGTACACACAGCACCTCATATTGTACACACAGCCCCCCATATTGTACACACAGCACCCCATATTGTACACACAGCACCCCATATTGTACACACAGCACCCCATATTGTACACACAGCCCCCCCATATTATACACACAGCACCCCATATTATACACACAACACCCCATATTGTACACACAGCACCCCATATTGTACACACAGCCCCCCATATTGTACACACAGCCCCTCATATTGTACACACAGCACCCCATATTGTACACACAGCCCCCCATATTGTACACACATCACCCCATATTGTACACACAGCACCCCATATTGTACACACAGCCCCCCATATTGTACACACAACACCCCATATTGTATACACAGCCCCCCATATTGTACACACAGCACCCCATATTGTACACACAGCCCCCCATATTGTACACACAGCACTCCATATTGTACACACAGCACTCCATATTGTACACACAGCATCCCATATTGTACACACAGCACCCCATATTGTACACACAGCATCCCATATTGTACACACAGCCCCCCATATTGTACACACAGCACCCCATATTGTACACACAGCATCCCATATTGTACACACAGCACCCCATATTGTACACACAGCATCCCATATTGTACACACAGCACCCCATATTGTACACACAGCATCCCATATTGTACACACAGCCCCCCATATTGTACACACAGCCCCCCATATTGTACACACAGCACCCCATATTGTACACACAGCACCCCATATTGTACACACAGCACCCCATATTGTATACACAGCACCTCATATTGTACACACAGCACCTCATATTGTACACACAGCTCCCCATATTGTACACACAGCCCCCCATATTATACACACAGCACCCCATATTGTACACACAGCACCTCATATTGTACACACAGCACCCCATATTGTACACACAGCACTCCATATTGTACACACAGCTCCCATATTGTACACACAGCCCCCCATATTGTACACACAGCGCCCCATATTGTACACACAGCACCTCATATTGTACACACAGCACCTCATATTGTACACACAGCACCCCATATTGTACACACAGCACCTCATATTGTATACACAGCTCCCCATATTGTACACACAGCACCCCATATTGTACACACAGCACCCCATATTGTACACACAGCCCCCCATATTGTACACACAGCCCCCCATATTGTACACACAGCCCCCCATATTGTACACACAGCCCCCCATATTGTACACACGGCACCCCATATTGTACACACGGCACCCCATATTGTACACACAGCACCCCATATTGTACACACAGCACCCCATATTGTACACACAGCTCCCCATATTGACAGAAAAACACAGAATTGTTGACATTTTTGCAGATTTATTAAGAAAGAAAGCCTGAAATATCACATGGTCCTAAGTATTCAGACCCTTTGCTGTGACACTCATATATATAACTCAGGTGCTGTCCATTTCTTCTGATCATCCTTGAGATGGTTCTACACCTTCATTTGAGTCCAGCTGTGTTTGATTACACTGATTGGACTTGATTAGGAAAGCCACACTCCTGTCTATATAAGACCTTACAGCTCACAGTGCATGTCAGAGCAAATGAGAATCATGAGGTCAAAGGAACTGCCTGAAGAGCTCAGAGACAGAATTGTGGCAAGGCACAGAGCTCAGAGACAGAATTGTGTCAAGGCACAGATCTGGCCAAGGTTACAAAAACATTTCTGCTGCACTTAAGGTTCCTAAGAGCACAGTGGCCTCCATAATCCTTAAATGGAAGACGTTTGGGACGACCAGAACCCTTCCTAGAGCTGGCCGTCCGGCCAAACTGAGCGATCGGGGGAGAAGAGCCTTGGTGAGAGAGGTAAAGAAGAACCCAAAGATCACTGTGGCTGAGCTTGTGATATTTCAGTTTTTCTTTTTTATTAAATCTGCAAAAATGTCAACAATTCTGTGTTTTTCTGTCAATATGGGGAGCTGTGTGTACAATATGGGGTGCTGTGTGTACAATATGGGGTGCTGTGTGTACATTATGGGGTGCTGTGTGTACAATATGGAGTGCTGTGTGTACAATATGGGGGGCTGTGTACAATATGGGGTGCTGTGTGTACAATATGGGGTGCTGTGTGTACAATATGGGGTGCTGTGTGTACAACATGGGGTGTTGTGTGTACAATATGGGGTGCTGTGTGTACAATATGAGGTGCTGTGTGTACAATATGGGGTGCTGTGTGTACAATATGGGGTGATGTGTGTACAATATGGGGTGCTGTGTGTACAATATGGGGTGCTGTGTGTACAATATGGGGGGCTGTGTGTACAATATGGGGAGCTGTGTGTACAATATGGGGTGATGTGTGTACAATATGGGGTGCTGTGTGTACAATATGAGGTGCTGTGTGTATAATATGGGGTGATGTGTGTACAATATGGGGAGCTGTGTGTACAATATGGGGGGCTGTGTGTACAATATGGGGTGTTGTGTGTACAATATGGGGGGCTGTGTATACAATATGGGGTGCTGTGTGTACAATATGGGGTGCTGTGTGTACAATATGGGGGGCTGTGTATACAATATGGGGTGCTGTGTGTACAATATGGGGGGCTGTGTATACAATATGGGGTGCTGTGTGTACAATATGGGGTGCTGTGTGTACAATATGGGGTGCTGGGTGTACAATATGGGGTGTTGTGTGTACAATATGGGGGGCTGTGTATACAATATGGGGAGCTGTGTGTACAATATGGAGTGCTGTGTGTATAATATGGGGTGCTGTGTGTACAATATGGGGTGCTGGGTGTACAATATGGGGTGTTGTGTGTACAATATGGGGGGCTGTGTGTACAATATGGGGAGCTGTGTGTACAATATGGGGTGCTGTGTGTACAATATGGGGTGCTGGGTGTACAATATGGGGTGTTGTGTGTACAATATGGGGGGCTGTGTGTACAATATGGGGAGCTGTGTGTACAATATGGAGTGCTGTGTGTACAATATGGGGAGCTGTGTGTACAATATGGGGGGCTGTGTGTACAATATGGGGGGCTGTGTGTACAATATGGGGTGCTGTGTGTACAATATGGGGTGCTGTGTGTACAATATGGGGTGCTGTGTGTACAATATGGAGTGCTGTGTGTACAATATGGGGTGCTGTGTGTACAATATGGGGTGCTGTGTGTACAATATGGGGTGCTGTGTGTACAATATGGGGTGCTGTGTGTACATTAATGAGGAAAAAAATTAACTTAAATGATTTTAGCAAATGGCTGCAATATAACAAAGAGTGAAAAATTTAAGGGGGTCTGAATACTTTCCCTCCCCACTGTATATAAAATGCACTTTTTATCTATCAAAAAGTGTTTTCCAGCACTAAATCTTTCATCTGATTCCTAAATTGATGCATTTGTAAATTTCAATAGCCAATATAAAGGAATATTAGTGGGTTCAACCAATCTTGTTTTTTTGTACAATTCTCCGTTAAGGGGGCGTGGCAAGGGGTGTGTCCTATGTCTGCATACTTTTTCTGATAGGTGTCCCTCATTCCCATCTCAAAAAGTTGGGAGGTGTGTACAAAAGGCCGCTATGTAATCAACCTTATATAGTGCGGGGCGTGGATTTAGTCCCCCTGAGCCATGATTGGCCAAAGGCACCCCAATTATGGCTCTCTCTCAGCAGAGCGCGCTGTGATTGGTCAAAGCTTGCAGGTCAGGTGCATGCTTTGCAGGGGCGGATCCAGAGTCTAGTCTCGGGAGGGGCACTGCCAGAAAATATATTTTTTTGGGGTACATCTATCGGGGAAAAGGCTGGTGTTGGCGCTTCAATCATCACGGCACCATGGTTGTTATGGTGTCAGGATGATTGAAGTGCATTATTACTATTATTACATTGTTGTAAAAAATTAAATAGTTTAACTCACCATAATGCAGAATCAGTGGAAGCCCCGAGTGTGTCACTTGCCACGTCCCCTGTCACCAGATGCAGATTGTCACTTGCCACGTCGCCTGCCACATGTTGCGGATTGTCTCTTGCCACATCGCCTGTCACCAGATGAAGATTGTCACTTGCCACTTGCTAAGGTGGTCTCGTGTCCCAGAGACAGGCAGCAGAGAAATGTTGTAATCCCCATTAGTATAGAATCCCCCCTCAGTACAGAGCCCCCATTAGTATAGAATCCCCCCTCAGTGCAGAGCCCCCATTAGTATAGAATCCCCCCTCAGTGCAGAGCCCCCATTAGTATAGAATCCCCCCTCAGTGCAGAACCCCCATTAGTATAGAATCCCCCCCCCTCAGTGCAGAACCCCCATTAGTATAGAATCCCCCCTCAGTGCAGACTTCCCCATTAGTATAGAATCCCCCTCAGTGCAGAGCCCCCATTAGTATAGAATCCTCCATCAGTGCAGAACCCCCATTAGTATAGAATCCCCCCTCAGTGCAGAGCCCCCATTAGTATAGAACCCTCCCTCAGTGCAGACCCCCATTAGTATAGAATCCTCCCTCAGTGCAGACCCCCCATTAGTATAGAATCCCCCCTCAATGCAGAGCCCCCATTAGTATAGAATCCCCCCTCAGTGCAGACCCCCATTAGTATAGAATCCCCCCTCAGTGCAGAGCCCCCATTGTTATAGAATCTCCCCTCAGTGCAGACCCCCATTAGTATAGAATCCCCCCTCAGTGCAGAGCCCCCATTAGTATAGAATCCCCCCTCAGTGCAGAGCCCCCATTAGTATAGAATCCCCCCCTCAGTGCAGAGCCCCCATTAGTATAGAATCCCCCCTCAGTGCAGAGCCCCCATTAGTATAGAATCCCCCCTCAGTGCAGAGCCCCCATTAGTATAGAATCCCCCCTCAGTGCAGAGCCCCCATTAGTATAGAATCCCCCCTCAGTGCAGAGCCCCCATTAGTATAGAACCCTCCCTCAGTGCAGACCCCCATTAGTATATAATCCTCCCTCAGTGCAGACCCCCCATTAGTATAGAATCCCCCCTCAATGCAGAGCCCCCATTAGTATAGAATCCCCCCTCAGTGCAGACCCCCATTAGTATAGAATCCCCCCTCAGTGCAGAGCCCCCATTGTTATAGAATCTCCCCTCAGTGCAGACCCCCATTAGTATAGAATCCCCCCTCAGTGCAGAGCCCCCATTAGTATAGAATCCCCCCTCAGTGCAGAGCCCCCATTAGTATAGAATCCCCCCTCAGTGCAGAGCCCCCATTAGTATAGAATCCCCCCTCAGTGCAGAGCCCCCATTAGTATAGAATCCCCCCTCAGTGCAGAGCCCCCATTAGTATAGAATCCCCCCTCAGTGCAGAGCCCCCATTAGTATAGAATCCCCCCTCAGTGCAGAGCCCCCCATTAGTATAGAATCCCCCCTCAGTGCAGAGCCCCCATTAGTATAGAATCCCCCCTCAGTGCAGAGCCCCCATTAGTATAGAATCCCCCGTCAGTGCAGAACCCCCATTAATATAGAATCCCCCCTCAGTGTAGAACCCCCATTAATATAGAATCCCCCCCTGCACATGTCAACCCACATATACATGGACGTGTGCTGTGCTGTGCAGTGCACTCATACTTGTTAGTTAGTAAGTTACTGCTGTCTGCTGTATTATAGTAAGGAGGCGCCACTTCAGGCTGTGTCACGCTGTCACCGGCGTCACGTCGGGACCGGGTAGGTCGGCTCTGAGAGACTCGAGTCCGACCTCCGACGTGACGCCGTGACTCACTCACACACTGCAGTGTGACTGACGTCACTCGTTGCTAACGCCAGGGCCGCCTGGCGTCTAGCAACGAGTGCAGGGAAGAGGCTCCACCCACCTCTTTCCTTCAGTGTCAGACAGTGACCGCCGCTGCCCGTACCACACGCGAGTCTCTCTCTCGGCGCCGCTGATCGGCACATGTGAGAGAGAGACTCGGGCCGGCAGCGGAGCGGCAGCCAGGATACAATAATTCAGAGTGTGCTATTATTTCGGGGGGGGCAATTGCCCTGTTGCCCCCCCCCTGGATCCGCCCCTGATGCTTTGGCCAATCATCAGGCGCTAATGCACTGCAAGGTTGCTAAATAAACAAAAAAAAAGGCCAAAGATTTTGAAAAAAAAAATGTGTTTTTCTTTATTTATGTTTTTTTTCACATTTATTCGTTATCATATAACTGGTGTGGCGGTGACCAGGGACACTGAATGGTTACAGTATGTTAAATGATAAAGAAAAAATAATAATAATAATATTTTTTTAAATGTTTTAAAATATTTTTTCTTTTATTATTATTATTTTTATTTTTTTTTACATTTTTTGTTTACTTACGGTGACCAGAGCAATACAGTGTTACCATACTAACATTGTACTACTCTGGGGAAGAGATCAGGATTTATTTAATTTTTTTTTACATATCATGTCTGCTTATAGCAGTGAATTACATTGCTATAAGCATTTTACTGAATGAAACAGAATCTTTTCAGTTTGTTTTGTTGTGATTAGCTGTGATTGGCCACCGCTAATTACATGGTACAAATGGGCTAAGATTGGCCCTGTCTGTACCATGTGATCCGTGTGACCAATCACAGCTAGCAACACAACTGTACACAATTACCCCAATGATCTGCAACCATGGCACTTCTCCTCATGGAACACCAAGATAAACATCTGGACCCAGCTCCAAATGGACTCCTCCAGATCTTTAATGGCTCAAATCCACGTGGGAACGTACAGATACACGCTCCTCATAGTGTAATCCGTATAAAAAGTACATTTGTTAGCTAAAAACACGCTGACATTAGTATTAGTATGCGCATTGCATAAAACCACTCGGCCAGCAATCAGGTTTACTTCCAGGTTACTTCCGGTACACGATGATGTCACTAAGAGGGTCCGCACAACGTGTGTCGTCATCAAAAGGACGTCTTATGGAATGTATTCCACCCACCTGAAAAAAATGATAGCCCCACCCCTTTTCTTTGCTTTGATTAACAAGATGATGGTTTACATTTTCTTAAAGACCAAATATTGGGCACATATATTCCAGAGGGCACAGATAAATAGTATATTATATGTAGTCATTTCATAAGACAACGTCATCCTGGACAATTAAATATTGGTTGTCATATTGTAGCATGTCATTATAGGCATGTTGTAAATAATTTAGTAAGCAGTGAACAGCGAGCCACGTTTCTGGCTGTTTTTCACTTACTGCAGAGTTAAAATCTATACATCATCCATAACTCCTGATATGATTACATTTCATTAATAACTACCTTCAGAAGACAACTGCAATAATTTTAAGACCAAGTATCCCGTATATTGGGAGGTGCAGAGAGCTAATGGGGAACAATACTTCTACTAAGGTAGGCACATAAAAAGGGAAATTATGTGTAGCCATTTTCAAAAGGCAATTTCATCCTGGATCAGGGGCGTAACTACAGAGGTCACAAGGTTTGCTACTGCAACCCAGCCCCATGCTCCAGTGGGCCAATGCCCTCCATATTCCTCCTGCAGCTGCTGAATGCCTGCTTCTCCTCCTTTTCCTTCTTCGGGCATTCAGCGGCTGCAGGAAGAACATGGAGGGCATTGGTTTCTCTATATGCCACCCTTCCTGTCCAGCTTTCTTCTCCTGCCCCTCTTCTCTATCCTTCATCCCTGTGATCTTCTACGGCAACTTCTCTGCTCTCTTCTGACCCCTTCTGCTCTTTTCCAGTCCCTGTGTTCTTTTTCGGGGCCCTTGCTGTTCTCTGGCCTCCCCTCCCTGTGATCTTCTCTGGGCCCCTGCTGTTCTCCAGTCCCCCCTCCCTGTGCTCTTCTCCTGGCCCCTGCTGTTACATAGTAGGTGAGGTTGAAAAAAGAGTCCATCAAGTCCAACCTATTATGTGTCAGTATTTTATTACATATCCCTGTATGTTGTGTGATTATATGTCAGTATTACATTGTATATCCCTGTATGTTGCGGTCATTCAGGTGATTATCTAATAGTTTCTTGAAGCTATCAATGCTCCCCACTGAGACCACCGCCTGTGGAAGGGAATTCCACATCCTTGCCGCTCTTACAGTAAAGAACCCTCTACGTAGTTTAAGGTTAAACCTCTTTTCTTCTAATTTTAATTGCTGTTCTTCAGTTCCGTGATCTTCTCCTGGCCTCTGCTGTTCATTGGTCCCCCCTCCCTGTGCTCTTCTCCAGGCCCCTGCTGTTCTCCGGTCCCGTGATCTTCTCTGGGCTCCTGCTGTTCTCCAGTCTGGTGATCTTCTCCAAGCCCCTGCTGTTCTCCAGTCCCTCCTCCCTGTGCTCTTCTGCATCTCCCGCTGTTCTCCAGCCCCTTGCTCTTCTCCGGTTCCCTGCTGTTCTCTGGTTCCCCTCCGTGCTCTTCCCTGGTCCCCTCTCATGCCCCCCTGAGATCTTTCCTTGCCCCCCTGTGCTCTTCTCTGGGCCCCTGCTGTTCTTCAGTCTGGTGATTTCTCCAGGCCCCTGCTGTTCTCTAGCCCCTTGCTCTTCTCCAGGTCCCTTCTGTCCTTCTGTCCAGTGATCTTCTCTGGGCCCCTGCTGTTCTTCAGTCCCCCTTCCCTGTGCTCTTCTCCAGTCCCCTGCTGTTCTCCAGCCCCTTGCTCTTCTCCAGTTCCCTGCTGTTCTCTGGTTGCCCTCTGTGCTTTTCCCTGGTCCCCCCCCCCCCTTGTGTGCTCTCCTTCCCCCTCTGAGATCTTTCCTGGACCCTCTGTGCTCTCTCCTATCCCCCCTCCTGCCCCCGCAGCTATGCTGGGTTACCCACTCCCCTCTCCCACCTTTCTCTGTCTCAAAAGGTGAGATGTCAGGAAAAGGTATATTAGATATTGGCTTAACTCCAATGTAAAAATGCATATAAAAGCAAAGGAGACGCCTTCAAAAAATACAAGGTTGAGGGATCATCATCAGCATTCAGACTTTATAAAGAATATAATAAGAAATGTAAGGGTGCAATTAGGACGGCTAAGAGAGAACATGAAAGACACATAGCGGAGGAGAGCAAAAAAATCCCAAGAAATTCTTTAAGTATGTAAACAGTAAAAAAGGGAGGACAGACCATATTGGCCCTATAAAGAATGAGGAAGGACATCTGGTTACAAAGGATGGGGAGATGGAGAAGGTATTGTATTTATTCTTCTCCTCAGTCTTCACGAGGGAATCGGGGGGCTTCAGTAACCAAAACTGCAGTGTTTATCCTCATGACACAACACAGGAAGCACCTCCATGGTTAACAGAGGACAGAATTAAAATTAGACTTGAGGAACTTAACATTAATAAATCACCGGGACCAGATGGCTTGCATCCGAGGGTACTTAGGGAACTCAGTCAAGTGATTGCCAGACCATTGTTTTATTGTTTAATTTTTACAGACAGTCTACTGACTGGAATGGTACCAGCTGATTGGAGAAAAGGCAATGTAGTACCAATATTTAAAAAGGGCCCAAAATACATCCCTGGGAATTACAGACCAGTTAGCCTAACATCAATAGTATGTAAACTCTTGGAGGGGATGATAAGGGACTATATACAAGATTTTAGTAATAAGAACGGTATCATTAGCAGTAATCAGCATGGATTCATGAAGAATTGTTCTTGCCAAACCAATCTATTAACCTTCTATGAGGAGGTGAGTTGCCATCTAGATAAAGGAAGGCCCGTAGACGTGGTGTATCTGGATTTTGCAAAAGCATTTGACACAGTTCCCCATAAACGTTTACTGTACAAAATAAGATGCGTTGACATGGACCATAGGGTGAGTACATGGATTGAAAACTGGCTACAAGGGCGTGTTCAGAGGGTGGTGATAAATGGGGAGTACTCGGAATGGTCAGGGGTGGGTAGTGGGGTTCCCCAGGGTTCTGTGCTGGGACCAATCCTATTTAATTTGTTCATAAACGACCTGGAGGATGGGATAAACAGTTCAATCTCTGTATTTGCGGACGATACTAAGCTAAGCAGGGCGATAACTTCTCCGCAGGATGTGGAAACCTTGCAAAAAGATCTGAACAAATTAATGGGGTGGGCAACTACATGGCAAATGAGGTTCAATGTAGAAAAATGTAAAATAATGCATTTGGGTAACAAAAATCTGAATGCAATCTATAGACTGTTGGGAGAACCTCTGGGGGAATCTAGGATGGAAAAGGACCTTGGGGTCCTAGTAGATGATAGGCTCAGCAATGGCAGGCAATGCCAAGCTGCTGCTAACAAAGCAAACATCTGATGCACCTTTACCCGGTGCTTGTCCCATATCCACATTATTTCCATGCAAAGACTATACAAGCCTTATAGGAAAACGTAACTGCATGCAGGTTCATCAGAACAGTCGTTAAGTGCACCAATGCTTCCTAACGGGCCCCAACATATAGCCGGCAGAAGAAGGATCTCAAGGACTGCCCCTGTCATATAAGCTGCATGCAAACCCCAGCTATCTCCCTATACCCTTTTTTGACCTCCCAACTACTGAGAATGCTTACCAGACAGTTGTAGGCTTAGCCTAGGCACTGTTAGTCCAGTATAGCTCTGGCGGTTTATAGTTCAGGTCTCTTACTACTCACTGCCGCACTTCAGGTGGCGTTGTTACTGTTTATTTTGATCTGGGCAGCAAGTGTCACCTTCTACCTTGTCCTTATTGCTAAAAATTCTGAATACTAAGTGTAATATTATCATTATTGTTAATTTTGCCTTTTATGTCTACCTGCCTTTACCAAATGTATTTTATGACAACGCACTGTATTAAATTTGTGTATTCAAATTTCCTCTCTGCCCGCTTTCCTTTAATTTAATATTATAGTTGGGTACTGGTATTACTGTCAGGAATTCCTCGGTGATGCTGTGTGTTTGTATACAAAGCCTGGTGGTCAGAGCTGCTGAGATCTTTGGGAAGGTCAAGGCCAGAAACAGAGGACCCATCTTAACCAGCGGCTCCTTGGGAGGGTAGCGCTACAGATGTAAGATAGAGGAACACTGGAAATTTTCTCTCCCCAATGTATACAGCAAGCTTGAGAAAAGAATCATCTCTTTGTCACCAGCGATCTTGGAGGAAGGTCACCACTCATTGTCTATTACTGGTCAGCCTGGAAAATATGACAAGCGTCCTCTCCCGTATTTCTTTCGTTCTTACTCCATAGATGATTGGGTTCATCATTGGTGGAATGAGGACATAAAGGTTAGCAAAAATAATGTGGAACTGCAACGAAATGTATTTGTGGCCCACTCTGTGAGCTATAAAAGAAAAGAATGCCGGGATGTAGAAGAGAATAATTACACAGATGTGAGAGACACATGTATTGAAGGCCTTGAACCGATCCTCGGAGGATGGGAGCCTCAGAACTGCTGAGATTATTACACCATAGGACACTATAATAAGGATCATGTCTACACCAGATGAAGAAGCGGCTATTATCAGCCCATACACCACATTAACTAGTATGTCGGCAGAAGCCAGCTTTGCCACCGACATGTGCTCACAATAGGTGTGCTCTATCACGTTGCTTTGCTGGAAAGGTAATTTCCTGAGTAGAAGGACGAATGGTACTGCCATGCTGAAAATTCTTAAAACAGCTATCGTGGCTGCCTTGACTATGAAGGAGTTGGTGAGGGTGGCAGCATATGTTAAAGGGTGGCAGATGGCGCAGTAACGGTCATAGGCCATAAGGAGCAGAATAGATGATTCAATGCCAAAAGCGAAATGGATGAAGAACACCTCAGTCAGGCATCCGTTGAAGGAGATCTCATGAGAATCAAACCAGAATATGCTGAGGGTCTTCGGGACGGTGGTGGAGCTCAAGAGGGTGTCACAGAATGCCAACATCATCAGGAAGATATACATTGGTTGGTGAAGAATCTCATTGGTTGAGATGACCAGTATTAGCATAGAGTTTCCCAAAAGTGCCAAAACGTACATGATGGAGAAGGGGATGGAGATCAGGAGATGTGAGTCCTCCAGGCCAGGAATTCCTATCAGGAGGAAATAATCAGGGTGGAAGCTGGTGGAGTTCCACATTTCCTGGCTAACCCGGTCACCTGCATTGAAAAGAAGTCAAGAATGAGCACCCACAGTGATGGTAAAAGGTCCACCAATGACCTACAATTTTGATCCAGCATGTAATTTAGTGTGACAGTAACCATGGAAACCTAAAAGTATATCTCAAACCAAAGGCATTTCTTTTTTAATTTTCAGAAGATTAGGTAGAAAGGAGCCCCTTACATCCAGTGATTGCAAGTTGGAAAGTGAGTTTTTAATTGTTTATTGAGAATAGCAACAAGTAATTAGGGCAACGTGTTTTGGGGGGAACAAAGACTCCCCTTTCCTCAGGGCTGTATCTGAATGCTAATAAATGGGGAAGGATCCAGGAACAGGTGTGTCTGTAGGTGGGTTGCAGTGGTGCGGCGGCAATAATTTACACAGTGTGAAATAATAAACTTGTATTGGAGCAATGCAGCAAAAGTTCACAAGGATCCCGGTGGGTAGACTTCCCAACCAAGTGCACTTACGGTTACAGCAACGTGAACAGAGTGGGCTCCACCCAGAGTGACACCGTCTGTAGAAAGGGACAGAATGTGGCCTGGCCATTTCGTACTTAATCTGGGAGATGCTCTGAAGAGATACAACCCTACGCTTTCCCATCTCATCAGGAACCGTTCCCTAGCGCTAGTACTGTCCCTAACAGAAGGGTTACCTTTCCCTACTCTACCCATTCACATAAAGTGCACCAAACCCGGGAGGCAGGGCCTTAAATGGGCTTTGCTTGACCAAAGATGGCTGCCAGAGTCACAGCATCCAACCAGATGGCTTCCCCGGTGACCCAGGAAACCAGAGGGGAACCAGGTTCCTCCTGACTTCTTCTCCAGCTCCAGTTGAGGGCCATCTGCAGTGGAGAAAATAAACTGCACCTGCATATAAGTCTGTAACAAAAAGACCAGATGGATCGATGTGTAAGTTCCGGCTGTGCATGCAGAGGCAGCCTTAGAGCTCCTACTTGACTTTTAATGCTATCTGGGGCTCCACTAGAAGTCATGTAGATCTGTATTGCTTTCCTATACTTGACACGCATTTGCAAACCCACCACAAAAGCAGCTCAGCAGGTTCCTGTGGAGTAGAGTACATGGCGGTTCAGAGGTGGTGTTTGACCTGCTCTGCAATACGTTGCGTTCCTTTGGATGTAACGGGTCCTATTAACCTGTGTTTGAATTTCAGACCCAACAGATCAAATGCAGCCTCTTCCTTATCAAAACGTTGAACTTTTGCTGCCTTTGAATAGAAAAGGCTGATTTTGATATAAATGACTCTCTACATAAATACTTGACCTTGTCTCCAGCTTCTGGTACATCTGGGAGGTGCCGAGGACATCACTGAGACTCACCACTGCCTGGGGATAGCCAGGGGCTGGAAATCCAACAAGAATGTACTCCAGTCCAATGCATGGATGTATTCTTGTAGGATTTCAAGTGGCCAGATAACCCAGGAGGAGGCAACGGTGAGGTACGGTAATGTCACCCGTGTCTCCTAGAAGTGCTGGAAGCAGGGCTCTCTTTAACGAAGGGCAAAAAAGGGGGGCAGCTTCCCTGGGCCCAGTCATTTTTGTGGGACCCAAAGCAGGTGAGCTGCCCCTTGAGCCCGTGCTGCCACCCGCAAATAGTTAATAAGTGGATTTGGCTATCACTCAGGAGAAGATGGGGAACAGTCACACTGACCCCTCTCTCTCATCATGTCCGACATGCTACAGATCATCGGCCCGCTGAAGACGTGTAATTTGAGAGTGAAATTGCATGGGGGGGGGGGGGACTTTTGTCCAGGGTCCAATCAATATTAAAGATGGCCTTGACCAGAAGTCTTTTTCCTTTTGTAAGCAATAGGATGGACACAATGGTGGTTCCCGTGTCTTGGGAAGGCAGAGATGGTGGAGTAGGAGGCCACGTCTATCTTCTAGTCACAGTTTATGGATTGAATAAAGTATTCGGATATCGAAGACAAATTATAAAACTATTTGTACTCTGAGTAGAAATGTAGATCAGGATGAAATCATTTCCATTCTCCTCTGTGGACACTGGAGAGCCGAGACTCGGCCACATGTCCCCGCAGATCCAATGGGGGGTCTCATAATAACAGCAGAATATTTATTTTTTAATACTGTTTGGGTTAAAATCCATCATCATATACTGTAGTGACTCTGTAAAGATCAGTCAAATGGTCGGGTTTTGTTTTTATGAAGTGACCAATGGTTGTCCTCTCAGTGGATTGTATTTTCCCCCATATCAATGGAAGATGATTGATGGAGCTCACAAAGATCTTCAGAGATGTTCCCAAATGTTGGAGAACTCAGAAAGTGTTTTGTGAGGGAAATCACACTCAGAAGGACAGGAGGAGAGGATGTAAGGTCAGGACAGAAGGACAGGAGGAGAGGATGTAAGGTCAGGACAGAAGGACAGGAGGAGAGGCTGTAAGGTCAGGACAGAAGGACGGGAAGAGAGGATGTAAGGTCAGGACAGAAGGACAGGAGGGGAGGATGTAAGGTCAGGACAGAAGGACAAGAGGAGAGGATGTAAGGTCAGGCCAGAAGGACAGGAGGAGAGGATGTAAGGTCAGGACAGAAGGACAGGAGGAGAGGCTGTAAGGTCAGGACAGAAGGACGGGAAGAGAGGATGTAAGGTCAGGACAGAAGGACAGGAGGGGAGGATGTAAGGTCAGGACAGAAGGACGGGAAGAGAGGATGTAAGGTCAGGACAGAAGGACAGGAGGGGAGGATGTAAGGTCAGGACAGAAGGACAGGAGGAGAGGCTGTAAGGTCAGGACAGAAGGACGGGAAGAGAGGATGTAAGGTCAGGACAGAAGGACAGGAGGGGAGGATGTAAGGTCAGGACAGAAGGACAGGAGGAGAGGCTGTAAGGTCAGGACAGAAGGACGGGAAGAGAGGATGTAAGATCAGGACAGAAGGACAGGAGGGGAGGATGTAAGGTCAGGACAGAAGGACAGGAAGAGAGGATGTAAGGTCAGGACAGAAGGACAGGAGGAGAGGCTGTAAGGTCAGGACAGAAGGACGGGAAGAGAGGATGTAAGGTCAGGACAGAAGGACAGGAGGGGAGGATGTAAGGTCAGGACAGAAGGACAGGAGGAGAGGATGTAAGGTCAGGACAGAAGGACAGGAGGAGAGGATGTAAGGTCAGGACAGAAGGACAGGAGTGGAGGATGTAAGGTCAGGACAGGAGGACAGGAGGAGAGGATGTAAGGTAAGGACAGAAGGACGGGAGGATAGGATGTAAGATCAGGAAGAAGGATGGGAGGGGAGGATGTAAGGTCAGGACAGAAGGATGGGAGGGGAGGATGTAAAGTCAGGTCAGAAGGACAGGAGGAGAGGATGTAAGGTCAGGACAGGAGGACAGGAAGGGAGGATGTAAGGTCAGGACAGAAGGACAGGAGGAGAGGATGTAAGGTCAGGACAGAAGGATGGGAGGGGAGGATGTAAGGTCAGGACAGAAAGACAGGAGGAGAGGATGTAAGGTCAGGACAGAAGGACAGGAGGAGAGGATGTAAGGTCAGGACAGAAGGACAGGAGGAGAGGATGTAAGGTCAGGACAGAAGGACAGGAGGAGAGGATGTAAGGTAAGGACAGAAGGACAGGAGAACAGGAGGACAGGACAGGAGGACAGGACATATGGACAGGACAGAAGGACAGGAGGACAGGAGGACAGGACATATGGACAGGACAGAAGGACAGGAGGACAGGAGGACAGGACATATGGACAGGACGTATGGACAGGACAGAAGAACAGGACATAATAACAGGAGGACAGGACACATGGACAGGACAGAAGGACAGGAGGACAGGAGGACAGGACATATGGACAGGACGTATGGACAGGACAGAAGAACAGGACATAATAACAGGAGGACAGGACACATGGACAGGACAGAAGGACAGGAGGACAGGACAGAAGAACAGGAGGACAGGACATATGAACAGGACAGAAGGACAGGAGGACAGGAGGACAGGACAGAAGAACAGGAGGACAGGACATAGGGACAGGACAGAAGGACAGGAGGACAGGACATATGGACAGGATGTATGGACAGGACAGAAGGACAGGAGGACAGGACATATGGACAGGACATATGGACAGGACAGAAGGACAGGAGGACAGGACAGGACATATGGACAGGACGTATGGACAGGACAGAAGGACAGGAGGACAGGACATATGGGCACCACAGAACGATGGGAGGATAGGATATATGGACAGGACAGGCAGAAGGACAGAAGGACAGAAGGACAGGACAGAAGGACAGAAGGACAGGACAGAAGGACAGAAGGACAGAAGGACAGAAGGACAGGACAGAAGGACAGAAGGACAGAAGGACAGAAGGACAGGACATTCAGCTTGTGCCCTCAGTACCTGTAATGGGAATGGACGGCTTTTGTCCCTTTGCATGATAATTAGCATTCAGCCTGTTTGTGCTTAAAGCATGTCCAATCCCAAGAAGAAAAATGTCACATATTGCAGCTTACCAGTCCTTAGATGTGGCGGCTGCATTCGTTTTCCTTTTTTTTCCAGAATCTTTTCCCTTTATTTTCATCTGGTGATCCTGCCAGTAACACACTTCCTGTCCTAGGGTGACAACGCTCACTCACTCTCCTATATCTATGGAAGTGTTGTCTCCTTAGGACGCTCTTCTGATTTGGACTACCAATAAATCAGAATACAATCCTGGTTGGGGTTGTGAATGGGCCCCAAACTCCAAATACTCTTTATTATCGTAGTGGACAAAAAAACTGGTCTAAATGTGATGGAGCTGAGGCAGGTTCTGATTGGCTGATATCATTGTGGTGGAGGACCAGGATCATCCTCTTACCAGAAGCCAATCTGGGAGAGGAGGTAGAGAAGAGGCCGTGTGTCTCGGTGTGTTTTATGATATATTTATATAAAGCAGATTCCGCTCATCTCATGATGGAGCGCCCCCCAGAGGAGAGAACGTCCCCCAGAGGAGAGAACGTCCCCCAGAGGAGAGAACGTCTCTTCACACTTCTCTTCTAATAATAATAATAATTGTGTCCCTTCCCAATAATCCTCACCAGTCCAATCCCCAGGAACACTTTGTTCTCAAGCTGGAAAAAATCCAAATATCCTTCAATTCTACAAATATCTCAGCAGCTCCAAGATGGTTTAATATGTGCGAACACCAAGAAAAAAACTTGAGAGTTCCTGAATTGTCCTCATAAGGACTCCAAAAGTGGTGAGTGATGTCAATCAAGCCGGAAGTTTCCTCCACCATCAGTGGCCACACATAGCCGCTTACCGGATATCCAGGACCGCTGCAAAAAATGAGTGGTAAAAAAGTGCAGGAAACATCAGTAATTGGGGATAAATTCCAGGTAGAATCAATCTTCTTCTTCAGCTCACTCACTTCACTTCAACTCCAACCAACGCATTTCGTCGTCATAAGACGTCATCAAGGGCATCAAAACGCATTGGGAGGAGCCAGAACATGTGATGTCATCACGAAACCGGAACAGACGGTGGCCATCTTGTTGGTTTGAAACAATAGGCTATCGATATGTTGTTTCTTTTTTTAACCTATGTAAGTACAATACTTTAAGATAAAAGATGACGTCTTTCGAAGACGAAATGCATTGGATGGAGTTTTTTGGAGCGTACTACACTATGAGATTTTTTTTTTGCTTCCTCTATGATTTGTTTGCTTTGGGAGACCTATGTTTTCTTCTTTTGGTGGTGAATTGATCTCACTAATGGGGGAAGTGAAATTCATTTGTTTTCATTTTCGTTTCATTTGTTTTTTTTTTCTTTTTTCAGGTCATTCGTTATGATCGAAATTCGTAAATTTGTAAATTCGAAAAATTTGTAAATTCAGAAAGTTGAAAAATTCTTCCATTCCTAAATTCGTACATTCGTAAATTAGAAAATTTGTAAATTCGTAAAACTAACTAATAATAACTAACTATAAAATTCTAGGTATTGGAATTTCCTTTCAAATGTGGCTGTTAGTCAGCGTAACAAATACGAATTTATCCAAAGTTACGAATTATCCAAAATAACAAATGCCACATCTAAACAAATGGAACGGAACAAATGAATAATAATAATAAAATGTTTTTATTATTATTGTTATTTAATAATATTAATTCATTACGTTCCATTCGTTTAGATGCGGCATCCGTTATTTCGGATAATTTGTAACTTCAGATAAATTCGTATTCATTACGCTCTCTAACAGCCAAACTTGCAAATCCCAATACCTAGAATATAATAGTTAGTAATAGTTAAGTTATTATTAGTTAGTTATTATTTCAGATATTTTCAAATTTTCGGGTTTTCGAATTTTAGTTCTTTCAAATTTTTGTTCTTTTGTTCGGATTTTAGTTCTTTTGAATTTTCGTTCTTATTTTCGGATTTTCGAATTTCCAAATTTTCGAATTTCCAAAATTTTGGATTTTCAGATTTTCTCATTTTGAATAGATGAATATTCGAATTTATGAATTTACGAAGGTTCGAAAGCAAATTGCTTTCTCCGACTTGTTCATTCCCCGACTTGTTCATTCCCCCACCTAGTTGGGGTAGGCGGGACACTTTGGTGGGTAGTGGGTCAGCCAAGCCTCTTGACCTTTGACCTCTGGGGACACTCCTGCTGACCTTTGACCTTTCGAAGTTCCCTATTACAATCCCTGAGACCTAACCTTGTTCTTCAAAGAGAAACCCTAACCCTTAACTCTTAACCCTAACCCCTGACCCTAACCCAAACCCAAACCCTAACCCTAACCCCTAACCCTAACCCTAACCCCTGACCCTAACCCAAACCCAAACCCTAACCCTAACCCTAATCCTAACCCCTAACCCTAACCCTAACCCAAACCCTAACCCCTAACCCCTAACCCAAATCCTAACCCTAACCCCTGACCCTAACCCAAATCCTAACCCTAACTCCTAACCCTAACCCCTGACCCTAACCAAATCCTAACCCCTAACCCTAACCCCTGACCCTAACCCCTAACCCTAACCCCTGACCCTAAAACCCTAACCCCTGACCCTAACCCAAACCCAAACCCTAACCCTAACCCCTAACCCCTGACCCTAACCCAAACCCTAACCCCTAACCCCTGACCCTAAACCCTAACCCTAACCCTAACCCCTAACCCTAACCCCTGACCCTAAAACCCTAACCCCTGACCCTAACCCAAACCCAAACCCTAACCCTTCCCTAACCCCTGACCCTAACCCAAGCCCTAACCCCTAACCCCTGACCCTAAACCCTAACCCTAAACCCTAACCCGAAAATTTGTTAATCGTGTTTCCGCTAATTCGGATATTTCCAAATTAACGAATTTGTCAAAATTTGTTAAAAAACTAATTCGGAACGAAACGAATTTCACATGTCTAAGCTGAAGCAGAAGATGGATTCTACCTGGAAGTTGGCCCCGATTACTGATGTTTACTGCACTTTTTATAGCGTTGTTTTTGCAGTGGTCATGGATATATCCAGGTAAGTGGCTCGATGTGGTCACTGATCATGGAGGAAACTTCTGACTTCTTTGACATCACTCACCACGTTTGGAGTCCTTATGAGGACAATGCATGAACTCTCCTTTTCTTGGTGTTTGCACATTTTGAACCCACCTTGGAGCTGCTGATATTGTTTGATGTCTTTGTAAA
The DNA here is from genome assembly GCA_037953035.1 of Aquarana catesbeiana. Taxonomy (NCBI): domain Eukaryota; kingdom Metazoa; phylum Chordata; class Amphibia; order Anura; family Ranidae; genus Aquarana; species Aquarana catesbeiana. The sequence continues at coordinate 300,547 of JBBHAA010002414.1, forward strand.
TTAGCGCTGCACTTTTATTGTTTTTTTTTTTTTTTACATATAAAAGGTTTATTATGTGTAGTCACTTTCAAAAGCCAATTTTCATCCTGGACAATAAAATGTTGGTCATCATATAAGCATGTTGTGAACATTTTAGTAAGCAGTGAACAGCCAGACACGTTCCCGGCTTTCTATTACTCACTGCAGAGGCCAAAATCTATACACGATCCGTAACTCCTGATATGATTACATTTCATTAATAACTACCTTCACCCCCAATGTAGAAGATGATTGTAGAAGACCCCCCGTATGTTGGGAGGTGCAGAGGGCTGATGGGGCACATTACTTCTACGGAGGTAGGCACATATAAATGGTATAATATGTGTACTCCTTTTCATTCAAGAATTTTATTGTTTTTTCTTAACATAGTGTAATAAATAGATTGTTACATGAAATAAAGAATGATATAGATATAAATTATGTTTTTTGCCACAAGATGTCGCCGTTTCCCAAGTCCGTTTGGTCCACGTTCAATTTTTTTTAGTTTAAAATTGACATTGTCCTTTTTGCTTATTAGTTACTTTTGAGTGATTTTTTTTTGTGACCGGAGCTTGACTGTGTTTTTTTCCTGTTTCCGGAATGCAAGTTATTTCCGGCCTGTGGAACGCACCTAATTTCCGCCATTTAAGCCGGTCCGTCCCCTATAAATAAGAGTATTACACGCCCTAACCATGCCCCATGATGACACATTTTTATGACGAAACGTTGGGTGGAGCTAAGGACGTGGGACACGGTTCCAGGACTTGGCGGCCATTTTGTCGGTTGGAAACGCCGGTTGTTTCCATATGCCTGTTGGTATTTGGGAACATGTGAGCGCACCAGCTTTTTATATCTAATACATTTATTATCTTTCTTGTAAAAAAAATAAATTTATTATCTGGATGCCTGTGCAATGAGCATTTCTTTTTTCTCTTATATATTAATGTGGATGCTGGAGATTATCCGTTGAAATTTGTATGAATGGAAGCGGCCTTTTGGGTTCTTTTGCCTATTGGAAAGAGGATTAGCCTGGATCTCTGTGGAGTGGATCGATCGGTGCAGGAGGATCGTTGGGGCCGTTAACGAATACATTTATTGTGTGTACCTTACACACCGATGGTAAGAGTCGGTAGTATTGGGCTCTGGTGGTGGCAATTCCATCCATTTATATCAGGATCTAGTTGAGGATCTTGATTTGATCGTCTTCTTCACAGCTCATCATTGATGGACTTTTTTTCTTCTTATTTAATATATATAAATACAATAAACATATAAAAGGTATCCCTAATAAAAAAAAGTAGGGATATATCAGACAAATAAGCTAAAAATAAATAAATAAGATATTAACAAAATTAATATTTAATAATTAATTCTTATTTTTATACATAAGTATTATTGTAATGAATCACTAATCAAATGAAAAGTGTTTTTTTTTTAAGTTGTTCAAGTCAAAAGAAATATATAATAAAAAAAAATAAAAAATGAATCCAGAAGAAGAATGTGGGTGAGATGAGGACATTTAAGGGTTATATTTCACGAATCTTTGGCACGTGAAGATGAGTAATGTAACCGAGGCTGCCATGTATTTTATAGTTAGGCGTTTATTCAAAATGCGAGTCAACTTTTCATTGATGATAATAACCCCGTTCAACTTCTTGTGTAACATATTCAAATGTTATGCCAGGTTGATTCCAACAACCTCCAATGGTCATTCCAGCAGCTAAGATTATAAGAGAAATGAAGTGTTTGGTGCGTTTAGGTAAACTCATATCAATTTTTTTGAAAAAAAAACAATGTCAGGGGATTGAATAATATTTATTTTTGGTAACTTCATTTATAAATGTCAAATATTTTTCTCCAAAATGTACGTATTTTAGGACATCGTCACCAGATGTCTACCGTAGAACCTTCTTGACCACGGTTTCTAAAACATTTAGAAGAGACTTGTCGATTTATTTAAGCTATTCTTAAAGTGTCGTCCTTTTCAAAAGGCAATTTCATATCCTGGACAATCCAGGACTTACGGCACACTGCCTGGGAAAGTTTGAGTCTTTTACCACCTGGATGAGGGGGAGAGAGGACCTCTGTACACCAGATATTGGACCCTGGGGAGTGCGGCCGGAGGGAACTGAAGCTTTTGACTTGGGGTTGAGAACGCTGGTAACAGCACAGCGGCTGTCCTAGTAACTTCTGTGCCAAAGAGGCTGGAGTCTTCATCCACCACCCACAACCACCGTTCACTGGAGGCTTTGGGGAGAGACTGAGGGAGCCCTCTCCACCATGGACTCCTACATCTGGATCCTGGGATCTGGTGAGAGGGCTTTTGGACCATTAAACCCACTGCTAGCAGGGACTGAGTTGCTAAGAACAGGACGCCAAGTACACTCAGCTCTTACTGAATTTATTCCAGACCAACACTGGACCCATACCAACTCCATACCACCGCTATACTGAACTGTGGCAAAATCTGACACACCTTTACCTAGTACTTGTCCCACATCTTCATTACATCCGTGCAAAGACTATATCAGCCTTATAGGAAAACAGAACTGCATGCAGGTTCATCAGAGCAGTCGTTAAGTGCACCAACGCTTCCTAAAGGGCCCCAACGTATGGCCGGCAGAAGAAAGATCTCAAGGACTGCCCCTGTCATATAGGCTGCATGCAAACCCCAGCTAACTCCCTATACCCTTTTTTGACCTCTCAACTACTGAGAGTGCTTACCAGACAGTTTTAGGCTTAGCATAGCCACTATAGTAAAGTGTAGAGGGCGCTCTAGAACATTAAAACAGAAATGAATTGGTAAATTTATACCACACAATAAACATTGGTAAATACAAATAAAGTGCAATGTGCCATAGGTGAATATACACAAATAGTAAATATTGTGATACTGGCTGAATGGCGCTTCCTGATGATGTAATAACGAAACGTACGTGGAGGTGGTACTTGGTCACGCTATTTCGCGCAACTTTTCCAGTCCCTTTGGTTGTTCCGGGTAGGACGGAGGAACAGATGCCAGCTGCGGTGGCTAGCCGCGAGGCACCATCCGACAAACAGTCACGCTTGCAGCCCCAGTGCCAGGACAAGGCACATCTCCTTGTAAGCAGCCATTTCGCACATATACTTTTTAATCTTTATAATAAAACAGGATTACTTTTTCTTCTGCCGGCTATACGTTGGGGCCCTTTAGGAAGCATTGGTGCACTTAATGACTGCTCTGATGAACCTGCATGCAGTTATGTTTTCCTATGAGGCTGGTATAGTCTTTGCACAGTTGGGTACTGGTATTACTGTCAGGAATTCCTCGGTGATGCTGTGTGTTTGTATACAAAGCCTGGTGGTCAGAGGTGCTGAGGTCTTTGAGAAGGTCAAGGCCAGAAACAGAGGACCCATCTTAACCAGCGGCTCCTTGGGGAGGGGGGAAGCGCTACAGATGTAAGATAGAAGAACACTGGAAATTTTCTCTCCCCAATGTATACAGCAAGCTTGAGATAAGAATCATCTCTTTGCCACCGGTGCTCTTGGAGGAAGGTCACCACTCATTGTCTATCACTGGTCAGCCTGGAAAATATTACAAGCGTCCTCTCCCGTATTTCTTTCGTTCTTACTCCGTAGATGATTGGGTTCATCATCGGTGGAATGAGGACATAGAGGTTAGCAAAAATAATGTGGAACTGCAACGAAATGTATTTGTGGCCGACTCTGTGAGCTATAAAAGAAAAAAACGCCGGGTTGTAGAAGAGAATAATTACACAGATGTGAGAGACACATGTATTGAAGGCCTTGAACCGATCCTCGGAGGATGGGAGCCTCAGAACTGCTAGGGTTATTGCACTATAGGACAGTACAATAAGGATCATGTCTGCACCGGGTGAAGTAAAAATTGTCATCAGCCCGTACACTGTATTGACTAATATGTCGGCAGAAGCCAGCTTTGCCACCGACATGTGCTCACAATAGGTGTGCTCTATCACGTTGCTTTGCTGGAAAGGTAATCTTTTGAGTAGAAAGACGAATGGTACTGCCATGCTGAAAACTCTTAAAACAGCTATCGTGGTCGCCTTGACTATGAAGGAGTTGGTGAGGGTGGCAGCATATGTTAAAGGGTGGCAGATGGCGCAGTAACGGTCATAGGCCATAAGGAGCAGAATGGATGATTCAATGCCAAAAGTGAAATGGATGAAGAACACCTCAGTCAGGCATCCGTTGAAGGAGATCTCATGAGAATCAAACCAGAAAATGCTGAGGGTCTTCGGAACGGTGGTGGAGCTCAAGAGGGTGTCACAGAATGCCAACATCATCAGGAAGATATACATTGGCTGGTGAAGAATCTCATTGGTTGAGATGACCAGTATTAGCATTGAGTTTCCCAAAAGTGCCAAAACATACATGATGGAGAATGGAATGGAGATCAGGAGATGTGAGTCCTCCAGGCCAGGAATTCCTATCAGGAGGAAATAATCAGGGTGGAAGCTGGTGGAGTTCCACATTTCCTGGGTATTCCGATTGCCTGCATTAAAAAGAAGTCAAGAATGAGCATTCTCCGTGATAGTAAAGGTTCACCAATAACCTACAATTTGGACCCGACATGTGATTTAGCGTGAAAGTAACGATGCAAACCTAAACCTAGAGGTGACCACCAGGTGCCATCACCGGAGTATTGGCAGCTGCAGCTTGGTCACCAGGAGAGGAGCTTAAATATGAGACTGTCAGAAGGTCGGTGTGAAGTGCAGTCTGCACACCCCACACCCCCATAGTGACGCCACTGCTGATAGTGTCCCTTCTGCCTTGGGGGGTCAGTGCCGCCACCCCCCCTGAAGAATGCCGCCCATGGCGAACGCCTTGTTTGCTTTGCGGCAGATACAACCCTGCACTCAAATAAAGTGCACCAAACCTGGGAGGCAGGTCTTTAAATAGGTTCTGCTTGACCCAAGATGGCTGCCAGAGTCACATAGGGCAACAGGATCCAACTGAATCCCTTCCCCAGTGACCCAGGAAACCATAGAGGAATGAGGTTCCTCCAGACTTCCTCTCAAGCTGCGGTTGAGCACCACCTGCAGTGGAGAAAATAAACTGCACCTTCCTACATGTCTGTAAAAAAAAGATCAGACGATCAATGTGTGAGTGCCGGCTGTGCATGCAGAGGCAGCCTTAGAGCTCCTACCTGACTTTTAATGCTATGTGGGGCTCCACTAGAACTCCTCAAACACAGATCAGCAGATTACTATTGACCTGAATGGAGTAGAGTACATGGCGATTCAGAGGCTGTGTCTGGCCTGCTTTGCTATACGTTGTGTTCCTTTGTATAGAATAGACTGACAAGAACAACTACCCATAATGACCTCAGCCCCATCTTCTGGTGCATCCAGGAGGTACGGGTGACATCACCACTGCTGGAATATCTAGGGGATGAAAATCCCATAAGAATGTTCTCCAGTCCATTGCATGGGTGCATTCCTGTAGGATTTCAAGTGGCCAGCTAACCCAGGAGGCAGTGGTAAGGTATGATAATGTCACCCGTGTCTCCTAGAAATGCCAAAAGTCAAGAACAAGGTTTTTTTTTTTCTTTGGTGGGCTATAAGATGGACACAATGGAGATTGCCTGCATATGGACAGGACAATGATACAGAACAGAGGGACAGGAGGACAGGACATATGGACAGGATGGGAGGACAGGAGGACAGGATATATGGACAGGACAGAAGAACAGGAAGAGAGGAGATATGGACAAGGACAGGACATAGTTACATATATATAGTTACATAGTAGGTGAGGTTGAAAAAAGACACAAGTCCATCAAGTCCAACCTATGTGTGTGATTATGTGTCAGTATTACATTATATATCCCTGTATATTGCGGTCATTCAGGTGATTATCTAATAGTTTCTTGAAGCTATCAATGCTCCCCGCTGAGACCACCGCCTGTGGAAGGGAATTCCACATCCTTGCCACTCTTACAGTAAAGAACCCTCTACGTAGTTTAAGGTTAAACCTCTTTTCTTCTAATTGTAATGAGTGGCCACGAGTCTTATTAAACTCTCTTCTGCGAAAAAGTTTTCTCCCTATTGTGGGGTCACCAGTCCGGTATTTATATATTGTGGGGTCACCAGTCCGGTATTTGTATATTGTGGGGTCACCAGTCCGGTATTTATATATTGTGGGGTCACCAGTCCGGTATTTATATATTGTGGGGTCACCAGTCCGGTATTTGTATATTGTGGGGTCACCAGTCCGGTATTTATATATTGTGGGGTCACCAGTCCGGTATTTATATATTGTGGGGTCACCAGTCCGGTATTTATATATTGTGGGGTCACCAGTCCGGTATTTATATATTGTGGGGTCACCAGTCCGGTATTTGTATATTGTGGGGTCACCAGTCCGGTATTTGTAAATTGAAATCATATCCCCTCTCAAGCGTCTCTTCTCCAGAGAGAATAAGTTCAGAGCTCACAACCTTTCCTCATAACTAAGATCTTCCAGACCCTTTATTAGATTTGTTGCCCTTCTTTGTAGTCGCTCCATTTCCAGTACATCCTTCCTGAGGACTGGTGCCCAGAACTGGACAGCATACTCCAGGTGCGGCCGGACCAGAGTCTTGTAGAGCGGGAGAATTATCGTTTTATCTCTGGAGTTGATCCCCTTTTTAATGCCAATATTCTGTTTGCTTTGTTAGCAGCAGCTTGGCATTGCATGTCATTGCTGAGCCTATCATCTACTAGGACCCCCATCCTAGATTCCCCCCAGAGGTTCTCCCCCCATTGACAGAAGAACAGGAAGAGAGGAGATATGGACAAGACAGAAGGACAGGAAATATGGAAAGGACAGAAGGACAGGAGAAAGGGACAAGGGGGCTGGAGATATGAACAGGACAGAAGGAAGGGAGGACAGGACATATGGACAGGATGGGGGGACAGGAGGACAGGACAGAAGTAAAGAACAGAGGGACAGGAGGACAGGAGATATGGAAAGGACAGAAGGACAGAGGACAGGAGATATGGAAAGGACAGAAGGACAAGAGGAGAGGTGATATGAACAGGATGGGAGGACAGGATATGTGGACAGGAGGACAGGACATATGGATAGGATGGGAGGACAGGAGGACAGAACATATAGACAGGATATGTGGACAGGAGGACAGGACATATGGATAGGATGGGAGGACAGGAGGACAGGAGGACAGAACATATAGACAGGATATATGGACAGGAGGACAGGACATATGGATAGGATGGGAGGACAGGAGGACAGGAGGACAGAACATATAGACAGGATATATGGACAGGAGGACAGAACAGAACAATAGACATGTGCATGACGAAAAAAAAATTGTTTTGTTTAGTTTCATTTAGATTCGTTAATCTAGTTCTTTAGTTTTGTTAAACTTGGTTGATTCGTTTAATTCGTATTCAGAATTTGTTTTGTGTCTTTTTTAAATATTCTTCAAATTTGCCGACTTTTTTTTTATTTAAAGTGTTCAAATTGATACATTTTGAATCAGTCGAATCAAAAACTTTAGATTTTTTTTTTTTCGATTGGAATGTGGCAAAGTGAACAAACAAAAGAAAAATCTTCATCTAATGATTACAACGACTCTTTAAATCACCTTTTGGTTTAACTAAAAACAGCAATTATTTCCAAATGGTCCTCTAATAACACACAGTCTTTGATTTCAGCAATAGGTTTACTGTTCCAATTTGACTGGAATTCGATGTAAAATTTGATTTGAATTCCAATTCGAATTTCAGAAATTCGGACAAATTTCATTTAGTTATTGGGAGCATTCGGTAAACTTTGTTTATACTGTAATTCGGGTGTTCGGAAATGTCTGAATCTCCGAATAACGAAAAATGTGTCCGCATATGTGATGAACCCTTGTCCTCAACAGGTCTATGTCCACCGTAAATGCTTCCTCTGTCCAGAACCAGCACTATCCAAGACCCTTTAGCCCACCCAGTCACCAGCCGTAACACAGTGTAGAGTGAAAAACTCCCCCCACCCTTGGATTCAGGGCGGGGTAAACTGTCCAATCACAATGGACACACAGGTCAGGTGTATTCAGACTTCTCATCAGTAAACAGTCTTATCTGCAGGGAGGGTCTGTTGGAGGAATTCGCCCCCCACCAATCTCACAGCTAATCTACATACACATCCCATAATATCCAAGGCAGACAGACACAATAGAACATTGGAATACAACCCCACCCCATTTATTCGGAAAGAAACAAACCACCATTGTCTACAGAACAATAGAACAGAGGGGCAGGAGGGTAGGTCATATTGACAGAATGGAAGGACAGGAAATATGGACAAGACAGGAGGACAGAACAGAAGGACAGGAGGAGGACATATGGACAGGACAGAAGGACAGAATAGAGGTACAGAAGGACAGGACATATGTACAGGACAGAGGGACAGGAGAACAGGTCATATGGACAGGATGGAAGGACAGGGGGACAGGAAATATGGACAGGACAGAAGGACAGAACAGAGGGACAAGAAAAAAGGACATATGGAGAGGGCCGAAGGACAAGAGGACCAGACATATGGGCAGGACACATGGACATAATAGAGGGACAGGAGGATAGGACATATGTACAGGACAGAGGGACAGGAGAACAGGACATATGTACAGGACAGAAGGACAGAACAGAAGGACAAGAGGAGGACATATGGACAGGACAGTAGGATAGAACAGAGGTACAAGAAAAAAAGGACATATGGAGAGGGCAGAGGACAGGACACAAGGAACGGACAGAAGGACAGGATGACCAAACATATGGACAGGACAGAACAACAGAACAGAGTGACAAGAGAAAAGGACATATAGAGAGGACAGAAGGACAGGAGGACAGGACATATGGACAGGACAGAACAACAGAACTGAGGGATAGGAGGAGAAGAAATCTGTCAGGAGGAGAGGACATATGGACAGGAGGAGAGGACCGGGCATATGGACAGGAGGAGAGGACATATGGAAAGGACAGAACAAGGGAACAGAGGTACAGGAGGACAGGACATATGGTCAGGAGGAGAGGACATATGGATAGGAGGAGAGGACATATGGACAGGAGGACAGGACATATGGACAGGAGGAGAGGACATATGGACAGGAGGAGAGGACATATGGATAGGAGGAGAGGACATATGGACAGGAGGACAGGACATATGGACAGGAGGAGAGGACATATATACAGGAGGAGAGGACATATGGTGAGTAGGAGAGGACATATGGACAGGAGGAGAGGACATATGGACAGGAGGAGAGGACATATGGACAGGAGGACAGGACATATGGTGAGGAGGAGAGGACATATGGTCAGGAGGAGAGGACATATGGTGAGGAGGAGAGGACATATGGACAGGAGGAGAGGACATATGGACAGGAGGAGAGGACATATGGACAGGAGGAAAGGACATATGGACATGAGGAGAAGACAAGGCATATGGACAGGAGGAGAGGACAAGGCATATGGACAGGAGGAGAGGACATATGGACAGGAGGAGAGGACATATGGACAGGAGGAGAGGACATATGGACAGGAGGAGAGGACATATGGTCAGGAGGAGAGGTCATATGGTCAGGAGGAGAGAACATATGAACAGGAGGAGAGGACATATGGACAGGAGGAGAGGACCGGGCATATGGACAGGAGGAGAGGACATATGGACAGGAGGAGAGGACCGGGCATGTGGTCAGGAGGAGAGGACATATGGAAAGGACAGAACAAGGGAACAAAGGGACAGGATATGGTCAGGAGGAGAGGACATATGGTCAGGAGGAGAGGACATATGGATAGGAGGAGAGGACATATGGACAGGAGGACAGGACATATGGACAGGAGGAGAGGACATATGGATAGGAGGAGAGGACATATGGTCAGGAGGAGAGGACATATGGATAGGAGGAGAGGACATATGGTCAGGAGGAGAGGACATATGGACAGGAGGAGAGGACATATGGACAGGAGGAGAGGACATATGGACAGGAGGAGAGGACATATGGTGAGGAGGAGAGGACATATGGTGAATAGGAGAGGACATATGGACAGGAGGAGAGGACATATGGTGAGTAGGAGAGGACATATGGACAGGGGGAGAGGACATATGGACAGGGGGAGAGGACATATGGTGAGGAGGAGAGGACATATGGTCAGGAGGAGAGGACATATGGTGAGTAGGAGAGGACATATGGACAGGAGGAGAGGACATATGGACAGGAGGAGAGGACATATGGTGAGGAGGAGAGGACATATGGTGAGGAGGAGAGGACATATGGACAGGAGGAGAGGACATATGGACAGGAGGAGAAGACAAGGCATATGGACAGGAGGAGAGGACATATGGACAGGAGGAGAGGACATATGGACAGGAGGAGAAGACAAGGCATATGGACAGGAGGAGAGGACATATGGCGAGGAGGAGAGGACATATGGACAGGAGGAGAGGACATATGGACAGGAGGAGAGGACATATGGTGAGGAGGAGAGGACATATGGTGAGGAGGAGAGGACATATGGTCAGGAGGAGAGGACATATGGTGAGTAGGAGAGGACATATGGACAGGAGGAGAGGACATATGGACAGGAGGAGAGGACATATGGACAGGAGGAGAAGACAAGGCATATGGACAGGAGGAGAGGACTTATGGACAGGAGGAGAGGACATATGGACAGGAGGAGAGGACATATGGTCAGGAGGAGAGGACATATGGTGAGAAGGAGGGGACATATGGTCAGGAGGAGAGGACATATGGACAGGAGGAGAGGACATATGGACAGGAGGAGAGGAAATATGGACAGGAGGAGAGGACATATGGTGAGGAGGAGAGGACATATGGACAGGAGGAGAGGACATATGGTGAGGAGGAGAGGACATATGGTGAGGAGGAGAGGACATATGGTGAGGAGGAGAGGACATATGGACAGGAGGAGAGGACATATGGACAGGAGGAGAGGACATATGGACAGGAGGAGAGGACATATGGACAGGATGAGAGGACATATGGACAGGAGGAGAAGACAAGGCATATGGACAGGAGGAGAGGACATATGGACAGGAGGAGAGGACATATGGACAGGAGGAGAGGACCGGGCATATGGTCAGGAGGAGAGGACATATGGAAAGGACAGAACAAGGGAACAAAAGGACAGGATATGGTCAGGAGGAGAGGACATATGGTCAGGAGGAGAGGACATATGGATAGGAGGAGAGGACATATGGACAGGAGGACAGGACATATGGACAGGAGGAGAGGACATATGGACAGGAGGAGAGGACATATGGTGAGTAGGAGAGGACATATGGACAGGAGGAGAGGACATATGATGAGGAGGAGAGGACATATGGTGAATAGGAGAGGACATATGGACAGGAGGAGAGGACATATGGTGAGTAGGAGAGGACATATGGACAGGGGGAGAGGACATATGGTGAGGAGGAGAGGACATATGGTCAGGAGGAGAGGACATATGGTGAGTAGGAGAGGACATATGGACAGGAGGAGAGGACATATGAACAGGAGGAGAGGACATATGGACAGGAGGAGAGGACATATGGTGAGGAGGAGAGGACATATGGTGAGGAGGAGAGGACATATGGTGAGTAGGAGAGGACATATGGACAGGGGGAGAGGACATATGGTGAGGAGGAGAGGACATATGGTCAGGAGGAGAGGACATATGGACAGGATGAGAGGACATATGGACAGGAGGAGAAGACAAGGCATATGGACAGGAGGAGAGGACATATGGACAGGAGGAGAGGACATATGGACAGGAGGAGAGGACCGGGCATATGGTCAGGAGGAGAGGACATATGGAAAGGACAGAACAAGGGAACAAAAGGACAGGATATGGTCAGGAGGAGAGGACATATGGTCAGGAGGAGAGGACATATGGATAGGAGGAGAGGACATATGGACAGGAGGACAGGACACATGGACAGGAGGAGAGGACATATGGTGAGTAGGAGAGGACATATGGACAGGAGGAGAGGACATATGATGAGGAGGAGAGGACATATGGTGAATAGGAGAGGACATATGGACAGGAGGAGAGGACATATGGTGAGTAGGAGAGGACATATGGACAGGGGGAGAGGACATATGGTGAGGAGGAGAGGACATATGGTCAGGAGGAGAGGACATATGGTGAGTAGGAGAGGACATATGGACAGGAGGAGAGGACATATGAACAGGAGGAGAGGTCATATGGACAGGAGGAGAGGACATATGGACAGGACGAGAAGACAAGGCATATGGACAGGAGGAGAGGACATATGGACAGGAGGAGAGGACATATGGACAGGAGGAGAGGACATATGGTGAGGAGGTGGGGACATATGGTCAGGAGGAGAGGACATATGATCAGGAGGAGAGGACATATGGTGAGGAGGTGGGGACATATGGTCAGGAGGAGAGGACATATGGACAGGTGGAGAGGAAATATGGACAGGAGGAGAGGACATATGGTGAGGAAGAGAGGACAAATGGACAGGAGGAGAGGACATATGGTGAGGAGGAGAGGACATATGGTCAGGAGGAGAGGACATATGGACAGGAGGAGAGGAAATATGGACAGGAGGAGAGGACATATGGACAGGATAAGAGGATATATGGACAGGATGAGAGGACATATGGACAGGAGGAGAGGACCGGGCATATGGTCAGGAGGAGAGGACATATGGAAAGGACAGAACAAGGGAACAAAAGGACAGGATATGGTCAGGAGAAGAGGATATATGGTCAGGAGGAGAGGACATATGGACAGGAGGAGAGGACATATGGTGAGTAGGAGAGGACATATGGACAGGAGGAGAGGACATATGATGAGGAGGAGAGGACATATGGTGAATAGGAGAGGACATATGGACAGGAGGAGAGGACGTATGGTGAGTAGGAGAGGACATATGGTCAGGAGGAGAGGACATATGGTGAGTAGGAGAGGACATATGGACAGGAGGAGAGGACATATGGACAGGAGGAGAGGACATATGGACAGGAGGAGAGGACATATGGACAGGACCAGAAGACAAGGCATATGGACAGGAGGAGAGGACATATGGACAGGAGGAGAGGACATATGGACAGGAGGAGAGGACATATGGTGAGGAGGTGGGGACATATGGACAGGAGGAGAGGACATATGGACAGGAGGAGAGGACATATGGTGAGGAGGAGAGGACATATGGACAGGTGGAGAGGAAATATGGACAGGAGGAGAGGACATATGGTGAGGAAGAGAGGACATATGGACAGGAGGAGAGGACATATGATCAGGAGGAGAGGACATATGGTGAGGAGGTGGGGACATATGGTCAGGAGGAGAGGACATATGGACAGGAGGAGAGGACATATGGACAGGTGGAGAGGAAATATGGACAGGAGGAGAGGACATATGGTGAGGAAGAGAGGACATATGGACCGGAGGAGAGGACATATGGACAGGAGGAGAAGACAAGGCATATGGACAGGAGGAGAGGACATATGGACAGGAGGAGAGGACATATGGACAGGAGGAGAGGACATATGGACAGGAGGAGCGGACATATGGTCAGGAAGAGAGGACATATGGACAGGAGGAGAAGACAAGGCATATGGACAGGAGGAGAGGACATATGGTCAGGAGGAGAGGACATATGGACAGGAGGAGAGGACATATGGACAGGAGGAGAGGACATATGGACAGGAGGAGAGGACATATGGTCAGGAGGAGAGGTCATATGGTCAGGAGGAGAGAACATATGAACAGGAGGAGAGGACATATGGACAGGAGGAGAGGACCGGGCATATGGACAGGAGGAGAGGACATATGGACAGGAGGAGAGGACCGGGCATGTGGTCAGGAGGAGAGGACATATGGAAAGGACAGAACAAGGGAACAAAAGGACAGGATATGGTCAGGAGGAGAGGACATATGGACAGGAGGAGCGGACATATGGATAGGAGGAGAGGACATATGGTCAGGAAGAGAGGACATATGGACAGGAGGAGAGGACATATGGACAGGAGGAGAAGACAAGGCATATGGACAGGAGGAGAGGACATATGGTCAGGAGGAGAGGTCATATGGTCAGGAGGAGAGAACATATGAACAGGAGGAGAGGACATATGGACAGGGGGAGAGGACATATGGTGAGGAGGAGAGGACATATGGTCAGGAGGAGAGGACATATGGACAGGATGAGAGGACATATGGACAGGAGGAGAAGACAAGGCATATGGACAGGAGGAGAGGACATATGGAAAGGAGGAGAGGACATATGGACAGGAGGAGAGGACCGGGCATATGGTCAGGAGGAGAGGACATATGGAAAGGACAGAACAAGGGAACAAAAGGACAGGATATGGTCAGGAGGAGAGGACATATGGTCAGGAGGAGAGGACATATGAATAGGAGGAGAGGACATATGGACAGGAGGACAGGACATATGGACAGGAGGAGAGGACATATGGTGAGTAGGAGAGGACATATGGACAGGAGGAGAGGACATATGATGAGGAGGAGAGGACATATGGTGAATAGGAGAGGACATATGGACAGGAGGAGAGGAAATATGGACAGGAGGAGAGGACATATGGTGAGGAAGAGAGGACATATGGACAGGAGGAGAGGACATATGGACAGGAGGAGAAGACAAGGCATATGGACAGGAGGAGAGGACATATGGACAGGAGGAGCGGACATATGGTCAGGAAGAGAGGACATATGGACAGGAGGAGAGGACATATGGACAGGAGGAGAAGACAAGGCATATGGACAGGAGGAGAGGACATATGGTCAGGAGGAGAGGACATATGGACAGGAGGAGAGGACATATGGACAGGAGGAGAGGACATATGGACAGGAGGAGAGGACATATGGTCAGGAGGAGAGGACATATGGACAGGAGGAGAGGACATATGGACAGGAGGAGAGGACATATGGTCAGGAGGAGAGGACATATGGACAGGAGGAGAGGACATATGGACAGGAGGAGAAGACAAGGCATATGGACAGGAGGAGAGGACATATGGTCAGGAGGAGAGGACATATGGACAGGAGGAGAGGACATATGGACAGGAGGAGAGGACAGGGCATATGGACAGGAGGAGAGGACATATGGTCAGGAGGAGAGGACATATGGTCAGGAGGAGAGGACATATGGACAGGAGGAGAGGACATATGGACAGGAGGAGAAGACAAGGCATATGGACAGGAGGAGAGGACATATGGACAGGAGGAGAAGACATATGGACAGGAGGAGAGGACATATGGACAGGAGGAGAAGACAAGGCATATGGACAGGAGGAGAGGACATATGGACAGGAGGAGAGGACAGGGCATATGGACAGGAGGAGAGGACATATGGTCAGGAGGAGAGGACATATGGTCAGGAGGAGAGGATAGGGCATATGGACAGGAGGAGAGGACATATGGTCAGGAGGAGAAGACAAGGCATATGGACAGGAGGAGAGGACATATGGACAGGAGGAGAAGACAAGGCATATGGACAGGAGGAGAGGACATATGGACAGGAGGAGAGGACATATGGACAGGAGGAGAGGACATATGGACAGGAGGAGAGGACATATGGACAGGATGAGAAGACAAGGCATATGGACAGGAGGAGAGGACAGGGCATATGGACAGGACAGAGTGACAGAACAGAGGGACAGGAGGACAGAATATAGGGACTGAACAGAACAATAGAACAGGTGGACAGGTGAAATGGACAGGACAGAAAGACAGAAGAATAGGGGGACAGAAGAAAAGGACAGAAGGACAGGGGGACAGAAGAAAAGGACAGGGGGACAGAAGAAAAGGACAGGGGGACAGAAGAAAAGGACAGAAGGACAGGGGGACAGGGCATAAGGACAGGAAAGAGTGACATGAGGACAAGACACTGGGGAAGGTTAAAAGGACCGGAAAGAAGATCAGAAGGACAGGGGGACGGGACCTCAGTAGCTGTAATGGGAATGGACGGCTCTTGTCCCTTTGTATGATAATTAGCATTCAGTCTGTGTGTGACCTGTATATGTTGTAGCTTACCAGTCCTTAGATGTGGCGGCTGCATTTGTTTTCTTTTTTGTTTTTTAGACTTTTTTCCCTTTATTTTCATCTGGTGATCCTGCCAGTAACACACTTCCTGTCCTAGGGTGACAACGCTCACTCACTCTCCTCTATCTATGGAAGTGTTGTCTCCTTAGGATGCTCTTCTGATTTGGACTACCAATAAATCAGAATACAATCCTGGTTGGGGTTGTGAATGGGCCCCAAACTCCAAATACTATTTATTATCGTAGCGGACAAAAAAACTGGTCTAAATGTGATGGGGCTGAGGCAGGTTCTGATTGGCTGATATCATTGTGGTGGAGGACCAGGATCATCCTCTTACCAGAAGCCAATCTGGGAGAGGAGGTAGAGAAGAGGCCGTGTGACTCGGTGTGTTTTATGATATATTTATATAAAGCAGATTCTGCTCATCTCATGATGGAGCGCCCCCCAGAGGAGAGAACGTCCCCCCAGAGGAGAGAACGTCCCCCAGAGGAGAGAACGTCTCTTCACACTTCTCTTCTAATAATAATAATAATTGTGTCCCTTCCCGATAATCCTCACCAGTCCAATCCCCAGGAATACTTTGTTCTCAAGCTGGAAAAAATCCAAATATCCTTCAAGTCTAAGAAGTAGAATATAGTTCTGGGTCCCGACATATTATATTATTCTGTCCGTTACTAAAGATTGACACTTTTTAACTTGATTTGTAATCAATAAATAATTCAATGATCAATATGAAGAAGGTGATAATTCAGTGACACGCCTCATACAAAGTCCCATATATTAGGGATGGAGGTTTCCATGATCCGGTTGTGTCGGGTCCCATCACTATATTGCCAGATCAGGTAGAAGACTTTCCTAATGACCCGTCACACCTTTATTCATTACCCATCCATATGAAGATTTATTTTCTGTATTGCGCCACCTGCCTTTTAAAATGTAATCGCCATATATATCTATCTATATATCTCTAGTCATACTCTCTGGCTTTTATTGCGGGAATATAGGGGTATTAGACACAGTATATAGGATACAATATAGTAGGGTTGCCACCATTTCCTCAAGCCACACCCGAACACTTTAGCGGCCCCGGGACACCATTGGTTGCCCCCAAGGAGAGTAGTCATGTGGAGTGCATAGCGTGCCACAGCGAACGGTGGGTGTGGCCAAATTGCTCTTTCTGACATCATCACACTGCCATCCAGCGATGTCGAACTTGCCCCAAGACAGCCGCCTGCAGCTCCCGGATGGCAATAGATTTGTGTGGCTATCTTGGTTACTTAAAGAGCCACCAGGGCCAGTGCTACTATTAGGCAAACTAGGCAGCTGCCTAGGGGGGCTCCCGGCCACTGGTGTTATTACTCTCTTCTCTCTGCAACAAGCAACTAAGTCTCAGCATCAGCCACTCCGTTCACACATAGTGTCAGAGCTGCAGCGTTGGTGGAGGACTGTGTCGGTGTCCCGACTCCTGAATGAATGGAAGCAAGCAAACATTCATGGATGGGCACTGGTGAGGCTGCATTTGATGGGTGCTGGTGAAGCTGCATATGATGGGCGCTGGTGAGGCTGCATGGATGGACGCTGGTGAGGCTGCATTTGATGGGCGCTGGTAAGGCTGCATTTGATGGGTGCTGGTGAAGCTGCATTTGATGGGTGCTGGTGAGGCTGCATGGATGGACGCTGGTGAGGCTGCATTTGATGGGCGCTGGTGAGGCTGCATTTGATAGGTACTGGTAAGGCTGCATTTGATGGGCACTGGTGAGGCTGCATGGATGGGTGCTGGTGAGGCTGCATTTGATGGGTGCTGGTAAGGCTGCATTTGATGGGCACTGGTAAGGCTGCATTGATGGGTGCTGGTGAGGCTGCATTTGATAGGTACTGGTAAGGCTGCATTTGATGGGAACTGGTGAGGCTGCATGGATGGGTGCTGGTGAGGCTGCATTTGATGGGTGCTGGTAAGGCTGCATTTGATGGGCACTGGTAAGGCTGCATTGATGGGCGCTGGTGAGGCTGCATTGATGGGTGCTGGTGAGGCTGCATTTGATGGGCGCTGGTGAGGCTGCATTTGATGGGTGCTGGTAAGGCTGCATTTGATGGGCACTGGTGAGGCTGCATGGATGGGCGCTGGTGAGGCTGCATTTGATGGGCGCTGGTAAGGCTGCATTTGATGGGCACTGGTGAGGCTGCATGGATGGGTGCTGGTGAGGCTGCATTTGATGGGCGCTGGTAAGGCTGCATTTGATGGGCGCTGGTGAGGCTGCATGGATGGGCGCTGGTGAGGCTGCATTTGATGGGTGCTGGTGAGGCTGCATGGATGGGCGCTGGTGAGGCTGCATTTGATGGGTGCTGATGAGGCTGCTTTTGATGGGCGCTGGTGAGGCTGCATTTGATGGGCACTGGTGGGCTGCAGTTGATGGGTGCTGGTGAGACTGCATTGATGGGTGCTGGTGAGGCTGCATTGATGGGCACTGGTGAGGCTGCATTTGATGGGTGCTGATGAGGCTGCTTTTGATGAGCACTGGTGAGGCTGCATTTGATGGGCACTGGTGAGGCTGCATCGATGGGTGCTGGTGAGGCTGCATGGATGGGCGCTGGTGAGGCTGCATTTGATGGGCGCTGGTAGACTGCAGTTGATAGGCGCTGGTAAGGCTGTATTTGATGGGCACTGGTGAGGCTGCATGGATGGGTGCTGGTGAGGCTGCAGGAGATGGGCACTGGTGAGGCTGCATGGATGGGTGCTGGTGAGGCTGCATTTGATGGGCGCTGCTGAGCCTGCATGGATGGGCGCTGGTGAGGCTGCATTTGATGGGCGCTTTATTAAAAACGTGGAGTATACATGGGCAGGGCCAGAGGGGTGGAGTCAGGGGTGGAAACAAGGGGGGTGGAAAAATGAGGTTTCGCCTAGGGTGTCAAAAATCCTTGCGCCAGCCCTGGGAGCCACTGCCTGGTTTGAATAATGTGTCCGGTTTTCAGTCTGCCTGAAACCTGGACACATGACTCAAAACCCTGACTGTCCGGGTGAATCCTGGCCACGTGGCAACCCTTCAATATAGTATACTTCCTTTAGTCCTGAGTGAGCCCCCCTTGTCAGGGAGAGAGAGGGAGGGCAACAGGACGGTTATTTGACCCGGGGGGGGGGGGGGGGGCTGCAATGCATGGCAGTCTCTCCCCTTCCCCACCCCTTTCCCTTCAACCACTTTAAGGACTGAGCCTCTTTCTTAGATTTGTTGTTTACAAGTTAAAAACAGGTTTTTGTTTTTTTTTTTGCTAGAAAATTACTTAGAACCCCCAAACATTATATATTTTTTTCTAACACCCCAGAGAATAAAATGGCGGTTTTTGCAATACTTTCTGTCACACCGTATCTGCGCAGCGTTCTTACAAGTGCACTTTTTTGGGGGAAAAAAATACCCTTTTTTGCATTAAAAAATAAGACAACAGTAAAGTTAGCCAATTTTTTTATATTGTGAAAGATAATGTTACGCCGAGTAAATTGATACCCAACATGTCACGTTTCAAAATTGCGCCCGCTCGTGGAATGGCAACAAACCTTTACCCATAAAAATCTCCATGGGCGACGTTTAAAAAATTCTTCAGGTTGCATGTTTTGAGTTGCAGAGGAGGTCTGGGGCTAGAATTATTGCTCTCGCTCTACCGATCGCGGCGATACCTCACATGTGCGGTTTGAACACCGTTTTCATATGCGGGCGCTGCTCACGTATGCGTTCGCTTCTGCACGCAAAATTGGCAGGACGGAGCGCGTTAAAAATTTTTACATCTTTTTTTCTTATTTATTTTACTTTTTTATTTTTTATTTTTACACTGTTCTTTAAAAAAAAAAAATTGTGTCACTTTTATTCCTATTACAAGGAATGTAAACATCTCTTGTAATAGAAAAAAAGCAAGACAGGTCCTCTTACATATGAGATCTGGGGGGTCAAAAAGACCTCAAATCTCATATTTACACTAAAATGCAATAAAAAAAAAAAATTGTTGTTTGAAAAAAAAAAGTTCCTTTAAGAGCTATGGGTGGAAGTGAAGTTTTGACGTGGCTTCCACCCTGCAGTGGTATGGAGACAGGTGGAGGTCATCTTCCCCTCACTCATCTCCATACCACACAGGGAGAAGGATCCGATCGCCTCCGCCACTGCCTGCGGAGGGCACCAGAGAGCGGCGGGAGAGGGGGGGGCCTCTCTCGCTGCTGATAAAAGTGATCTTGCGGCGAATCCGCCGCTGAGACCACTTTTAATTGAAACCGGACAGCTCACTGAAGAAGAGGATACCTGGGCTATTGGTAGCTATCTGCTGCCATAACAACGATATCCCTCTTCAAAGTGCCGACGCATATCTGCGTGAGCCGGTCCGGAAGTGGTTTTAAACAGGCTTGGGGGCGGGGCCTTGCCTCCTATGCATGATTTGACATCATCACGCCTGAACATGAAGCGGATTCCCCCTTTCCATCTAGTTGGGGGCTGGAACTTGCTTGGTTGCGCAGCGGATTCGCATGCCGCGGGTGGAGCCAAAGCTTGTCGCCATTTCCGGCCGCATTGGGGGGTTTTCATGGCTTTGGTGGGGACCTGCCCCTTACCGCGGATAAAAGCGGCTCGGGCTGGCCAGCTGACCATTTTTCACACGGGCCATTCACACGAGAGGGATCCCGGGCATGCTCACATCCACAGAACAGCACATGCGGTAACTGAGTCTCACTCATATCTACACTAGGGTCGCCACCTCATCCCTTTAAAACTGGACACATACTAATTACACAGGTTCTGTCGTTGATTAAGGTGGTAATTAAACTCACTTGGTGCCTTATCTGCAATAAATTAGCCTCAGAACCTGTGTAATTCAAAGGTGTTTGGGTTTAAAGGGATGAGGTGGCAACCCTAATCTACACACAACACTCTTCAGGTTCATTTTAGTTTCACATCTTACAGTTGACCATTATCATGGTGTGCACATGGTCATCATCACATGGTGGTAGGGTGGCCACCTCATCTCTTTAAACCTGAACACATATGAATTACTCGGGTTCTGAGGCTAATCAAATGCAGATAAGGAACCAAGTGAGTTTAATTATGACCTTAATTAGCCACAGAACCCGTGTAATTCATATGTGTTCTGTTTTAAAGGGATAAGGTGGCAACCCTACATGGTGGGTTTGGTTTTGGATTTATTTCTGGTGGGTGTATGCATAGACATCTCCCTTGGCTGTAGTCCCCTTTAGCTAGCACACTTCAGATCACTGCAGTAATTACACATCATTCATCACCTCCACTCACTGGTAGAGGTTCATCCCATTACCAGTCTATTCATTTCACATGGTGGGTTTGGTTTTGGATTCATTTTTGGTGGGTATATTCATCTCACATGGTTTCATCCCCATATCCTTGGAGAGCAGTGTGGGCTGTCAAGCATACTCCAGATTCTCATGGTGGTGATCTGGTCGCCTGGTCTTCACCTGGCTGCTGTCTCTGGTCTGGATGGGATTCCTCACCTCAGCCCCGGGGGGGGGGGAATCATCATCCCTGTCCCCCGTCCTCCCTCGGACACAGGTCGGGCGTCAACCGTTGGGCCTCATTGTAAGTTATAGACCTTTTTTCGAGAGATGGTTCTCCGTTTAAAGGGTATCCTATATTTATAGATATGTTATTGGATTTAATTTCAGAGCATTTTACTCCCGATGATTGGCGTGAGCCGTGAAACGTGCGTCGGGTACACATCGAACGGATGACCAGACAAGTTTGGCCCACTGAGAGCAATTGTTTATGTTTATCTAACTATTATCAATGGATGAGCGTTTTATGAAATTCTACTGCTAATCATGTTCTTTTACTTTGTATAATAATTGTATATTGTACATATTGTACATATTGTATTGTCCTTTACTAAATATTGACACTTTTTAACTTGATTTGTAATCAATAAATAATTCAATGATCAATATGAACAAGGTACTAATTCAGTGACACGCCTCATACAAAGTCCCATGCCTTCCTCTTTCTTGTTGTCTAAGAACTACAAGCCAACCTGACCAGTAAATTGGGACTTTTAAGGTACCATATACTGTGTACGTATATCAACCATAAATACAATTGTAACAATGTTTTATTTCATCCAGTGTTAAATAAAAGCATAAAAAATCATTAAAACAACAAAAAATGCTGGGACCATACACAAAAATGTGGAGCGCCGCTCTAAGTGCCGCCCGCAAAACAATTCAGTGACTCACTGCTGTCGGGTGCCAGTATTCAAGAAGCCCATCCCAGCTCGTTTAGATATGTGAATGGAAAAAAGTGGAACTCCGCACACTGAAAAACAGTGGAAAAGTAGCTTCAGCCTGACTTATCCCAGACCACGCCCCACTGACGCATTTCACCCCAACCACAGAGTTCTGCGAAATGCATCAGTTGGGTATGGTCCCTCCGTTTTTTTAATGTTCATAGATACAAGCAACTCAGTGGACTCAAACGTTGAAAATCTTTATTGGTGCATCCAGTAAAACAATGCTAACGTGTTTCGTCTGCTTTGGCCTTACTGTTAAGAGTAAGGCTGAAGCGGACGAAACACATTGGCTACTTGTGTAACTAATAAAGATTTTCAATGTTTGAATTCACTGAGTTGCTGGCTTATATCTATGAAAATTAAAAATATGGAGGGGCTAAGCCAGCAACTCAGTGGACTCAAACGTTAAAAATCTTTATTGGTACATCCAGTAAAACAATGCTGACATGTTTCGTCCGCTTTGGTCTTACTCGTATTAAGAGTAAGGTCAAAGTAGATGAAACACGTTGGCTACTTGTGTAACCAATAAACATTTTCAACGTTTGAGTCCACTGAGTTGCTGGCTTATATCTATGAACATTAAAAATATGGAGGGGCTAAGCCAGCAACTCAGTGGACTCAAACGTTAATAATCTTTATTGGTTACACAAGTAGCCAACGCGCTTCGTCCACTTCTGCCTTACTCTTAACATGAGTAAGGCCAAAGCGGACGAAACACGTTAGCATTGTTTTACTGGATGTACTTGTGTAGCCAATAAAGATTTTCAATGTTTGAGTCCACAGAGTTGCCGGCTTATATCTATTGTTGTGGAACTTTAATAAGCTTCTCTTTATAAGCAAATAATTCTGTGCGCTAATAAGCACAATCATAGCTTTCTTGTATAATGCGGGGAAAGCGCGATTGCATACCTCCAAGTAGGGATGAGCCGAACACCTGCCCCAGGGGACATGGATCAATGCAAAATTCTTTTTTTAAAACGGCCGTTTTTTCGGGAGCAGGGATTTTTTTAATGCTTAAAGTGAAACAATAAAAGTGAAATATTCCTTTAAATATCGTACCTGGGGGGGTGTCTATATTATGCCTGTAAAGTGGCGCATCTTTCCCGTGTTTAGAACAGTCCGAGAGCAAAATGACAGTTCAGATATCGTCTTTTAGAGCCGGCGCATCTGTGCACCATTCTTCCGGGAGGCGAGAGGGAACGACCCCCCCCCTCCCGCCGCCCTCCGGTGCTTCTACCGACTCACTGATACGATCAGTGAGTCGGACACAGGATCCGCCGGCCCCGGATGTTCAGAATAGAGATTTCCGACAGACCAGATGGTCGCCAGAGACTCTATGATCGTTCGGAGGCCGGGCGCGATGTTATGACGTCACGCCCAGCCTCTGTGTTCAAAAAAACGGCACCACGGGAAGCGGAGATCATTTTTTATTTTTTTTTAATTTTAGGCTTCCCAGCCAAGAGGTGAGGTGTGGGGTCTTATTGACCCCATATCTCACTTTAAAGAGGTCCTGTCATGCCATATTCCTATTACAAGGGATGTTTACATTCCTTGTAATAGAAATAAAAGTGATCAAAAACTATTTTTTGGGAAAAAAAGTGTCAAGCTAAAATAAAGTAAAATTAACACTGGAGGAGTCAAAGATTAACCAACAACTGCAGCCGCTGACAGGCTTCCTTACCTTATAAATGCCATGTGAAGTGCTGGTAGAGATGCTGGGACCTAGAACTCTTCTCCTGCCGTTGGTGCCCTGACAAGTGCTGATAGAGATGCTGGGACCAAGAACTCTTCTCCTGCCGTTGGTGCCCTGACAAGTGCTGATAGAGATGCTGGGTCTTAGAGCCCTTCTCCTGCCCTTGGTGCCTTGACATGGGGGATATCTCCACTTAGCAGGTGGATGACAGGTCTGTGTCCACTCCGCTGTGCGGAGTGGACATGAACAGAGTCCTGCTCTCCTCTATGGTGAAATTGGATGAAAACTAACCACTGTCCATTTCCATCCGATGCCATCCGTTACGATCCACCAGACGGATGGAAAATAGGACCACCATCCATCTGTTTTTGGCAGACAGGGTGGAGGCAGGGTCCGATCAGGTCTGCCTGAAAAACCTGACAGGCGGACCTTATTGGACCGTCCGTGTGAAAGGGGCCTTAGGAAGCACAGAGATGTTATATTTCAGCCAGCAATAGTCACACTGTTACTTTTCTGACACATAATGTAGAAATCATACTGATTTTATGCAAAGAACATAACTCCTTCTTATCAGAGGCAATTTAGGATGGAGAGAGCAGGCAGGTTCTGGAAGTCCAAAAAAAAAAGATTTTGTTCCCTCTGGGACAAAGAATGTTTTAAAGGTAATAATCTGCACATATTTCAAAGCATGTTTTATAGACCAGAATTTCAGCAGGTAAAGAGTGAGACCCAATTGTTTTATTTAAGGTGTCATTGTTAGGCCACACTACTTTAGAGTATTTATTCCAAATTTCACAGCTGAGGAAAGGTTAATGTGTTATCCACTTTTAATGATGATGAAGTGCAAAGTCCAAAGCATCCTCCCCATGTTGAGGGCCTGTGGCCTGGTATGGTTCAGGAGGGTGGGGGTCACTCTCTCGTCCCCTCCATTTTCCTGCAGCCTGGCAGGTTGCGTGCCCGGATAAGGGTCACTTTTGATAAATGAGCACTTTTGATTTTTTGTGTTAGCGTCCCATAGAATTTAAGGGTGTTCTGCGGCTTTCGAATTTGCCGTGAACGCTGCATATGGTTCGCTGTTCGGTGAACGGGTGAAGACGCAATGTTCGAGTCGAACTTACGTTCGACTCGAACATCAGGCTCATCCCTACTGGCCATAGTGCAACTGAGGCTCCAAGGCACACACAAATGTGCAGGCGCGGCCCTGCGGGTGCCACCTTGCGGAGATCAGGCACATGAGCAGGTTTGTGCGCATTCGTCAATGATACTGGTGCCAAGTGGCCTATATAAATGCAGCAGGTGCACTAGTTGGTTGATGTCTGATCCTGCAGATCTTCCTGTGTTCCTGTGCCCATTCCTGTTCTTGATTTCTGTGATTGACCCGGCTTGTCCTGACCTCGCTTGAATGCTACCTGACCTGACCTCGGCCTGTCTTTGGATTCCACTTGCCTCTTACTAATCTGCCTGCTCCAGTGTTGCTGCCCTCTGCTTGTACCCTGACCATTCTCCTGCCTGCTGTCCATGCCTGTACCTGACTGTCTGTTGCTGATCTGGGTCATCTGACTAGGTATTCTGTGATCTGTCTGCTCACCACCATACGCCACTCACCTGGTCCTTGCTGGTCATCCACCTGCCACCTATTACCAGTCTTCACTGCACCTGTGACCGGTCACCTGTCTGCCAGTCCTCTGCCAGCCTGCTGTCTGCCAAGACCTGCTGATCCTGCTGCCATGCATTGTGTTGGCCACCTGATCTGTTCCTGGAGAAGCACCTGCTGTTTCATCCATGCAATCTGCTGGACAATCCATAGGCACTCGTACCACACTGTGCTCTCGTGGCCACTGTCTCACTACCAGTGGTCCCTAAGAGGGAGATGTAAAAAAGACCTTCCTCTGCATGTCAGGCTCTTCCACAAGATACTTGACACCTCTGCTGCATGTGTAGCCACCGCAGCATGACCAAAAAAGAAAATCCCAATTGCTACCAACCCTCTCCGCACCTTAGTGTTGTCCAATACTTCCTCCTCGGTCTGGTGCCATAGGCAGGACAGAAAAAATCTTGGTTTTCTGCTCATTCCCTGCGATCTGGCCTGTCATTTACACCTTCTTCCCCAGGGGGGCGCACCATTAGTGCTCAAGAATGGACCAGTCAACAAAGATTTCCTTATCTGTGTCTTCTTAGGCACAGCCCACAAAAGTCCCACAAAAGTTACTTTTCTTGAAAGGTCTAAAATACCCATAGGTTCCCATATGTAAACTTATTGTTCATGATTAAAGAGGTAGTCGCTTCTTTCTTCTGCTTCTGGCCATACCAACACCAACAACATAAAACACACACAATCAAGCACCCGACCTATGAAAACAAAAAAAATATATTTTGGCCAAAGACATTGGGTTTGGCTCTACAAAGCATTGCCAATGCCCTACGGCGAATCTCTCTGGTTTTTATACCATAGATGATCGGGTTCATCATCGGTGGGACAAGAATATAGAGGTTGGCGAAGATGATGTGGAACTCTTGAGAAATGTGTCTGTGAGCTATGAAGCTAAAAAATGCCGGTATGTAGAAAAGAACGATGACACAGGTGTGGCACATGCATGTATTGAAGGCTTTGGAACGAGCCTGGGAGGATGAGAGTCTCAGAACCACTATGATAATAGCATCATAGGAAATTATAATAAGGACCATGTCCACACCAATAGTACAGGCGGCTACAACCAGTCCAGCCACCACATTCACCATTATGTTAGATGTCGCCAATCTAGCCACAGACATGTGCTCACAGTAGGTGTGTTCTATGACATTGCTTCGCTGGAATGGTAATCTGTTGAGAAGAAAAACAAAGGGTGTGACTATGCAGAAGCTTCTGAAAAGGGCCACCATGGCCGTCTTCTGTACAAAGTTGTTGGAGACAGTTGTAGTATAAGTTAAAGGGTGACAGATGGCAGAGTAACGGTCGTAGGCCATGGACAGCAGTATGGCGGATTCAGTACAAAAAGCAAAATGAATGAAGAATACTTGAGTGAGGCATCCAATGAAAGAGATCTCATGATTACCAAACCAGAAGATGCTGAGGGTCTTGGGTACGGTGGTGGAGCTCAAGAGGACATCGCTGGTTGACAACATCATGAGGAAGATATACATGGGTTGGTGGAGACTCTTGTTGGACGAGATGATCAAGATCAAGGTGGAGTTTCCCAGAAGTGACAGAACATACATGATGCAGAAGGGGATGGAGATCAGGAGATGTGAGTCCTCAAGGCCAGGAATTCCCATCAGGAGGAAATAATCAGGGTGGAAACTGGTGGAATTTGACATTTCAGCAAAACTAGATTTTCTAAGATTCCAAACTACTCGAGTTACCTTTGGTTAAGAAAGACATCAACAGTTAAAACAATTGTGCAAAATGGAGTTATTAATGAGAAACACGACAAAATTGTATTTATTCCGAGTGCAGCAGGGATTGGTACATCACTGGTTCCTCTCTTTATGTTTTGTGGGAGTCTTCTGATTGTAGACATTCCCCCATTTCCTGCCAGGACAGAAAGTAATAGGAGGCATATCAACAGAGAGAAAAAAACAAGTTGACTGGGGAAGGATTAGAACCTCGGAATGTGTTTTAAATATGACCTCCAGCCTTCCCTTCAGTCTTGCACAGCTGTACTAGCTCCCAGGGGCGGACTGACAACTCTTTGGGCCCCCAGGTTTAAAGATGGCCACCTCACGGCAGCCATCTTTCTGATGCAACATTAATGCGGCAGGGCCTCGTGGAAGGGCACCTAGCTTGGCGACATGCAGAGTGGCAGGAGACTTAAAGCTGGGGATCCATTAAAGGTATCTGGAACCTCTCATGGGCAGTGCCACCTTAACAGCATCATGGGCCCCTGGGGCCCCTACCAGGGTGAAGGTGACCTGCGACATGCATAGCCACGGTACACAATGGGTGTGGCTAAATAATGGCATATATTGGGAGTGGTTTGGAACAAAGCCCTCCAGCACAGTAAAGTCACCACTGAGAGGGTTAACAGGTTCCCCCTATGTCTTCCAGGTTCGCAAGCTCCGGCTATGTGATTGGCCAGAGCCGCGATGATGTCACTCCCAGGCATGCACGTGGGAACCGCCATTTCCGGCAAGGGCTCTGAAGGTCCAGCACTGTAAGCCGTATCTTCAGAGCTCATGCGCCGATTATGTCACCAGCTGCATGAACTCTGAATATCTCCTAAACTGTAAAAGTTTAGGAGATATTCACAGTACCTACAGGTAAGCCCTGTTATAGGCTGAACTGTAGGTACAAGTGGTAGTATAGAGTTTACCACCACTTTAAGTCAGATTTTTTACATTTTTTTTTCATTTTTTAATTTATTTATACTAATTGTTAATTTTATATTTTTTTTCACAACTCGGGGGGGGGGGCTTTGGTGAGATATCTGGGGTCTAAAGAGATCCCCTGAAGTCTCACTTTTGAGACAGAGACAGGTACTGAGGACAGAGATTCCACAGTACCTTTCTCTGCAGCTTCAGTTGCACTGAAAATGAATGATCAGAAGACAGAGGCTACTGCTGAAGTTTTCCGATTCTTTACCGTCCCCGGTTGGTGAGAATACTGCTCCGGTACTTGTTTTAGCTATTAATTGTGGTCCCTGGTAATAAGGTGGTTGGTCCCTTAGTGGCCACAGCTTCCCCTCTACCTCTGACCATGACAGGTTCTCTGGCCGGCAGAACCGTCACTTCTGGTTGGACTGCAAGCAAACTCCGGCCTAGCAGCCCGGGGCAGCACAACACACGTCCACCTAATCAGCCATCCAGGTGGCACAGAACACCGATCACTTGACCTCACCCAAATATATAGGTTCTCCCAGTAGGACAGGGGATGCAAGAAAACCCCTGCCCATTGGTTGAGATACCCCATATACTCATAATCTGACCTTGCTTTGCCCTTCTCTTATCTAATGTCAACAGGTACCCGACCATCTAGTGGCAGAAGAGAGAAGTGCAGCAATTCCAGACTTAGGGTGGAGTCAATTGATCCCTAACAATGGGCCAAGGCAAATACACCTGGCAGGTAAATTTAGGAGCAACCCTGCCTGAAAATCAGGGTGCTACATGTGAAAAACATGCCCATGCTTGGTTGCACCTGCAGTTGTGAACCAAGCCTAACTGTTAGGCCCCTTTCACATGGGACATGTCCGTTTTTGATGGGCCCCACTTTGCTCTGCTGATCCCTGCTGAGCAAGCGGATGACAGGTCCAGTGCCCGCTCACTGTGCTGAGACAGGTCTGTCAGATCTCTGTTCTCCTCTATGGGGAGATTGGATGAAAATGGACCACCTGTCCGTTTTCATCTGATCCCATTCGATCCGATAGGCAGATGGAAAATAGGGTCACCATCCATCTGGATTTGGTGGACATCCACCACTCCATAGGGGAGACTGGAGGGTCCAATCAGGTCCGCCTGAAAAGCTGACAGGCAGACCTGATCAGAAAGCCCGTGTGAAAGGGCTCCCATCACAAGGCACTGAAGGGGGGATCTGACTGAGGGGAACACAGAGCGAGTGTGCAGGAGAACATTGAGGGTTGAGACAGAACGAAGACTCTGAACTCCTAAACACATAAACCGCTGGGCAGTATGTGTATTTAGAAGCAATGACACTGCTACTGACAAACCCCGGGATTGAGCTGTAATGGAACACCTTCTTAAGGAGTGTCCCTGCTCACGGGGCCCCCTACTGGCCTTGGGGCCATCGGGCAGTGCCCAAGTGCCCTAATGCTTAGTCCGCCCCTGCCAGCTCCTCTCCTGGACTGTTCCTGGACAGTTCTCTCAATCAGAGGCTCAACATCACATGTGGGTTCTACCCAGGATTATCTGTAGCCAAATATAACCTGTCCAGGAATGTCTGTTTGTATCTCTCTATCTCCTGTCTGATCAATGTTTATAAACAATGTTACTTTGTATCTCTCTATCTCCTGTCTGATCAATGTTTATAAACAATGTTACTTTGTATCTCTCTATCTCCCGTCTGATCAAAGTTTATAAACAATGTTACTTTGTATCTCTCTATCTCCCGTCTGATCAATGTTTATAAACAATGTTATTTTGTATCTCTCTATCTCCCGTCTAATCAATGTTTATAAACAATGTTACTTTGTATCTCTCTATCTCCTGTCTGATCAAAGTTTATAAACAATGTTACTTTGTATCTCTGTCTCTGCAGTACATCTGGTATCCATGACTGGTTATTTTTATTTGGGGCGTCACAGTGGTGTAGTGGGTAGCACTTTCACCTAGCAGCTAAAAGGGTCGCTGGTTCAAATCCCGACCACGACACCACCTGTCTGGTGTTTGCATGTTCTCCCTGCACCTGTGTGGGTTTCCTCCCACACAGACTTGCTGGTAGGTTAATTGTCTCCTGTCTAAATTGTCCCTATTACGTTTGAATGTGAGTTCGGGACATTAGATTGTAAGCTCCTTGGGGGCGGGGACTGATGTGAATGTACAATGTTGATGTAAAGTGACAGCGCTATACAAGTACCTGAAATAAATAAAAATATGTGATATTTGCTTGGCGGAGAAGTTTTGTGTTGATGACTTTGTTGTCCTCCTTATTGTTAGTTATGTTCTGAACTGATCAGCTGACTTTTTGTCACATGGTGGGACGTCCTTGTCGTGGCCAAGACATGCATACAAATAGGGAAAATGTTGTTAATATTTCAAATATAAATCAATATATTTTCAGATGTTAGATAAATACAAATCCGGTGTCAATTGAAAGGGAAATCTATTTATTTTAATGAGCTGCCAATCACCATACAGACCAAAGACATCTTTCCAGATGCAGCGCCCCCCAATGGACAGTAATATAATATCCTGCTACAAATGTGTGTTGGCGGGTCGCTGTCTCAATGGGGTTGGGATGTCTTTAGAAATGAATAGAATGTTCTGTGACAGATGGGTGTGAATGGACCCTGAACTCCAAATACTATTTCTTATCACACCGGGAGAAGCCTGAAATCTGACCTGACTGTGATCAGGAAGAGGGAGGTTTTCATTGGCTGATGGTGATGGAGGGGTCCAGGTTGTCTCTTACCAGGAGCCGGTCTGAAGGACGAGGCAGAGACGAGGTCTCGTGTTTGTGTGAATCCAGAATGAAAACCATCATTTATATAAAGCAGATTCTGCTGGTCTCATGATGGAGCACCCCCCGGGGGAGAGGAGGTCCCCTTACACTTCTCTTATATTAATAATAATAATTGACTCCCAGAACACTTTATTATCAGGTTTAAAAAAAAGTTAAATATCCTTCAAGTTGATCCAGAAGAAGGCAAACGGAAAAACTGATACCCCACTTATATTTACTAGCATTATGGTCCCAGACCCCAAAACACTGGTAAACCCGCCCACTAGTGGTGGTGGATGGTGGGATTTTTTTTTTTTGAGGAGGGGGTGGTGGTGGCAATCCATCTTCCGCCACCCCCCCAGTTGGTTGGGTCCGCATTTCCCCATCTGGGTCTCGGGCATCCTCCAGACAGCGGGCGGCACCCTATGTCTCCTTCTTCCTCTGCTTCATGGTGGTGTGGCTTCCTCTTCATCTCCTCCCTCCTCCTCCTCAGTGGCCAATAGGTACGCTTCTTCTCTTGGCCAATCAGATGTCAGGACCTGCTTCCTTACCTGGAATTGGCCAGGAGGAGAATCAGAAAGACAATAGCCAATATCCCAACTGGGTGGGCTCAGGGTGCAGTCCTCAGCGATATCAAAGATATCACAGATAACAAAGTGATCACAGATAAAATGCGGGGCAATGTAGAGAGTGATAAGCCAATCCCTACGCGTTTAGACCAATGGGTCTTCAACAGGGGCATGTGCGTCCGGCACCCCGCATTGAGATTAGGGGCCGGGCGTATGGATTAGACCTGCTCCCATATGGATGGGCCATTGATGCCACCCGCAGTCCACGTTTCATCATAAACAGACACCCACCTGTTATAGTGGCCTTGACTTAGTTTACATTGTGTCTCCCGGCTGCTGGCAATATAATAGAAGGCATTTTCTGTGCCAGAACACACTGACACTGTGTATCGGCACCTCCTGACTCTCCAATCAGCTGGTATCATTCCAGACAGTAGACTGTCAGTAAAAATTAGGAACAATGGTCTGGCAATTACTTGACTGAGTTCCCTAAGTACCCTCGGATGCAAGCCATCTGGTCCCGGTGATTTATTAAATGTTAAGTTTCTCAAGTCTAATTCTGTCCTCTGTTAACCATGGAGGTGCTTCCTGTGTTGTGTCATGAGGATAAACACTGCAGTTTTGGTTACTGAAGCCCCCCGATTCACTCGTGAAGACTGAGGAGCAGAATAAATTTAATACCTTCGCCATCTCCTCATCCTTTGTAACCAGATGTCCTTCCTCATTCTTTATGGGGCCAGTGTGGCTGTGTATCGGCACCTCCTGGCACTGGTCCTGTACTGACCAGTGATATACATGTAGCACCCTGATGTTTAGGCAGGGTTGCTTTTAAATTTATCTGCCAAGTGATAGTTGTCTTCGCCAATTGCTAGGGGGGTCAACTGACTTTGCCGTAATTCTGGAATTGCTGCACTTCTCTATTCTGTCACTAGATGGCCAGGTACCTGGCGACATTAGATAAGACAAGGGCATTGCAAGGACAGGTTATGAGTATATGGGGTATCTCAGCCAATGAGCCTATTTATTCGGGTGGAGTCAGGTGATCGGGGTTCTGTGCCACCTGGATGGCTGTCTGGGTGGACGTGTGTCGTATTCCCCCGGGCTGCTAAGCCAGAGCCTGAGGCCTATCCCGGGGGCGTCTGGCTGCTAGGCTGTCTGAGGGCCTATCCAGAAGAAAGAGAGCAGCGCAGGGTTGAGATTGCGGCTTGCAGTCCAACCAGAAGTGACGGTTCTGCAGGCTTGAGAACCTGTTGTGGTTGGAGGTAGAGGGGAAGCTGTCACCACTAAGGGACCATCCACCTTATTACCAGGAACCACAGTGGGTATCTGAAGCAAGTACCGGAGCAGTATTCTCACCAACCGGGGACGGTGAAGAATCTGGAAACTTCAGCAGGTGTCAAGCCAGGGACCCAACCAGCGGGGGTGATGCTTAAAAAGCAGTTTTCTGTGCCAAGCCAGGGACCGAGCAGGCCAGTGAGGTGATGCCTGAGGAGTATCTGTGAATGTCAAGCTAGGGAACGAGCAGGGAAGATGCTTAAGGAAGATACCGAGAAGGTTGGAAGAGCTCAGGAGATCCAGTGGCAGTGGATCAGCAAGTCTAGTGCGAGAGACTGGGAGCTCAGTGGAGTGAAGGTCTACAAGAGGAGACTGTAAAGTGACTAAAGAAGTTTGTATTAGAAACTGTTACAAAGACCGTTGCCATAGGAGACAGCGATCCTTCACATGCAGATGTGGTGTCTTACTGGATGCCTTTCCCTGCATGGCTGTCTACCTGTAGAAGTCTCAGAGTCTGCCAATTAACATTGCAACCACTTAAGGGTATCCTGGCCCTTACCCTCTCTTCCACAGTTCTGTTTAAGAGAAAAGAAATCTCTTTGCATTCAAGAAGTGTCTGGCACCCATGAATCTACCTTTAATTACACCCACCATGCCTTGTAACCCACTCTACATAAAGGATGTCAGCTGTCTCTAACTCTGAAGGTCACCATTAGGTCTCTGGGGACCCGGCACCTTGCTACATACACAATGGGGGGGTACTGTGTATCGGCTATCCTTCATCTTTAACCTGCAAAGAATGGTAAACAATACAAACGTCGCGTACATTGGTAAGTTTTCACTGACATTCCACAAAACCAACAACAATGTAACTCTTACTTTCACGTTCCTACAAAATTACAACAGCCGCAATGCGCAGGAGGGACGCCACGGTGGGTTCTAACAAATTGCTACATACAAACAAAGACTAAAACATGAGACAAACATTTAGATACCAATGCGACAGAGATATTTCGTAGTTTCCAAAACAAAAATTAAAACAAAACAACCAGACGGAATGCTGCCTTCACTCTTTTAATAATAGAAAAAAAATTACAATGGGAAAAACACGAGAGCAGCTTGAAAACCTTGCATGGACCAGCCACACAAAGTTGAAAAACAGGCGTGAGAATTTTAACCACACGAGCGTGTACTACACATCCATCAACCCACTCAATCATTACAGATTTCTGAAGCCACAGCTGAGCTACATCTAAGGTCTTTGCTGTCCAGATCCTGGGTTTAAACTCAGTTACGAATTTCTCCCACCTCCAGGCGTCAAATGTCCCCATCCAGAGGGGTACCCCAAGTAGTATCCTTGGACCACCTATGCCATTCCTTAAGTGGGTTTAATGGCCTTTGCCCCAAAACTAGACTTCATGTACTGTGCAGCCATCTGACTGTGGGAAGCCTCGCATTCCTTCCCTTGCATGGACTGCCCATGGCGATTCGAATCGGCTTATAGTCTTACACCTGCGTCCAGGGAAACCCTTGCACCTATTTAGGAGAGCACCGCCCTGTGCCTTCTTCTGTGGTGGAATGATGGACTACAACCACTATAGTTACAACAGGAGTAGCTGGTAAGGAATTTTCAGATTCGATATGAGAAAATTTCACAATGTTTAGATCTCTCAATCAATGTGTCCCCAATAACTGCATGCAATTTCAAATTAATAATTTCTAAGACTTGCACTCGGTTACATAGGTTTTCATGCCACTACAAGCTGTACATCCCTTGTGTTATATCTGGTCCAGTCCCCCAACTAGAAACCCAAACCGAGGAGTTATTTAACTCTATGGCTTGTTGTCCCAACATTTTTGGCACAGAACTACAGAGTACCACTCTTTTACACTGCAATACCCGTAATAACAACCAACTATTAACTATGCCAAACGATCACCCCCCGAATTATGTCTCTACCCCTCACAGTAAATGCATACACAAGCGCATTGCGCTGTACAACCGTCGCCATTGCGCTGTACAACCGTCGCCAGACTAAACTGCACAGCAAACGTATGCCCGCTTTCGCTACAGAACAATGTGGTTTCTCTCTGTACCTAGATATTATAACAATAATGTGGATGCCTCCCGTTTACTCTCTACCCAAAACTGTATTACAGTATAAAACTGCAAAAAAAATGGAATTAAATTTAAAAATCAAAGTGATTTCCATTGTCCTTCCAAATACAAGTCCCTTTGTCCACATGCTTGTTTCAAAAGACCCCAAGCCCCTCCCACCATCTTCCTGTTGATACATCACATCCTGCAAAGAACTTCCTGTTGCATACGTCACATCCTGCAAAGAACTTCCTGTTGCATACATCACATCCTGCAAAGAACTTCCTGTTGCATACGTCACATCCTGCAAAGAACTTCCTGTTGCATACGTCACATCCTGCAAAGAACTTCCTGTTGCATACGTCACATCCTGCAAAGAACTTCCTGTTGCATACATCACATCCTGCAAAGAACTTCCTGTTGATACATCACATGCTGCATAGAACTTCCTTTTCTCTGATGATCTCTAAAAGCCCATCTAACTTCTTTATTCACATAACAATTGACAGGAAGGGGGATGGGGGAGGAGAAACCTGGCTTCCCTGAACTTCATATTATATCTATTACACAAAAAAATAGCTATGGCTACCCCCTCTGGACTTCATAACATCATATAGGAAACTTCAACATCTCTAAAAGCCATTTGTCTAGGAAAAGGGCGAAAAAAAACCCCCAAATTGCAAATGGGAGGGAACCCCCCTCGACCCCCATATCCCCTGGGCAGTCAGACCACAAGTTTTGAGACTGAAATACCACACAACAACAACGCAACTAAAGCCAAAGACTGAAACTCCTGCAAAAAGATAGCTCACTCTCACTAAATGCTGAAACCTGGCGCAAAAGCAGAGCAATTCCACCCAAAACCAAAACACAGCAGACAAGAAATGGCAATTGCAACAAACGAAAATTAGACCACCACAAAATGGTGGATGAAATCCAGACTACAGAAAAATGGCAGACGAAAGTGGGACCACGACACTTTCTGGACTACAGCAAAATGGCCGGGAGAAACTGGAACCACGACAGAATGGTGGCATGAACACATGAAATGCAGTCACTGATCCCACCAAAACCAGCACAAACCATAATTTCTTCACTTGAAAATCAAAATTTCTCCCCACAAAAACTGACTACACAATTGAGACACCAAATGAACATTTAACCGTAGACAAACACTTTAGGCTACATCAACTAGGGCCAATAGGAGGACTAAAACACAGGCTATGCAACCAAACAACACATTTAAAAATGCCAAAGTTACATAAAACACAAAATAATAATCATTGGTATCAGTTGGAGGAATAGTGTCCCATCATTGGTATCAGTGGAAGGAATAGTGCCCCATCATTGGTATCAGTGGGAGGAATAGTGTCCCATCATTGGTATCAGTGGGAGGAATAGTGTCCCATCATTGGTATCAGTGGAAGGAATAGTGCCCCATCATTGGTATCAGTGGGAGGAATAGTGTCCCATCATTGGTATCAGTGGGAGGAATAGTGTCCCATCATTGGTGTCAGTGGGAGGAATAGTGCCCCATCATTGGTATCAGTGGGAGGAATAGTGTCCCATCATTGGTGTCAGTTGGAGGAATAGTGTCCCATCATTGGTGTCAGTGGGAGGAATAGTGCCCCATCATTGGTGTCAGTGGGAGGAATAGTGCCCCATCATTGGTATCAGTGGGAGGAATAGTGTCCCATCATTGGTATCACTGGGAGGAATAGTGTCCCATCATTGGTGTCAGTGGGAGGAATAGTGTCCCATCATTGGTGTCAGTGGGAGGAATAGTGCCCCATCATTGGTGTCAGTGGGGAGAATAGTGCCCCATCATTGGTGTCGGTGGGAGGAATAGTGTCCCATCATTGGTGTCAGTGGGAGGAATAGTGCCCCATCATTGGTGTCAGTGGGAGGAATAGTGTCCCATCATTGGTGTCAGTGGGAGGAATAGTGCCCCATCATTGGTGTCAGTGGGAGGAATAGTGTCCCATCATTGGTGTCAGTGGGAGGAATAGTGCCCCATCATTGGTGTCAGTGGGAGGAATAGTGCCCCATCATTGGTGTCAGTGGGAGGAATAGTGTCCCATCATTGGTGTCGGTGGGAGGAATAGTGTCCCATCATTGGTGTCAGTTGGAGGAATAGTGCCCCATCACTGGTGTCAGTGGGAGGAATAGTGACCCATCATTGTTGTCAGTGGGAGGAATAGTGTCCCATCATTGGTGTCAGTGGGAGGAATAGTGTCCCATCATTAGTGTCAGTGGGAGGAATAGTGCCCCATCATTCGTATCAGTGGAAGGAATAGTGTCCCATCATTGGTGTCAGTGGGAGGAATAGTGTCCCATCATTGGTATCAGTGGGAGGAATAGTGCCCCATCATTGGTATCAGTGGAAGGAATAGTGTCCCATCATTGGTGTCAGTGGGAGGAATAGTGTCCCATCATTGGTATCAGTGGGAGGAATAGTGCCCCATCATTGGTATCAGTGGGGAGAATAGTGCCCCATCATTGGTGTCGGTGGGAGGAATAGTGTCCCATCATTGGTGTCAGTGGGAGGAATAGTGCCCCATCATTGGTGTCAGTGGGAGGAATAGTGTCCCATCATTGGTGTCAGTGGGAGGAATAGTGCCCCATCATTGGTGTCAGTGGGAGGAATAGTGTCCCATCATTGGTGTCAGTGGGAGGAATAGTGCCCCATCATTGGTGTCAGTGGGAGGAATAGTGCCCCATCATTGGTGTCAGTGGGAGGAATAGTGTCCCATCATTGGTGTCGGTGGGAGGAATAGTGTCCCATCATTGGTGTCAGTTGGAGGAATAGTGCCCCATCACTGGTGTCAGTGGGAGGAATAGTGACCCATCATTGTTGTCAGTGGGAGGAATAGTGTCCCATCATTGGTGTCAGTGGGAGGAATAGTGCCCCATCATTGGTGTCAGTGGGAGGAATAGTGTCCCATCATTGGTGTCAGTGGGAGGAATAGTGCCCCATCATTGGTGTCAGTGGGAGGAATAGTGTCCCATCATTGGTGTCAGTGGGAGGAATAGTGCCCCATCATTGGTGTCAGTGGGAGGAATAGTGCCCCATCATTGGTGTCAGTGGGAGGAATAGTGTCCCATCATTGGTGTCGGTGGGAGGAATAGTGTCCCATCATTGGTGTCAGTTGGAGGAATAGTGCCCCATCACTGGTGTCAGTGGGAGGAATAGTGACCCATCATTGTTGTCAGTGGGAGGAATAGTGCCCCATCATTGGTGTCAGTGGGAGGAATAG
Source organism: Aquarana catesbeiana (assembly GCA_037953035.1). Classification (NCBI taxonomy): domain Eukaryota; kingdom Metazoa; phylum Chordata; class Amphibia; order Anura; family Ranidae; genus Aquarana; species Aquarana catesbeiana. The sequence goes on from JBBHAA010002414.1 coordinate 338,893, forward strand.
TGTCCCATCATTAGTGTCAGTGGGAGGAATAGTGCCCCATCATTCGTATCAGTGGAAGGAATAGTGTCCCATCATTGGTGTCAGTGGGAGGAATAGTGTCCCATCATTGGTATCAGTGGGAGGAATAGTGCCCCATCATTGGTATCAGTGGAAGGAATAGTGTCCCATCATTGGTGTCAGTGGGAGGAATAGTGTCCCATCATTGGTATCAGTGGGAGGAATAGTGCCCCATCATTGGTATCAGTGGAAGGAATAGTGTCCCATCATTGGTGTCAGTGGGAGGAATAGTGCCCCATCATTGGTATCAGTGGGAGGAATAGTGTCCCATCATTGGTGTCAGTGGGAGGAATAGTGCCCATCATTGGTGTCAGTGGGAGGAATAGTGCCCCATCATTGGTATCAGTGGGGAGAATAGTGCCCCATCATTGGTGCCAGTGAGAAGAATAACGCCTGTACTTTTTATCTGCTGAGGTTCTATGTCAGGGAGATTGGGCAGACCTGACCTGGGACAAACAATCACAATGTCTTTTTCTCTCACCCTTCTCACCCCATATACATAAACAATTGCAGACATTTCATACAGACTTCTACAACCTTTTGGATATTCCACAATTCCAGAAGGAGAGAGCAGGAAGAGAGATATTTTTTAAGTTTGAAGACTGAAAAATGGAACATTTTTGAAAGACACCTTTTACATTTTTATTATATAGGCCACAATTTGAGGAAGGAGGCAGAGAAATCTGATTGCACCTTTAAATCTATAATTCATGTCTTAATTAGAAGACTAAAGAAGGAAACATTTTGACACATCACAGTTATTTAGCGTCCAAAAACATAAATGGTGTCTTTTTTGTACACTGATGATAGAAATAGCATACAGGTTTGCATCACAGCTAAAAAGCCTGTTTGAGCAGATGGACATTTCTGAGAGACTGAACAGGCACTGATAGGGATGAGCCGAACACCCCCCGGTTCGGTTTGCACCAGAACCTGCGAACGGACCGAAAGTTCGCACGAACGTTAGAACCCCATTGACGTCTATGGGACTCGAACGTTCGAAATCAAAAGTGCTCATTTTAAAAACTAATTTGCATGATATTGTCCTAAAAAGGGTTTGGGGACCCGGGTCCTACCCCAGGGGACATATATCAATGCAAAAAAAAAGTTTTAAAAACGGCCGTTTTTTCGGGAGCAGTGATTTTAATGATGCTTAAAGTAAAAAAAAAAAAAGTGAAATATTCCTTTAAATATCGTACCTGAGGGGTGTCTATAGTATGCCTGTAAAGTGACGCGTGTTTCCCGTGTTTAGAACAGTCCCTGCACCAAATGTCATTTTTAAAGGAAAAAATCTCATTTAAAACTGCTTGCGGGTTTAATGTCATGTCGGGTCCTGGCAATATGGATGAAAATCAGTGAGACAAACGGCATGGGTACCCCCCAGTCCATTACCAGGCCCTTTGGGTCTTGTATGGATATTAAGGGGAACCCCGCACCCAAATTAAAATAAGGAAAGGTGTGGGGCCACCAGGCCCTATATACTCTGAACAGCAGTATACAGGCAGTGCAAACAAGACAGGGACTGTAGGTTTGTTGTTAAGTAGAATCTCTTTGTAATTTTGAAAGGGTACATTTTTAACGTGTTTAGCTCCAGCCAAAAAATCTTTTTTAAGCTTTTTGGAAAACATAGGGAAGGGTTATCACCCCTGTGACATTTGTTTTACTGTCTTTCCTCCTCTTCAGAAGATTTCACCTCACTTTTTGTCCCAATGGATTGGAAAGCATCAGTGGAAAGGAGAAATGTTTTTCCCATATTAACTCTTACAGGAGAGAATTTCCCTTCCTAGGGGTAGATTTCATCTCACTTCCTGTTGTCTCCTTCCATTTGCAAGTAGGAGTCGTTTGTAAGTTGGATGTTTGAAAGTAGGGTCCTGCCCTATATACTCAGCAGAAATTTGGGCCTTAGGTGTTGTTGTGGCCACAACACTGTAAGCCCTCACAGGGCCCGGCTGTGAAATATTAGATCAAGAATTGTAATTACATGCCCCTGTTGAACAGGAGCTGAAAAATTAGGCCTTAGGCACTGGTGCTGGTGCCACAACACTGCAACCCCTCACAGACACTCTAGTTGGAACGCAGGAACGAGCCCTGCTGCAAAGTATTGCATCAAAAATTGTAATTACACACCCCTGTTAAACAAGGGCTGAAAAATTGGGCCTTAGGCACTGGTGCTGGTGCCACAACACTGCAACCCCTCACAGACACTCTAGTTGTAACGCAGGAACGAGCCCTGCTGCAAAGTATTGCATCAAAAATTGTAATTACACGCCCCTGTTAAACAGGTGCAGAAAAAATGGGCCTTAGGCACTGGTGCTGGTGCCACAACACTGCAACCCCTCACAGACACTCTAGTTGGAATGCAGGAACGAGCCCTGCTGCAAAGTATTACATCAAAAATTGTAATTACACGCCCCTGTTAAACAGGGGCTGAAAAATTGTGCCTTAGGCACTGGTGGTGGCGCCCAGAACCAAAAATGTTCTTACAAGCTATCAGCGTGATGATTGAGGAGGAAGAGGATAATTACTCAGGGATAGTCACTCAGCATCAGCATAGGCAGTCTTTGAAGGGATCTGAGATTTAAAAAAAAATTATTCGGTTACATCAGCATCAGGTGCTTGGTAGCTGGTGGTGATCCAAGACTGATTCATTTTTATGAAGGTCAGTCGATCGACCGAGTCAGTGGACAGACGCACCCTGTGATCGGTTACCACGCTTCCAGCAGCACTGAATGTGCGTTCCGAAAGAACGCTGGATGCAGGACAGGCCAGTAGCTCAATTGCATACTGTGCAAGCTCTGGCCAGTGATCCATCCTCAAGACCCAGTAACCCAGAGGATTTTCGGTGGGAAAGGTGTCCAAGTCTGATCTTGCCCCTAGGTATTCCTGCACCATGTAAAACAGACGCTGGCGATGGTTGCTGGAACCGATCATACCTTGGGGCTGCGGACCAAAAAATTGTCTGAACGCATCGGTCAGACGGCCACCTTCTCCACCGCTCCTTCTTTGACTGACCGAAGCCTCAGCAACACGTTGTCCAGAAACAGGAGTTTGTAACCTCCCAGTCTCTGGGAACGCGTTGCACAGACCTTTCTGCAAGGCCTCCCGAAGATGTTTCATCCTCTGCTCCCTCTGCGATGGCAAGATAAGGTCCGCAACCTTACCCTTGTAACGTGGATCAAGGAGGGTTGCCAGCCAGTATTGGTCCTTCTCCTTGATACCACGAATACGAGGATCCTTACGCAGGCTTTGCAGGATCAGGGAGGCCATGCAGCGTAGGTTTGCTGAGGCATTCGGTCCGGAGTCCTCTGGGTCACTAAGGACGACATGGTCCGCAGCCACCTCCTCCCAGCCACGTACAAGTCCATGTGTTTCTTGGGACTGATCCCTTAAAGACTGCTGCTGATGCTGAGTGCCAGGCTCCACCTCCATACTGACACAATCTTCCTCCTCCTCCTCCTCCTCCTCGTCCTCTTCCTGTGTGATCGGCGGGCACGCAGGAACACTGTCTGGATAAAGGGGGCCTTGAGAGCTAAGGAAGTCCTCTTCTTCCTGCCTCTGTTCTGCCTCAAGTGCCCTGTCCATTATTCCACGCAGCGTGTGCTCCAACAGGTGGACAAGGGGGACAGTGTCACTGATGCATGCACTGTCACTGCTCACCATCCTCGTGGCCTCCTCAAATGGTGACAGGACAGTGCATGCATCCCTGATCATGGCCCACTGGCGTGGGGAAAAAAAACCAAGCTCCCCTGACCCTGTCCTGGTGCCATAGTCGCACAGGTACTCATTGATGGCCCTCTGCTGTGTGTGCAGCCGCTGCAGCATGGCCAACGTTGAGTTCCACCTGGTGGGCATGTCACAGATTAGGCGGTTCTTGGGCAGGTTAAACTCCTTTTGGAGGTCCGTCAGCCGAGCACTGGCATTATATGACCGGCGGAAATGCACACAGACTTTCCTGGCCTGCCTCAGGACATCCTGTAAGCCCGGGTACCTGCCCAAGAACCGCTGCACCACCAAGTTAAGGACGTGAGCCAAACAGGGCACATGGGTCATTTGTCCCTGTCGGAGGGCAGAGAGGAGGTTGGTGCCATTGTCGCAAACCACCATTCCTGCCTTAAGTTGGCGTGGCGTCAACCACCTCTGAACCTGCCCCTGCAGAGCTGACAGAACCTCTGCCCCAGTGTGGCTCCTGTCCCCCAAGCACACCAGCTCAAGCACCGCATGGTATCTTTTGGCCTGCGTACTTGCGTAGCCCCTTGAACGACTACAGAGCACCGCTGGTTCCGAGGAAGAGGCCATGGAGGAAGAAGAAGAGGAGGGGGAGGAGGAGAGAGGTGTGTCACAATCATTAGCATTTTGGAGGCGTGGTGGCGGAACAACCTCCAACACTACTGCACCTTGTCCTGCATCCTTCCCAGCTGCCAGCAGAGTCACCCAATGCGCCGTGAAACTTAGGTAACGTCCCTGTCCATGCCTGCTGGACCATGAGTCAGCGGTAATATGCACCTTACCACTGACCGCCCTGTCCAGCGAGGCATGGACATTGCCTTCCACATGCTGGTAGAGAGCCGGAATCGCCTTCCGTGAGAAAAAGTGGCGTTTGGGTACCTGCCACTGAGGAACCGCACATTCCACAAACTCACGGAAGGGGGCAGAGTCTACCAACTGAAAAGGCAGCAGTTGAAGTGCTAGCAATTTTGCCAAGCTAGCATTCAACCGCTGGGCATGTGGATGGCTGGGAGCAAACTTCTTTCGGCGGTGCAGCAGCTGGGGCAGGGAAATTTGCCTGGTACAATCTGACGTCGGTGTGCCAAAATCAGATTGCCCACACGTACTTGGCTGTGACACACCTAATTCTACACCTTCATTCCTCTCAGTGCAGGTCTCAGAGAGGACTGGAGGTCTAGTGGGGTTGGAAATCTCAGCTGATGAGGAGCAAGGAGAGGTCCTTTTTGTTCTTTGGTGTGGGTCTTTTAGATACGCTTGCCAACGAACTGCATGGCAGGTCAACATATGTCTGGTCAAGCATGTGGTACCCAAGCGGGAGATGTTTTGGCCACGCGAGATACGCTTGAGACATATGTTGCAAATAGCAGCGGTGCGATCTGATGCACTCGTCTCAAAAAAGGCCCACACCAAAGAACTTTTTGAATAACGCGCAGAGACTGCAGCGCCCTGCACATGTGGAGCTTTGGGGTGTGATGCAGTCAATGTGCTGCCCTTAGGCTGGCCCCTGGAGGGCATCCTGCCTCGTTGGTGATGTGCCGCCTCCTCCTCCTCCTCCTCCTCCTCCTCTCTCCTATCAGGCACCCACGTTGAGTCAGTGACCTCATCATCCCCTCCCTCCTCATCACTGGAGCAAACCTGGCAGTATGCTGCAGCAGGGGGAGCATGACTGCCAGATTGCTGTCCTTCTTGGGCACCCCCTCTGTCCGTGCTCATGTTACTGCCTTCATCGAGCTCAGTATCATCATCAGAGCCTTCCAAACGCTGGGCATCCTCCTAGAGCATGTACCCAACACTGTGGTCAAACAGTTCGAGGGACTCCTCAGGAGGACATGGTGGGGCTAGGGAAGGAGTCACTGATGACATTGAGCCGAGGGAAGAGGCCGCTGCTTTGCCAGACAAAGTACCCTGGGCATGGGTGAGAGAGGATGAGGAGGATGAGGACGGCTTGGTCATCCACTCGACCAAGTCTTCCGCATGTTGCGGCTCAACATGGCCAGCTGCCGAAAAAAAGGCCAAGCGTGTCCCATGGCCACGTGCTGATGAGGATGCACCGTCTCCACGACCAGCACTAGACACAGAGCCTTCTTGCCCTCTCTTATTGGCTTGTGACTGTCTGCCTCTCCTTCTTGGCCTTCCAGACATACTAATGGCCTGTAGCTGCACTAAGCTGGGATATATATATATATATATATATATATATATATATATATATATATATATGTACTGATACTGCAGCTAGCAAAATCATCTGCCTGCCTGTAGTATGAGAACACCACCAACCTTCTACAGGTAGCTTTAGCTGAACACTGTGAGGTGGACGCACCCCACTAACTTGTAGGTTTAGCAGAACACTGTGAGCAGGACGCACTGCACTAACTGTAAATAGTCTAGCTGCCTGACTGTGGTACTAATAGGATCAAAAGAACACCAGCAATTTTCTTCAGGTAGCTGTATTTACTGTAACAAGACAAGCCTGCCTGTCAGTAAGAAGATAACAGAAACGGATCTAGCTGAACACTGTGAGCAGGACGCACCCCACTAGCTTGTAGGTTTAGCTGAACACTGTGAGGTGGATGCACCCCACTTACTTGTAGGTTTAGCAGAACACTGTGGGCAGGACGCACCCCACTAGCTTGTAGGTTTAGCTGAACACTGTGAGGTGGACGCACCCCACTAACTTGTAGGCTTAGCTGAACACTGTGAGCAGGACGCTCTGCACTAAATGTAAATAGTCTAGCTGCCTGACTGTGGTACCAATAGGATCAAAAGAACACCAGTAATTTTCTTCAGGTAGCTTTATATACTGTAACAAGACAAGCCTGCCTGTCAGTAAGAAGAGAACAGGAACGGATCTAGCTGAACACTGTGAGCAGGACGCACTGCACTAAATGTAAATAGTCTAGAAGATAACAGGAACGGATCTAGCTGAACACTGTGAGCAGGACGCACTGCACTAAATGTAAATAGTCTAGAATTTAACAGGAACAGATCTAGCTGAACACTGTGAGCAGGACGCACTGCACTAAATGTAAATAGTCTAGCTGCCTGACTGTGGTGCTAATAGGATCAAAAGAACACCAGTAATTTTCTTCAAAATGCTGTAACAAGACAAGCCTGCCTGTCAGTAGGAATATAACAGGAACGGATCTAGCTGAACACTGTGAGCAGGACGCACTGCACTAAATGTAAATAGTCTAGAAGATAACAGGAACGGATCTAGCTAAACTGAATACAGTGTATATATATATATATATATATATATGCAACACCTGGGATGCATATATATATATATATATATATATACACAATACACTGTAAGTGCAGCTAACTGACTGACTGTTCTGCCTAATCTATCTAACTCAAATCAAATGACACTGTCTCTCTGTCTATCTCTTTCAACGCCGGAACACACACTACACAGGGCCGCCGTGCAGGCGGCCTTATATAGTGTGGGGCGTGTACTAAATCCCCTGAGCCATAATTGGCCAAAGCCTCCTTGGCTTTGGCCAATTACGGCTCTCTGTTAAGGCGGCGCTGTGATTGGCCAAGCATGCGGGTCATAGTGCATGCTTGGCCAATCATCAGCAAGCAATGCACTGCGATGCCGCAGTGAATTATGGGCCGTGACGCGCCACACGAATTTGGCGCGAACGGCCCATATCGTTCGCAATTCGATGAACGATCGAACAGCCGATGTGGGTTCGACTCGAACATGGGTTCGACTCGAACACGAAGCTCATCCCTAGGCACTGAGCACCGGGAAATAAATATATATTTTTTTGCACACAGAATGGAAGAAGCGTGCAGCTTAATTACGCAGTTAACAAACCGCTGTGGAGAGTTTGCAATTTCTGGAGATATAGAACAGGCGGGCATTTTATGTCAGGGAAATAGTATATCGGTGTCTTTGTTTTGGACCCTGAAGATGGAAAGACCACAATTTATGAGGGAAAGAGTAACCAGATTGGAATCCCCCCCCCAAAAAATGGGTTTCCTGAGTGTGAGGACACATTTTACAGATTTCATTCAAACCTTCTTAAACTTTTTCAGACTGTCCATTATTTATAAGAGAGAGAGAGCAGGCAGATTGCATATTACAATATTTTTTTTTATTTAATGCAGAAAATGGAAAACTGACAGTACTTGCCAACACAGATTAAATACCGTTTTTGGAGAGGCCATTATTTCGGAGGGACAGAGCAGGCAGATTTAATTTTGATTAATTATATTTTACAGACATATGATATAAATATTATACAGATTTCAAATATGGCATCTCAACCTCATTAATTAGAGGCCAGTTTGGAGAAAGAGAGTTGGTTCATTCCTGCCTGAAATTATAAAAAGGGAATTTAGGTTCCCACCGAAAATGTAAATTGGACACATTTTTTAGAACATAATCAAATTCTTTTTGAAAATAAGCAAATATGGAAGCAAAAAATCTCTGTTTATTTCAGACAGCAGATAAAACAGATGTATTTTTAGGACACATTATATACTATAGCTACAGTATTTCACAGATCTGATGCACATTCATGCTTGTTTTTAATAAGAGAAGACAATTTAGGCCCCCTTTCACACCGGGCGCCTCCAATAAACGGAATGCACTTGATAGGCGGGGTATCACATACCTGGTGCTGGAGGCCAATGGGTAGAGAGGGCTTCCCTTGTGGCTAAGTTCTAGACCACCCTGAGGGTGAAAACGGGGGAGAGGTTAGGCCCCTCCTGTTGGACTGTGTGCAGGAGGTTCCAGAGTACAGCTGGTATGCTGGCGTAGAATCCGCAGACAGGTGGCACCCATGAGGTGTTGCAGGACTCGGATAATGCTGAGACTGGAGCATGGTCAGAAGAAAGCCTAGGTCAGGAGCCAGGTGAGTATCAGAGCAGACATGGTCAGAAGGAAGCCTAGGTCTGGAGCCAGGTGGGTATCAGAGCGGACATGGTCAGGTTGATAGCTGAGGTGAGGAGTCAGGTGGGTATCAGAGTGGACGTGGTCAGGTGGATAGCCGAGGTCAAATACAGGAAGCAAACAGGAGACAGGTCAAGGACAAGTTGGGTCGGTAACAGGAGACACAGGAACAGGAATATCATGGAGATAACGCACTGGAGGAGTCAAAGATTAACCAGCAACTGCAGTCAATGACAGGCTTCCTTATAAAGGCCCATGTGGAGTGCTGGTAGAGATGCTGGGTCCTAGAGTCCTTCTCCTCCCTATGCTGGTAGAGATGCTGGGTCCTAGAAACCTTCTCCTGCCGTTGGTGCCCTGACAAGTTCTGGTAGAGATGCTGGGTCTTAGAGCCCTTCTCCTGCCCTTGGTGCCCTGACATGGGGGATATCTCCACTTAGCAGTTGGATGACAGGTCCGTGTCCGCTCCGCTGTGCAGAGCGGACACGGACAGAGTCCTGCTCTCCTCTATGGTGAAATTGGGTGAAAACAGACTGCTGTCCATTTCCTTCTGATGTCATCCGTTACGATCCACCAGATGGATGGAAAATAGGACCACCTTTCATCTGTTTTTGGCGGACAGGAGTGGATCAGGTGGCGGCAGGTGTCAGCGGACACGTGTCTGCTGACACCTGCTGCTCCATAGAGGACAAGGCAGGGTCCAATCAGGTTTGCCTGAAAAACCTGACAGGCGGGCCTGATTGGACCGTCCGTGTGAAAGGGGCCTTAGAAAGCACAGAGATGTTATATTTCAGCCAGCAATAGTCACACTGTTACTTTTCTGACACATAATCTAGAAATCATACTGATTTTATGCAAAGAACATAACTCCTTCTTATCACAGGCAATTTAAGAAGGAGAGAGCAGGCTGGTTCTGGAAGTCCAAAAAAAATTATTTTGTTCCCTCTGGGACAAAGAATATTTTAAAGGTAATAATCTGCACATATTTCAAAGCATGTTTTATAGACCAGAATTTCAGTCTGTAAAGAGCGAGACCCAATTTTTTTATTTAAGGTGTCACTGTTAGGCCACACTACTTTAGAGTATTTATTCCAAGTTTCACAGCTGAGGAGCAGCACGAGGAAAGGTTAATGTGTTATCCATTTTTAATGATGATGAAGAGCAATTCAATACCAAAAATGAATGGACAACGCTGTGCTTACCAAGCCCCAAAAATGTAAAAATTTCTACATCCGTAAAAAAAAGGTCGGTAAAAATTTAGGCTTTCGGTATTAATAGAGACAAAGCGCACAACCCAACATGAATATTCTTGCAGAGGAGAGGATTGACTCAGGCCAAAAATGTTATATCTTGTGCGAACATCATACAGCTGCAAAAAAAATTGGGGTTTTGGGTGCTGGTGGTGCCCAAACATCAAAACCCAACAGAAAAATCCCTGCAGAGCACAGAATGGACCCTGATTTAACAAACATTCACCAAATATGCAACTGTCAAACAGCTGCTTAAAATTGTGGGGTGCCACATTAAAAATGATAATAGTAATAGATTTGGCCCCATTGTTAGGTGATTATGGTAGCAGGCCTACAACAGTGGCAAGAGATGTTAACATTGACAAGTAGAGGGGTCTACTAGTGGTGGCTGGGTGTGCTCAAGGAGAACAGACATGGCAATGGTGGCAAGATGTGAAATAGTTTTTTGTGGTCTGTGGCAGTAAAAGGAGCAGCAAAAAAAGTTGGAGTGTGGCAGGATCTCCTACATACTTAACCAGCAGTATATGTAGCAGGAGCTCAACAGAAGCACCAGACATGACTCTATGATAGGGGGTCATCCATTTGGAGGTTATCAATGTACGCTCCTGCCCCTAGATAATTGGGCACTATGTGATGCACCCATGCCAATAGATGCTGGCAGCAGATAGCCCTGGGTGCTGAGGACTGAAACATTTCTTCAAGGCATTGCTCAGTCAGCCAAGCCCACTTCTGTTCCTCCTTTTTACCGACAGGAGGCTCAGAGACACTTTATCCATGAGATGTTATCCTATTAGCCTCTGGAAATGAGTGACACAAGATCCTCCATAGCCCAATGTCTCAGATGTTTCATCTTCTAGTCCCTCTGTGTGGGCAGGGTGAGCTCTGCCACTCTCCCCTTGTAACATGAATCAAGAAGGATATCCAATCAGTAATGATTCCTCTCCTTTATGCCATGAATCCTGAAATCGCAGGCTCTGGAGAATGAGGGAGCACATGTGCAGCAAATTACTGGAGACAGAGGAACTAGAGTCTTTGTGGTCCAGACCTACCTACCCCTGCCATTTACTACTGTCAGGGTGTGGGAGGCATGAAACCTACATGTAGAAGACAGCCCCATGGCGACCATACTCCTCCTCCTCCTTCTCCTCCTGCACTTGGTGTGGCCTCACAGTGCTGGTGTCTGGATAGAGCAGGCCCTGAGATGTAAGGAAGTTCTCTTTTTCCCCTGTTGCTCTGCCTTGAGTGACCTGTGCATGCTGCCATGCAATGTGTGCTCCAGCAAGAACACAACTGGTACAGCGTCGCTGATACATGCATCATCATGGCTCATCATTCTTGCTGCCTCATCCCCTGAGCCTATCCTCATGCCATACTCATGCAAATACTTGCTGATTGCCCTCTTGTCAGGGACATGCTAGCCATTAGGGATGAGCCGAACACCCCCCGGTTCGGTTTGCACCAGAACTTGCGAACAGGCAAAAAATTTGTACAAACACCGTTAAAGTCTATGGGACACGAACATGAAAAATCAAAAGTGTTCATTTTAAAGGCTTATATGCAAGTTATTGCCCTAAAAAGTGTTTGGGGACCCGGGTCCTGCCCCAGGGGACATGGATCAATGCAAAAAAAAGTTTTAAAAACGGACGTTTTTTCGGGAGCAGTGATTTTAATAATGCTTAAAGTGAAACAATAAAAGTGTAATATCCCGTTAAATTTCATACCTGGGGGGTGTCTATAGTATGCCTGTAAAGGGGCGCATTTTTCCTGTGTTTAGAACAGTCCGAGAGCAAAATGACATTTCAAAGGAAAAAACTTAATTTAAAACTGATCACGGCTGTAATGAATTGTCGGGTCCCGATAATATAGATGAATATCATTGAAAAAAATGGCACTGCACCCAAATTAAAAAAAAAATTGTGTGGGGGTCCCCCCAAAATCCAAACCAAGTCTTAATCTGAGCATGCAACCTGGCAGGTCTCAGGAAAAGGGGGGGATGATAGATCGCCCCCCCCCCCTCCTAAACCGTACCAGGCCATATGCCCATCAACATGGGGACAAGGTGCTTTGGGGGGCTACCCCAAAGCATCCTCCACATGTTGAGGGCATGTGGCCTGGTATGGTTCAGGAGGGGGGGCACTCTCTCGCCCCCCCCCTTTTTTCCTGTGGCCTGCCAAGTTGCCAGCTCAGATAAGGGTCACTTTTGAGAAATGAGCACTTTTGATTTTTCGTGTTAGTGTCCTGTAGACTTTAATGGTGTTCAGCAGCTTTCGAATTTGCCATGAACGCCGCATATTGCTCGCTGTTCGGCGAACGGGCGAACACCCGATGTTCGAGACGAACTTACATTTGACTCGAACATCGGGCTCATCCCTACTGGCCATAGTGTACTGAAGCTCCGAGGCACACACAAATGCTCAGGCACGGCCCTGCAGTGCTACCTTGCAGAGACCTGGCACATGCTTTGCAGAGACCAGGCACATGAGCTGGTGTGTGCGCATTTGTCAATGATACTGGTGCCAAGTGGCCTATATAAATGCAGCAGGTGCACTAGTTGGTTGATGTCTGATCCTGCAGCTCTTCCTGTGTTCCTGTGCCCATTCCTGTTCTTGATTTCTGTGATTGACCAGGCTTGTCCTGACCTCACTTGAATGCTAACTGACCGGACCTCGGCCTGTTTTTGGATTCCACTTGCCTCTTACTATTCTGCCTGCTCCAGTGTTGCTGCCCTCTGCCTGTACCCTGACCATTCTCCTGCCTTCTGTCCATGCCTCTACCTGACCATCTGTTGCTGATCTGGCTCATCTGACCACATACCCTGTGATCTGTCTGCTCAGCGCCATACACCACTCACCTGGTCCTTGCTGGTCATCTGCCTACCACCTGTTACCAGTCTTCACTGCACCTGTGACCGGTCACCTGTCTGCCAGTCCTCTGCCAGCCTGCTGTCTGCCAAGACCTGGGTCTGCTGATCCTGCTGCCATTCATTGTGTTGGCCACCTGATCTGTTCCTGGAGAAGCACCTGCTGTTTCATCCATGCAGTCTGCTGGACAATCCATAGGCACTCGTACCTCACCCTGTTCTTGTGGCCACTGTCTCACTACCAGTGGTCCCTGAGCCAGAGATGTAAGAGAGACCTTCCTCTGCATGTCAGGCTCTTCCACAAGATACTTGACACCTCTGCTGCATGTGTAGCCACCGCAGCATGACCAAAAAAGAAAATCCCAATTGCTACCAACCCTCTCTACACCTTTGTGTTGTCCAATACTTCCTCCTCGGTCTGGTGCCATAGGCAAGACAGAAAAAAGCTTGTCTTTCTACTCATTCCCTGTGATCTGGCCTGTCGTTTACACCTTCTTCCCCAAGGGGGGTGCACCATTAGTGCTCAAGAATGGACCAGTCAACAAAGATTTCCTTATCTGTGTCTTCTTAGGCACAGCCCACAAAAGTCCCACAAAAGTTACTTTTCTTGAAAGGTCTAAAATACCCATAGGTTCCCATACGTAAACTTATTGTTCATGATTAAAGAGGTAGTCACTTCTTTCTTCTGTTCCTTGCCTCACCAACACCAACAACATAAAACACACACAATCAAGCACCTGACCTATGAAAAGGAAAAAAAAAATTTTGCCCAAAGACATTGGGTGTGGCTCCACAAAGCATTGCCAAGGCCCTACGGCGAATCTCTCTGGTTTTTATGCCATAGATAATCGGGTTCATCATCGGTGGGACAAGGACATAGAGGTTGGCAAAGATGATGTGGAACTCTTGAGAAATGTGTCTGTGAGCTATGAAGCTAAAAAATGCCGGTATGTAGAAGAGAACGATGACACAGGTGTGGCACACACATGTATTGAAGGCTTTGGAACGAGCCTGGGATGATGAGAGTCTCACATCCTCCATGATAATAGCAACATAGGAAGTTACAATAAGGACCATGTCCACACCAATAGTACAGGCGGCTACAACCAGTCCAGCCACCACATTCACCATTATGTTGGATGTCGCCAATCTAGCCACAGACATGTGCTCACAGTAGGTGTGTTCTATGACATTGCTTCGCTGGAATGGTAATCTGTTGAGAAGAAAAACAAAGGGTGTGACTATGCAGAAGCTTCTGAAAAGGGCCACCATGGCTGTCCTCTGTACAAAGTTGTTGATGACGGTTGTAGCATAAGTTAAAGGGTGACAGATGGCACAGTAACGGTCGTAGGCCATGGACAGCAGTATGGCGGATTCAGTACAAAAAGCAAAATGAATGAAGAATACTTGAGTGAGGCATCCAATGAAAGAGATCTCATGATTACCAAACCAGAAGATGCTGAGGGTCTTGGGTACGGTGGTGGAGCTCAAGAGGACATCGCTGGTTGACAACATCATGAGGAAGATATACATAGGTTGGTGGAGACTCTTGTTGGATGAGATGACCAAGATCAAGGTGGAATTTCCCAGAAGTGACAGAACATACATGATGGAGAAGGGGATGGAGATCAGGAGATGTGAGTCCTCAAGGCCAGGAATTCCCATCAGGAGGAAATAATCAGGGTGGAAACTGGTGGAATTTGACATTTCAGCAAAATTGTCTTTTCTAAGATTCCAAACTACTCGAGTTACCTTTGGTTAAGAAAGACATCAACAGTTAAAACAATTGTGCAAAATGGAGTTATTAATGAGAAACACGACAAAATTGTATTTATTCCGAGTGCAGCAGGGATTGGTACATCACTGGTTCCTCTCTTTATGTTTTGTGGAAGTCTTCTGATTGTAGACATTCCCCCATTTCCTGCCAGGACAGAAAGTAATAGGAGGCATATCAACAGAGAGAAAAATACAAGCTGACCGGGGAAGGATTAGAACCTCGGAACGTGTTTTTTAAATCTGATCTCCAGCCTTCCCTTCAGTCTTGCACCGTTGTACCGGCTCCTCTCCAGGACTGAAGCGGCTTCCTCTGATCTCACCGCACACCGCGAGCTTCTCATAATGTGCATTAGAAGCTGCAGCAAGTCAGATAGAGCCCCGCCTCCTTTCCTGGAGAGAAGACATCCAGCACCTAAACTTTCCTCCCCAGCCTGACTGTCACTGGCCCCGCCCCTTTTATTCATTGGATTTCAGTTCTCTCAATCAAAGAGGCTCAACATCACATGTGGGTTCTACCCAGGATTATCTGTAGCCAAATACAATATGTCCAGGAATATCTTCCTCTAGGAATTGTCTGTCTGATCAATGTTTATAAACAATGTTACTTTGTATCTCTCTATCTCCCGTCTGATCACTGTTTATAAACACTGTTACTTTGTATCTCTCTATCTCCCGTCTGAACAATGTTTATAAACAATGTTACTTTGTATCTCTCTCTCCTGTCTGAACAATATTTATAAACAATGTTACTTTGTATCTCTGTCTACGCAGTACATCTGGTGTCCGTGACTGATTATGTTTATTTGAAGTGGCACAGTGGTGTAATGGTTAGAACTTTCACCTAGTCACGCCAAGGGGTTGCTGGTTCAAATCCCAACCACCACCTGCCTGGAGTTTGCATGTTTTCCCTGCACCTGCGTGGGTTTCCTCCCACACTCTAAAGACATGCTGGTAGGTTAACCCCTTTGCACGCAACCACTGCATGGCGCTGACAGCGTGAGGAGAAAAAAAGGCCGATCACCGGCTTCTGTGCAAGGGACATCGGTTCCGAAGAGATGAAGCCGCCTCATCTGTGCCTGCCAGTGCCCATCAATGCAGCCTCATCAGTGCACCCTCATCAGCGTACATCAATAAAGGAGAAAAATTTCCAATTTGCAAAATTTATTAACAAAATATAAAATGGTTTTGTATTTAAAAAAAAAAAAAAAAATTAAGAAAAAGTAAAAAATCCCAGAGATGATCAAATACCACCAAAAGAAAGCTCTATTTGATCTCTCTGTCATTTCAGTGAAAGTAACATCACACATGTGCAGAAAAGGTGTCAGCTTATGTCAAAAGCACTATGGGTAGCATTACAGTGATCGTTATTAGTCCAGGTTCACTTAACTAGCCAATGCTCTGAAAAGAAATCCATGCGGATTGCTTTTCAAGCCCCTTTCACATGAGTGGTTCGATCGGGTCCTCCTGTCCGTTTTTGAGGCAACTAGATCGAACTGCCCATTGTTCCCTATGGATCGACAGATTTAAATGGAAGCTTGTCAGTTTACACCCGCCTACCTGCACTCTGATCTGATCTGACAAAAAGAAAAGATGGAAGGGCCCCCATTCCCCTCCGTCTGTTGGATTGGGGGAGGGCAGTTGGGTGTAAACGGACGGCATACAGAGAGCACACTAGACCTGTCAGTTGCCCGCTCAGCTCAGCAAGGGATCCCCGGACAGATCCCCTGCCGAGAAAAACTGGATCGGCCCCCCTGTGTGAAGATTGCAGCCAGATAAGGCCGGCCATAGACGGTTTGAATCTCGATCTGTTTAGCAGAGACTGGCCGAGATTCAATCTATGTATGGGCAGGCTGAATGTACCCAAGTTAATCGATCGATCAACTTGAGTACAACCAGCCTGTCAGATTTTACATACAATTATCACTAGCAGCTCTTGTAGCCGCTAGCAATAATCACTGTGTTCTCCTGGCGGGGGCGGTTTTCCCACTACAATGGCTCTGCAGCAGGGATTCCCCCATCAACACTGTCTGTGGTAATGGGGGAATCAAGCAATTTTTTGCCTGCAACCCATGAGACATGAGGGGAAAAAAGTGCTTGCTTTATATATACTTTAATGTGATACATAACAAGAACATCTAATATGGTTATGTCATTGCAGGAGATTTCCCCTCACTTCCTGTCTAGATGTCACCAGAACGGGAAGTGAGGGGATCTCCCTGCGGGGAAATAGCCAGCAATTGTTTACACAATATATATACCGTATTTATCGGCGTATAACACGCACTTTTTTCCCCTTAAAATCAGGGGAAAGTCGCAGGTGCGTGTTATACGCCGATCCCCGCCGATCCCGAGCTGTCACATTTTCAAAATCGCGGACCGCGATTTAAAAATGGCGCCGCCAGAGCCGAAGTACACAGAGCCGGTCCTCGGCTCTTTCCGGCGGCTCTCGTTTACTTTCGGCTCCACTCGTAGTCCCGAGCGGAGCTATCCGAACCTACTCGGATAGCTCCGCTCGGGACTACGAGTGGAGCCGAAAGTAAACGAGAGCCGCCGGAAAGAGCCGAGGACCGGCTCTGTGTACTTCGGCGCCGGCGGCGCCATTTTCAAATCGCAGACCGCGATTTTGAAGCCCTGGAAGCAGGGACAGGGGATCCCAGGCTGCACTGGGGAAGGCTGCACTGGGGAAGGCTGCACTGACAAGGCTGCACTGGGGAAGGCTGCACTGACAAGGCTGCACTGGGGAAGGCTGCACTGGGGAAGGCTGCACTGACAAGGCTGCACTGGGGAAGGCTGCACTGGGGAAGGCTGCACTGACAAGGCTGCACTGGGGAAGGCTGCACTGACAAGGCTGCACTGGGGAAGGCTGCACTGACAAGGCTGCACTGGGGAAGGCTGCACTGACAAGGCTGCACTGGGGAAGGCTGCACTGACAAGGCTGCACTGACATGGCTGCACTGACAAGGCTGCACTGACATGGCTGCACTGACAAGGCTGCACTGACATGGCTGCACTGACAAGGCTGCACTGACAAGGCTGCAATGAAGGGCATTTAAATGTAAGTTTTTTTCCCTTCAACTTCCCTCCTAAAAGTTTTTTTTCCTTAAAATTCCCTCCTAAATTGGGGTGCGTGTTATACGCCGATAAATACGGTAAATATAAATATATATATAAATATAAATAAGACATCATAAGGCAACAATTGCAAGCTATGACCCCCACAGTGAGATTCCCCCACTTCCTGTTCTGGTGACACTAAGACACGAAGTGAGGGGACATCTCCTGCAATGATATAACCCTGTTAGATGTTCTAGTTATGTATAAAAGGTATATATAAAGCAAGCACTTTTCCCATTTTGGCTCAATTATGGAAGAGTTAAAACCGCTTTCTTTTTTTTTACCATCTGTGTCCCATTGTGAGGCCACGTAGGCACAACAGGTAGTGAAAGAGAAATGCCCTTGGAGACAGTTGCCACCAGAACCCCAGGATAGAGGAGAAGGGACTGGAGGAGGAGAAGGAGATGGGATGGAGGATATGGGACTGGAGGAGGGGAAGGAGATGGGATGGAGGAGATGGGACTGGAGGAGGAGACAGAGATGGGATGGAGGAGGAGAAGGAGATGGGACTGGAGGAGGAGAAGGAGGTGGGATGGAGGAGGAGAAGGATGTGGGACGGGAGCAGGAGAAAGAGATGGGAAGGAGGAGATGGGACTGGAGAAGGAAAAGGAGATGGGATGGAGGAGGAGAAGGAGATGGGATGGAGGAGATGGGACTGGAGGAGGATAAGGACATGGGACTGGAGGAGGAGAAGGAGATGGGATGGAGGAGGATAAGGACATGGGACTGGAGGAGGAGAAAGAAATGGGATGGAGGAGATGGGACTGGAGGAGGATAAGGACATGGGACTGGAGGAGGAGAAGGAGATGGGATAGAGGAGATGGGACTGGAGGATGATAAGGACATGGGACTGGAGGAGGAGAAGGAGATGGGATGGAGGAGATGTGACTGGAGGAGGAGAAGGAGATGGGATGGAGGAGGATAAGGACATGGGACTGGAGGAGGAGAAGGAGATGGGATGGAGGAGGATAAGGACATGGGACTGGAGGAGGAGAAGGAGATGGGATGGAGGAGAGGGGACTGGAGGAGGATAAGGACATGGGACTGGAGGAGGAGAAGGAGATGGGATGGAGGAGATGGGACTGGAGGAGGAGAAGGACATGGGACTGGAGGAGGAGAAGGAGATGGGATGGAGGAGATGGGACTGGAGGATGATAAGGACATGGGACTGGAGGAGGAGAAGGAGATGGGATGGAGGAGATGTGACTGGAGGAGGAGAAGGAGATGGGATGGAGGAGGATAAGGACATGGGACTGGAGGAGGAGAAGGAGATGGGATGGAGGACATGGGACTGGAGGATGATAAGGACATGGGACTGGAGGAGGAGAAGGCGATGGGATGGAGGAGGAGAAGGCGATGGGATGGAGGAGATGTGTCTGGAGGAGGAGGATGTGGGATGGAGGAGATGTGTTTGGAGGAGGAGGATGTGGGATGGAGGAGATAGGACTGGAGGAGGGGGAGAAGGACATGGGATCGGGGAGATGAGGCTGAAAGAGGAGGACATGGGATGGGACTCTGTGGGACTGCCAGTGGGGGGTCCCTGCAGAATGTTGATGGTCAGGTCCGGGGATGGAGGGGGGCCCTAAAACTGTGTAAGGGGCAGCAAAATGTCCGATGGTGGCCCTGCCAGTAAGCAAGTGGTTAATTGTCTTCTGTCTAAATTGTCCCTAATATGTATAAATGTGAGTTTGGGACCTTAGATTGTAAGCTCCTTGAGGGTGGGGGCCGATTTGAATGTACAATGTTGATGTAAAGTGACAGCGCTATACAAGTAGCTGAAATAAATAAATACATAAACATTTGTGATATTTGCTTGACTGAGAAGTTTTGTGTTGATGACTTTGTTGTCCTCCTTATTGTTTTATTCTGAACTGATCAGCTGACTTTTTGTCACATGGCGGGACGTCCTTGTCGTGGCCGAAACATGCGTGCAAATATAGAAATTGTTGTCAATATTTCAAATAAAAATCAATATATTTTCAGATGTTAGATAAATACAAATCCGGTGTCAATTGAAAGGGCATTCTATTTATTTTAATGAGCTGCCAATCACCATACAGACCAAAGACGTCTTTCCAGATGCAGCGCCCCCCAATGGACAGTAATATAATATCCTGCTACAAATGTGTGTTGGCGGGTCGCTGCCTCAATGGGGTTGGGATGGCTTTAGAAATGAATAGAATGTTCTGTGACAGATGGGTGTGAATGGACCCTGAACTCCAAATACTATTTCTTATCACACCGGGAGAAGCCTGAAATCTGACCTGACTGTGGTAAGGAAGAGGGAGGTTTTCATTGGCTGATGGTGATGGAGGGGTCCAGGTTGTCTCTTACCAGGAGCCGGTCTGAAGGACGAGGCAGAGACGAGGTCTCGTGTTTGTGTGAATCCAGAATGAAAACCATCATTTATATAAAGCAGATTCTGCTGGTCTCATGATGGAACGCCCCCCGGGGGAGAGGAGGTCTCCTCACACTTCTCTTATTATAATAATAATAATAATAATAATAATAATAATAATTGACTCCCAGAACACTTTGTTATCAGGTTAAAAAAAGTTAAATATCCTTCAAGTTGATCCAGAAGAAGGCAAACCAAAACTGATACCCCACTTATATTTACTAGCATTATGGTCCCAGACCCCAAAACACTGGTAACCCCGACCAATAGTGGTGGCAGGTGGAATATTTTTTTTTTGGGGGGTGGCGGCAATCCATACGCCGCCACCTTCCCTTGTCGGTCGGGTCCGCA
This sequence comes from Aquarana catesbeiana, assembly GCA_037953035.1. Taxonomy (NCBI): domain Eukaryota; kingdom Metazoa; phylum Chordata; class Amphibia; order Anura; family Ranidae; genus Aquarana; species Aquarana catesbeiana. Next base: position 359,331 of record JBBHAA010002414.1, read on the forward strand.
CTTCCCCATCTGGGTCGCAGGCTGTGGGCGGCGGCTTCACCCTGTGTCTCCTCCTTCCTCGGCTTCATGGTGACGCGGCTTCCCCTTCATCTCCTCCCTCCTCTTCCTCGGTGGCCAACAGGATCGCTTCTCCTCTTGGCCAATCAGATCTCAGGGCCTGCTTCCTTACCAGGGATTGGCCGGGAGGAGCATCAGGAAGACAATAGCAAATAACCCAACTGGGTGGGCTCAGGGTTGCAGTCCTCGGCGCCCTGAGCCCGCCCTTTTTTGAAGCCAAGTGGAGCCTTTAGGCTCTAATCGTGTGCTTCTAAGAAAAAAACATTGAAATTCATGCGTCCGGCAACCCTCATTGAGATTAGGGGCCGGGCGCAAGGATTAGGGGTGGGCGGCGCCCCTGCGCTCATATGGATGGGCCACCGATGCCGCCCAGAGTCCACATTTTATCCGCCCACTTTTCTGGGTGGGTGCACTTAAATCACACCCACTTTATGGGTTGGTCCTGTCCAGACACCACTTCTAAATAAGAAGGGACCACCCACTCACAGCCCCGCCCCAACAATAACTCAAATAAGAATGATGCGGTGAGCCCGGGACATGGTCCGGGACAGAGCTCCTGTAGGACAGAGGTCCTGGATACGGGATTGTCCTGGCAACATTATACACTCCATCCTCACATTGCAGAACCAAATCCTTTGTGACCCTGTACATAAACCGTATAACATCTGATTTCCTCTCACTTCCTATTGTGTTTCCAGGACAGGAAGTGGAGGGAATTCTAAAATTACAAAAAAGAAATGGGTTTGGATATACATTAACTATTGTAACATTGTCTCCTTTGGAATGTCATGAACTCTCAGAACCCTTTAACCCTTGTACTGCTGCCGACATAACTGGTGGCAACATCAGCATGTAGACAGACATCCACCTCTTATAGTGGCCTTGTCTTTGTTCACATTGTGTCTCACGGCTGCTGGCAATATAATAGCAGGCATTTTCTGTGCCAGAACACGCTGGCACTGTGTATCGGCACCTCCTGGCACTCCAATCAGCTGGTACCATTCCAGTCAGTAGACTGTCAGTAAAAATTAGGAACAATGGTCTGGCAATTACTTGACTGAGTTCCCTAAGTACCCTCGGGTGCAAGCCATCTGGTCCCGGTGATTTATTAATGTTAAGTTTCTCAAGTCTAATTTTAATTCCGTCCTCTGTTAACCATGGAGGTGCTTCCTGTGTTGTGTCATGAGGATAAACACTGCAGTTTTGGTTACTGAAGCCCCCCGATTCACTCGTGAAGACTGAGGAGAAGAATAAATTCAATACCTTCGCCATCTCCCCATCCTTTGTAACCAGATGTCCTTCCTCATTCTTTATGGGGCCAATGGGGCTGTGTATCGGCACCTCCTGGCACTGGTCCTGTACTGGCCAGTGATATACATGTAGCACCCTGATGTTTAGGCAGGGTTGCTTTTAAATTTATCTAACAAGTGATAGTTGTCTTAGCCAATTGCTAGGGGGGTCAACTGACTTTGCCCTAATTCTGGAATTCCTGCACTTCTCTCTTCTTTTGCTAGGTGCAAGGTCAGGTTATGGGTATATGGGGTATCTCAGCCAATGGACAGGGATCTTCTAGAATCCCTTGTCCTGCTGGGAGAGCCTATATATTTGGGTGAGGTCAGGTGATTGGGGTTCTGTGCCACCTGGATGGCTGTCTGGGTGGACGTGTGTCTTATTGCCCCAGGTTGCTAGGCCAGAGCCTGAGGCCTATCCCGGGGCTTCTGGCTGCTAGGCTGTCTGAGGGCCTATCCAGAAGCAAGAGAGCAGCGTAGGGTTGGGATTGCGACTTGCAGTCCAACCAGAAGTAACGGTTCTGCCGGCTTGAGAACCTGTCATGGTCGGAGGTGCCAAGCCAGGGGGGTGACGCTTGAGGAGTATCTGTGAATGCCAAGCTAGGGACCCAGCAGGGATGACGCTTGAGGAAGATACTGAGTGAGAAGGTTGGAGGAGCTCAGGAGATCCAGTGGCCGTGGATCAGCAAGTCTAGTGAGAGAGACTGGGAGCTCAGTGGAATGTAGGTCTACAAGAGGTGATTGTAGAAGAGGGAGTAAAGAAGTTTGTTACAACTTGTGTTAGAAACTCTTACAAGACCATTGCCATAGGAGACAGCGATCCTACACATGGAGATTTGATGTTTTGCTGGATGCCCTTCCCTGCTTGGCTGTCTGCCTATAGAAGTCTTAGAGTCTGCCAATTAACATTGCACCCACTTAAGGGTGTCCTGGCCCTAAACCCTAAACCCTCTCTCCCACAGTTCTGTTTAAGATAAAATAAATCTCTTTGCATTCAAGAAGTGTCTGGCGCCCATGAATCTACCTTGCATTACACCCACCATGCCTTGTAACCCACTCTATACAGAAGGAGGTCAGCTGTCTCTAACGCTGAAGGCCACCATTAGGTCTCTGGGGACCCGGGACCTTGCTACATACACAATGGGGGTTACTGTGTATCGGCACCTCCTGGCACTGGTCCTGTACTGGCCAGTGATATACACAATGGGGGGTACTGTGTATCGGCACCTCCTGGCACTGGTCCTGTACTGGCCAGTGATATACACAATGGGGGGTACTGTGTATCGGCACCTCCTGGCACTGGTCCTGTACTGGCCAGTGATATACACAATGGGAGGTACTGTGTATCGGCACCTCCTGGTTCTGGTCCTGTACTGGCCAGTGATACACACAATGGGGGTACTGTGTATCGGCACCTCCTGGTTCTGGTCCTGTACTGGCCAGTGATACACACAATGGGGGTACTGTGTATCGGCACCTCCTGGTTCTGGTCCTGTACTGGCCAGTGATATACACAATGGGGGTACTGTGTATCGGCACCTCCTGGTTCTGGTCCTGTACTGGCCAGTGATACACACAATGGGGGTACTGTGTATCGGCACCTCCTGGTTCTGGTCCTGTACTGGCCAGTGATATACACAATGGGGGTACTGTGTATCGGAACCTCCTGGCACTGGTCCTGTACTGGCCAGTGATATACACAATGGGGGTACTGTGTATCGGCACCTCCTGGTTCTGGTCCTGTACTGGCCAGTGATATACACAATGGGGGTACTGTGTATCGGCACCTCCTGGTTCTGGTCCTGTACTGGCCAGTGATACACACAATGGGGGTACTGTGTATCGGCACCTCCTGACACTGGTCCTGTACTGGTCAGTGATATACACAATGGGGGGTACTGTAGATTGGCACCTCCTGGCACTGGTCCTGTACTGGCCAGTGATATACATAATGGGGGGTACTGTGTATCGGCACCTCCTGGCACTGCTCCTGTACTGGTCAGTGATATACACAATGGGGGGTACTGTAGATTGGCACCTCCTGGCACTGGTCCTGTACTGGCCAGTGATATACATAATGGGGGGTACTGTGTATCGGCACCTCCTGGCACTGCTCCTGTACTGGCCAGTAATATGCACAATGGGGGGTATTTCAACACTCTGAATTCCAGCACCCCACACACTGTCCTGCATCCTCTTCCCAGTGTCCAATCAGAAAATAGAAGAGGGAGACAGTACAGGCAGCTCTGTGCTATCAGGCGTTTTATTGGGTGTTTCAGAGCTCAATTATCAGAGCTACTGCTGGTTCCCTTTGATCAAGGAAAAGACTTCCAGGTAAAGCCACCAATGTTGGCGGGAGGGAGGGTTTATTGTTCCAGCTAGTCATGACCACTAATATTAGGTGGGTTATTGTTCAAGCCAGTCGATGACCACCAATGCTTGGAGGGTCTATTGTTCCAGATAGCCACTGATCACCAATGGTGGGATTGTTTATTGTCCCAGGCAGTCACTGACCCCAGAGCTTGGAGGGTTTATTGAGAGTTTATTGTTCCAGCCAGCCACTGACATTTGATGCTGGGGGGGGGGTAATTGCTCCAGCCAGCCACTGACCACCAATGTTTGGGGAGTTTATTATTCCAGCCACTGATCACCAATGCTTGAAGGTTTATTGTTCCAGACTTGCCACTGACACTTGATGCCATGCTGGGGGGAGGGGTAATTGCTCCAGCCAGCCATTGACCACCAATGCTTGGAGGGTTAATTTTTAAAGCCAGCCACTGATCACCAACACTTGAAGGGTTTATTGTTCTAGCCAGCCACTGACCACCAATGCTTGAAGAGATTATTGTTACAGCCATCATCTGAACACTAATGTTGGGGGGGGGGGCACAGATACAGGGGGGCACACAGGGGGGGGATCAGAACAGGGAGGGGGATCAGTGTCGGGAGAGGATATACCTGGAACAATGACCTGTGTCTGTGTCTCTCCCTGCAACAGCTGAAAGCCGGCAGGAGGGGGAGAAACTGGCTTTCAGCTGCTGCAGAGAGAGGCACAGGGAATCCTTCTGCATTTGCCCCTCTGCCTGACCACAGTGCTTCCTCCTGCTGTTCGGGCCGCCCTGTGTGCCTGGGCCCCCTACAGGAGGACTGGTGGTCCCCCACTATCAACGGCCCTGATCACCACAATAAGTGTAGCGAAAAATAAAATCAAAATTATAATAAATTATTATGTATTTTGCAAAAAGTTTATCAGTATTTTAGTAACTAAGATGGCCTTCTAGAATAGGAATACGTTTTGCAAAAAAAATGTATTCTTTTTTGTACTTTAGTTTTGCTACAATTATTGTTGTGATACGTCTAGATTTTTTTTGAAGGTCCCGTATTATTGTTGTCTTTCAATTCAGAGTATTCTTGTGCAGCGCTACCCCCACGAGGGTCTCTTAAAGATACAGTACTGTACCCCATTGGTTGTCCTGACCCTGCAGGTCTCCCGACACCTCGGACGACCTGGGTTCAGACATTTCAGCAAACAAATATGGATGCAGACACAGATTAGTTCCTAGTAAACCTCAGATTTCTGGGGTTCGCAGTAAATCGAATCAACAGCAAATTGATCAGATAAGAGAAATAAGGTTATTGTTATACACTTTATGACTTGTCAGTAAAATCCCTTGAGGAGCAATAAAACAGCAAGTATTACCTGATCAAGGTCTATGGTTGCAGGTCAGAAAAGGGGAGGAGAATGACTACTTTGGAGTCAGACTACTCCCTTTAACCTCCTGACACCAGCGCCCAACGAACACAAACACTTTACGCAGCTCAGCAGGCTGTATCTAAAGTCTATGACCCTAGTCTCCAAATATAAGAGAGTTTCTTGGTGATATGTGTCCAGATAAATTCCCAACGTTCATGTCCTTTGTGGGGGAGGGGGGTGAGAAAGGAGTCCCTTTTCGTTGATGCTTGAATCTTCAGCTAACTCAAATGAAGGGGCCCAAAGTACTTGTGAGATAATGACATTCAGCAGTACAATATGTGTTGCAGATGTCTGCTTAGAGAGCTCTAATGAGGAAGGTAAAGTAAAGGTGTCTGCATGTAGTGTCCTTGGGTGCAAAGAGGCTGGGCAGATGCCCACTCACCAGTCCAAGGGATACCAAGCTCGGGAGGGATGGTGCAAAGATCCAGCATCAGGCTCCTGCAGATGCTGTACTCAGGGCTGCTGATAAGCTGTACAGGGCCCCTTGATTTCTATCTGACAGAGCCTCTCTAAAAAAATATTACAATTATATTTTAATTAAAAAAACACTAAAATCCTTATTAGTGGGCAGCAGGGGGAACCGAATCCTGGACAGGGAAGAGGATCGGTGAGGCACGGGGGGTGAGGGGGTGCAATTACAGGAATCGATCCACTCTGTGTCTCTCCCTGCAGCAGTTAAAAGCCCATGCGAGGGAGAGGAGAAGCCAGCTTTTAGCTGCTGCAGGGAGAGACACACAGGGGATCAGCTCCTCTAATCCCCCCCCACTTTACTGATCACCCGCTCTACTGCCCATATCCAATTTCCCTGCTGCCTGGCCCCCCCTACTGGCCTGGACCCTGGATATGACCCTGGATATCACGACTGGTGCTACCCCGTATCAGTAGCCCTGGCTGTACTTATTGACTGCACTCTCTTTGAGGCTGGATCTGTGATGCGGGTGATGTGGGTGACCTCCTTGCTGCGACCCGATGACTGGACCTTGCCAGTAACAGGTGTGTCCACACACGATCTCCACAGACTCCGCTGTACTCTCTCTCTGACCATCCAGGTCACTGCTCCCAGATGAAGGCCTTGGTCCCAAGAGACCAACTCCTCCCCAACACAGGGTATTTATCAACCCTCTCAGCATTCTATTCTCTTCCCCCAGCTGGCTGGAACTTGTAGTCCACAACAATCAGAGTTCAATGTAGATTTGAGCTCTTTGGACTACATGTCCCAAGATCCTCCACTCTTCTGTAAGTTTTCACTCACTCTGCATTCTGAATGTGACAAGTCAGATCCCAACCTGAGCACTAGAGGGAACAGCCTCACTGTGGCAGATGCTATAAAGCCGGGGTCGTGAGGTACCTGATGATCGCAGGAAGCATAAAAGGTAGATCTCGATCAGGGCTGTGCCGATGCCTCCCCCAGGCTCCACCAGCATTGCTCTTCCTTCACTAGCAGAGAGGAGTGAGAGGCAAAGCTGTGCTGGATGGAGGGCAGGACTGGGAGCTGCTTTATTTAACTTTGTAAGTTAACTAGCAGATGATTGGTTGCTAGGTGGTCCTAGCAACCAATCTTTAGCTTGTTAACATAAGCAGTTAACTAAAGCAGCTCCTGGTCCCGTCCTCCCTCCAGCACCATGCAGCCTCTCAACTCCAATGTCATGCACAATCGCTGTAAGGTAGGAGAGAGACACCTACACCTGTGTGTTGGGAGTGAGATGGGAAACAGCCATAGAGGGGCAGAGGACACTGCTATGGGGGGGGGGGGGGTAGAGGGCACTACAGTGGGGGAAGGGGGGCAGAGATCACTGCTATGGGGGGCAGAGGACACTACAATGGGGGGGGGGGCAGAGGACACTGCTATGGGGGGCAGAGGACACTCCAATGGGGGGAGGGGGGCAGAGGACACTGCTTTTGGGTGGGGCAGAGGACACTACAGTTGGGGGGGTCAGACGATACTACCATGTGTGGGAGTGTCAGAGAACACTATCATGTGTGCATGTGGGAAGGGGGGCAGAGGACCCTACAGTGGAGAGGGTGGCAGTGGACACTACTATGGGGGGGAAGAGGGCACTACAATGGAGGGAGGGGGCAAGAGGACACTGCTATAGGGTGGGGCAGATCACACTACTGTTGGGGGGGGGGTCAGAAGACCCTACCATGTGTGTGTGGGGGGAGGGACAGCAGTGGACACTGCAGTGGAGGGGGCAGAGGGCACTACAGTGGAGGGGGATGGCAGAAGACACTGCTATGGGGGGGCAGAGGGCACTAAAATTGGGGTAGAGGGGCAGAGGACACTGCTCTGGGGTGGGTCAGAGGACACTACTGTTGGGGGGGCAGAAGACACTATTATGTGTAGGAGGGTCAGAGGACACTACCATGTTTGTGGGAGGAGGGGGGGCAGAGGACACTACAGTGGGGGGGCTAGTATATTAATAGGGGGGGTGATGTGAAAAGAGGCAGAGGACACAACTATGGGGGAGGGTATGACAGAGGATACTACTGTTTGGGGGGGGTGATTTGAAGTGGGGCAGAAGACACTACTGTGACACACTATGTGTTTTTATTGAATGCTTTATTTATTTATTTTAAAGGGTGATGCCAACGCCTCAACCCCCCCCCCCCCCACCGGGGATCTTTGATTTCCTTTCCTACATGTTGCCCAGGTAGATCTCAACCTTTGAAAGGTTGCCTACCCCAGTTGTAAAATGTCCTCTGATAACGGCTCCTGGTGGCTACATTTGGTTACATTAATGTAATTTTTATAGAGAACACGGGATCCATAGGGTAAAATTCAAATCAATTTTTATTGTACAATTTATAAGTTCAGACACAACATCTAAAATAAGAAAGCATCCTATAGCCAGTATACGAACACATGTATTGGAATATATACTGAGCTAATAAAGATACATTTAGGAAAGACACATTTCCACCCCTAAATCTGAATATAGTTTGATTATAGATAAAGGAGATCCACCTACAAATAGATGTCAGATTGAGGAGACTCATCTACAATTTTTTTTTTCTTATGAAAAACGGTTTAATAGTTATTCTGTACAACTTGCATTGAAATATGAACATGGGTTTAGGTAACGAACAGTAGTATTCAACAGTTTACAGCAGCTAGAACTACTTTTAAGCTTCTTTCTGCTGTACCAACTTTAATTCTGTAACAGCTGAAGAAAACCTGTGCCAAGATGTACAGGCAGTTGGCTCCTAGTGCTAGTTGCCTGGCTTTAGAAAAGTCCTGAGTTTAACAAGCACACATCAGAAGTTCTATACTTTTCTAGTTTAGTGAATATTGAAGCCAGGAAACTAGCATTCAGAAATAAAATTACAATTATAGCCCCTATACTTCTCAGGTTTCCATTAGAGAAATCCAAGTTGGCAGCCCTATGTATGGTTTTAGAATACATGAAGGCCAGGCAAACCTTGAGTTTCACTTTAGGGCAGTCAGAAATTCAGTGGCTCAAGACTACTGTAACAAACATGGAAAGAAAAACATGGAAAGACACATACAAGTAAACAGAACAGGTTTGAAAATGTACAACAGATAACAGGTTGGATTATGCAGCTTCTTCCTCAGCCTCCTCTTCAAATTCACCCTCCTCTTCTGCTGTGGCATCCTGGTACTGTTGGTACTCAGACACCAGGTCATTCATGTTGCTCTCAGCTTCAGTGAACTCCATCTCATCCATGCCCTCCCTAGTGTACCAGTGCAAGAAGGCCTTTCTGTGGAACATAGCAGTGAACTGCTCAGAGATGCGCTTTAACAGCTCCTGAATGGCTGTGCTGTTTCCGATGAAGGTGGCAGACATCTTTAGGCCTCTTGGTGGGATGTCACGTGCAGTCTTCACGTTGTTGGGAATCCATTCCACAAAGTAGCTGCTATTCTTGTTCTGGACATTCAACATCTGCTCATCCACCTCTTTCAAAGACATACGGCCTCTGAAAACGGCAGCTACAGTCAGATAGCGGCCATGACGTGGGTCACAAGCAGCCATCATGTTCTTGGCATCAAACATCTGCTGGGTCAGCTCAGGCACAGTTAAGGCACGGTACTGCTGGCTACTGCGGCTGGTGAGTGGGGCAAAGCCTGGCATGAAGAAGTGCAGACGAGGGAAGGGCACCATGTTGACAGCCAGTTTACGCAGGTCAGCATTCAGCTGGCCAGGGAAACGCAGGCAAGTGGTGACTCCCTCATGGTGGCCGATACCAGATGGTTCAAGTTACCATAGGTGGGGGTGGTGAGTTTGAGGGTTCTGAAGCAGATATCATACATAGCTTCATTGTCTATGCAGTAGGTCTCATCTGTGTTTTCTACAAGCTGGTGCACAGACAGGGTGGCATTGTATGGCTCTACTACAGTATCGGACACTTTGGGGGAGGGCACAACACTGAAAGTGTTCATGATTCTGTCTGGACACTCTTCTCTGATTTTGCTGATAAGAAGGGTACCCATACCAGAGCCAGTACCACCACCCAGAGAGTGTGTGAGCTGGAAGCCCTGGAGACAGTCACAGCTTTCTGCTTCTTTCCTTACAACATCCAATACTGAGTCAACCAGTTCTGCTCCCTCTGTGTAGTGACCCTTTGACCCATCTACAATTTGATGTCAGATTGAGGAGACCCATCTACAATTTGATGTCAGATTGAGGAGACCCATCTACAAATAGATGTCAGATTGAGGAGACCCATCTACAATTTGATGTCAGATTGAGGAGAACCATGTACAATTTGATGTCAGATTGAGGAGACCCGTCTACAAATAGATGTCAGATTGAGGAGACCCATCTACAAATAGATGTCAGATTGAGGAGACCCATCTACATATAGATGTCATATTGAGGAGACCCATCTACAAATAGATGTCAGATTGAGGAGACCCATCTACAAATAGATGTCAGATTGAGGAGACCCGTCTACAAATAGATGTCAGATTGAGGAGACCCATCTACAAATAGATGTCAGATTGAGGAGACCCATCTACAATTTGATGTCAGATTGAGGAGAACCATGTACAATTTGATGTCAGATTGAGGAGACCCATCTACAAATAGATGTCAGATTGAGGAGACCCATCTACAATTTGATGTCAGCTTAAGGAACACCAAAAAGTTTTTTTCTACAATTTATACAGCAGCCATGAAATCAGAACCATCTCTTTGTCACCAACGTTCTTAGAGGAAGGTCACCCCTCTTCCTGGTCTATTACTGGTCATTCTAGTAAATATGACAAATGTCTTCTCCCGTATTTCTCTCGTTCTTACTCCATAGATGATTGGGTTCATCATTGGTGGAATGAGGACATAGAGGTTAGCAAAAATAATGTGGAACTGCAGAGAAATGTATTTGTGACCGACTCTGTGAGCTATAAAAGAAAAGAACGCCGGGATGTAGAAGAGAATAATCACACAGATGTGAGACACGCATGTATTGAAGGCCTTGAAACGAGCCTCAGAGGATGGGAGCCTTAGAACTGCTGAGATTATTACACCATAGGACACTATAATGAGGATCATGTCTACACCGGATGAAGAAGCGGCTATGACCAGTCCATACACCACATTGACTTGTATGTCAGCAGTAGCCAGCTTGGCCACCGACATGTGCTCACAGTAGGTGTGCTCTATCACGTTGCTTTGCTGAAAAGGTAATCTCATAAGTAGAAAGACGAATGGTAGTACCATGCAGAAACTTCTGAAAATGGTCATCATGGCTGCCTTGACTATGAAGGAGCTGGTAAGAGTTTTAACATATGTTAAAGGGTGACATATGGCACAGTAACGGTCATAGGCCATGAAGAGCAAAATGGCCGACTCAATGACAAAAGTGAAATGGATGAAGAACACCTCAGTGAGGCATCCGTTGAAGGAGATCTCATGAGAATTAAACCAGAAGATGCTGAGGGTCTTTGGGACAGTAGAAGAGCTCAAGAGGACATCACTGAGTGCCAACATCATCAAGAAGGTATACATTGGCTGGTGGAGAATCTCATTGGTTGAGATAACCAATATTATCGTAGAGTTTCCCAGAAATGACAGAACATACATGATGGAGAATGGGATGGAGATCAGGAGATGTGCGTCCTCCAGGCCAGGAATTCCTATCAGGAGGAAATAATCAGGGTGGAAGCTGGTGGAGTTCCACATTTCCTGGGTAATCCGATTGCCTGCATTAAAAAAAGAAGTCAAGAAATGAGCATCCTCAGTGATGGTAAAGATCCACCAATGACCTACTTTAGGAGAAATTATCGTAGGGCATAAGTTGACATTGTACTGGGTTGGGCAGAATTAGGCATGGCAGTAGCCAGTCTCATCCTAATAGCACCATGTCCCTGGTAAAGAAAGAGATGCACTGGGGCCCCCACCATTTTAGTCAGATTTTTTTTTTTACAATTTTTAATTATTTTTTTTTACAATTTTTTTTTTTTAAAGAATTTTTTTTCTTTTTTTTTTAACAACACTGTTGTGGAGTCTTTGGTGAGATATCGGGAGGTCTGAGCAGACCCCAGAGGTCTCACTTTATAGACAGAGGAAGGGACTGAGGAAACCCATTCCCCGGTTTCTTTCTGCAGCCTCAGCTGCACTGCAGATGAACAACCAGGAGACGGGGGCTCCTCCCCATTCATAAACTGTGAAGCATAGGAAGTTTACTATGCTTTATTTTTTAAGAATGAACCCAGTGAGTGATCAGTACTTATCACTCACTGTATTCATTTAGAAAAGAAAGGGGCTAGTAAATGACATATTTGTAGCCCCCCCCCCCCCCACTTGCCCTGCTCTTCATCCTAAAGATCCTCCTTTGAGCCTGCAGCTGCTGGAAGGAGAGGACGGAAGCCAGAGAGGTGGGCACACAGGGGGGCCTAGGCAACGGGGGGAATCTAGTGGACAGGAGAGATCGATCAGTGCGGCAGGTGGGGGAAATCACTGGAACTGATCTTTTGTGAAGGAGCTGAAAGGAGGGAAGAGGAGATGCCGACTTTCAGCTGCTGCATTGACAGCCACACAGTTATCCCCCCCCCCCAAGCTTTGCAGACCAGATGAGATTAAATTGTCTCCTATGGAGATGTTTAGGTACCGTAGTTCAGGCGCCATTCCATGGGCTTGGGGCAATTTTGAAGTGCGACGTGTTTGGTATCTATTTACTCGGCACAACATCATCTTTTATATTTTATCAAAACAACTGGGTTATATGTTTTGTTTTTTGTGCATTACAATTCATTAAAAGCATTTTTCCCCCAATTAAAATTTTTCCCCAAATTAAAATTTGCGTTACCGTGTACAAATACCGTGTGACAAGAAAAAAAAAATTGCAACACCCACCATTTGATTCTCCAGGGCCTCTGATTAAAAATATATATATATAATGTTTGGGGGTTCTAAGTAGTTTTCTAGCACAAAAAAATGATGTTTTTAACAAATAGGAGAGAAATGTCAGAATATCTCTGGACTGGAAGTGGTTAAAAACATTGATTGGATAAATGTCAGATTTAACTCATTTTATAAACTTTACGAAAAACGTTTTTTAAATGTCGGTCCATCTGCCAACCTATCCTATAGAGATAGAGAAGGGTATATATTCAAAACAGTCTGCCAAATTATATGTGCTTAGAAATTGTTCAGGTAGAGCAGGACATTCTCTACATGTTTCACCAAAAGCACGGCTTCTTCAGGAGTTACTGTATAGATAACTGTATACAAAACAAAACACACAAAAAAAAAAAACATAATACATGTAATGCAAGAACACAAAAAAGCACAAAAAAATGGACACTTACCCATTCACTGTGTTGTGTGTTGTATACAGTTATCTATGCTGCAATAACTCCTGAAGAAGCCGCACTTTTTGCAAAACACGTCAAGAATGTAATATCTGTCACTGAATGCTGATTGGACCAACTACTGTTGAATGATACAATTTTGTCATTATTGAGCAAATAACATCTGTAGCTTTATATATATGTTGACCAAACCAACGAACGTCAAACAAGACCGTAATATGATTATTATTGGTTTTATTAAGTCACTTTAATGAAATTAATAAATGGATTTGTACATTTTTAATAGTATTTTGTTGTTGTTTTTTTTTTATGTATGCACCTGAAAAGTCCATCTCTACCTGAACGATTTCTATTAAAATGTTGAGATGTGGTGCACGGATTGGGTCATCTTCCACCCACATACAATCTATTCTTCTAGGTGCTTACGAAGCAATGTCACAATTATTTAGGAAGACAAATCATTCATAGAGTAAGGGCTCCATTACACTTCCTTCGGCTTCAACAAGACTTCAGACGGGCTTTGCTAAAGCTCTCTGAACGCCAGTCAAAGCTCCTGTCACTAAATAAAATGGTTGGCTTACAGTCCTGTTTACACTTTGCTTTGCTTCGGCTTCGCTTCAAAAATTATACCCCATGTATCTTCAGTGGTGCATCAAAGCATCTTCAAAGCCTCCATAGATGTCTGTGGCAAAGCTCGCTTGAAGCCCCACTGAAACCCCACCGAAGCCTCATTGAAGCCCCACAAATTCTCATCAAAGCCCCACCAAAGCCTCATCAAAGCCCCATGAATCCTCACCAAAGCCTCATCAAAGCCCCACAAATCCTCACCAAAGCCCCACCAAAGCCTCATCAAAGCCCCACAAAGCCTCATCTAAGCCCCATGAAGCCTCACCGAAGCCTCATTGAAGTCCCACCAAAGCCTCATTGAAGCCCAACGAATCCTCACCGAAGCCCCACCGAAGCCTCATCAAAGCCCCACCGAAGCCTCACTGAAGCCTCATTGAAGTCCCACCAAAGCCTCATTGAAGCCCAACGAATCCTCACCGAAGCCCCACCGAAGCCTCATCAAAGCCCCACCGAAGCCTCATCGAAGCCCCACAAATCCTCACCAAAGCCCCACCAAAGCCTCATCAAAGCCCCACAAAGCCTCATCCAAGCCCCACCAAGCCTCACCGAAGCCTCACTGAAGCCTCATTGAAGTCCCACCGAAGCCTCATGGGCTCCTCCCGCCAAAGCCTCATCGAAGCCCCACCAAAGCCTCATCGAAGCCCCACCAAAGCCCCACTGAAGCCTCATTGAAGCCCCACCAAAGCCTCATCAAAGCCCCACCAAAGCCTCATAAAAGCCCCACCGAAGCCTCATTAAAGCCCCACTGAAGCCTCATTGAAGCCCCACCGAAGCCTCATTGAAGCCCCACCGAAGCCTCATTGAAGCCCCCTTGAAGCCTCATCGAAGCCCCACCAAAGCCTCATCAAAGCCCCACTAAAGCCTCATTGAAGCCCCACTGAAGCCTCATCAAAGCCCCCCCGAAGCCTCATCGAAGTCCCACAAAGCCCCCCTGAAGCTCCACCAAAGCCCCCCCGAAGCCTCATCGAAGTCCCACAAAGCCCCCCTGAAGCTCCACCAAAGCCCCACCGAAGCCTCATCCAAGCTTCATAGAAGTCTCATTGAAGCACAAAGCAAAAGCAAGGTGTGAACAGGACTGTAAACTAACCATTTTATTTAGTGACAGGAGCTCTGATTGGCGTTCAGAGAGCTTTAACAAAGCCTGTCTGAAGCCTTGTTTTAAAGCAACGTGTAAACTAGCCCTAACTGTCACATTGGTCAACACATCGAAGCCCCACCAAAGCCCCACGGAAGCCTCATCAAAGCCCCACCAAAGCCTCATCAAAGCCCCACCGAAGCCTCATCGAAGCCCCACCAAAGCCTGATCGAAGCCCCACCGAAGCCTCATCGAAGCCCCACCGAAGCCTCATCAAAGCCCCACCGAAGCCTCATCAAAGCCCCACCGAAGCCTCATCGAAGCCCCACCAAAGCCTGATCGAAGCCCCACCAAAGCCTGATCGAAGCCCCACCGAAGCCTCATCGAAGCCCCACCGAAGCCTCATCGAAGCCCCACCAAAGCCTGATCGAAGCCCCACCGAAGCCTCATCGAAGCCCCACCAAAGCCTGATCGAAGCCCCACCGAAGCCTCATCTAAGCCCACCGAAGCCTCATCAAAGCTCCACCAAAGCCCCACTGAAGGCTCATCGAAGCACCAAGCAAAAGCAAGGTGTGAACAGGACTGTCAGCTAACCATTGTATTTAGTGACAGGATCTCTGACTGGTGTTCAGAGAGCTTTAACAAAGCCTGTCCGAAGCCTTGTTTTGAAGCAACATGTAAACTAGCCCTAACTGTCACATTAGACACATATAGAACATCATCATGTTATTGAATTGAGATCAAAAAGATAAATGTGGACCTTCCATTAACATGGAAGATCCGCTCTATTGAAAGCCTTCAGCCCCCTAAATACAAATCACCTGCTAAAACATTTTAGAAATCAGGCTGATAAGAAAAAAAGTAAGAAATAAAAATGACCTCAATCCTTGCTTCTAATTCTTCTGGGAGGAGTTGATGACATCACTGTGGATCGCCGCTCTCTCCTGGGATAAGGGTCTGCTATGGATTGTAACAATTTCCCACCCGGCTTATAACAGATTGATGGACGGACCTCTTTTGTCTCTCTGAGTGGTCGTCATATGACTCAGGGGCGTGGTCTGTCACTGGCTGTGTCCACCAATGACTGATCACTATACCGGCCCGCTGCCAGTACCATGTGATTGTTGTGACCAATCACAGCAGATCACATGACAATTATAAACAATAGACGGCTTCCTTTCATGCCATTCACTGTGTACAATTGTGTTGCTAGCTGTGATTGGTCACAGTGATCACATGGTACAGACAGGGCCAATCACAGCTAATCCCAACACTGAATGAATCAGTTCCATTCAGTAAGAATGGTTGCAGTGAAATTCATTGGTATAAGCAATCACAATGTGTAAAAACACACAGCCATTAATGTCTAAACCGCTGGCAACAAAAGTCGGTACACCCCTAAGTGAAAATGTCCAAATTGGGCCCAAAGTGTCAATATTTTGTGTGGCCACCATTATTTTCCAGCACTGCCTTAACCCTCTTGGGCATGGAGGTCACCAGAGCTTCACAGGTTGTCACTGGAGTCCTCTTCCCCTCCCCCATGATGACATCACAGTGCTGGTGGATGTTAGAGACCTTGTGCTCCTCCACATTCCGTTTGAGGATGTCCCACAGATGATCAGTAGGGTTTAGGTCTGGAGACATGCTTGGCCAGTCCATCACCTTTACCCTCAGCTTCTTTAGCAAGGCAGTGGTGGTCTTGGAGGTGTATTTGGGGTGGTTATCATGTTGGAATACTGCCCTGCAGCCCAGTCTCTGAAGGGAGGGGATCATGCTCTGCTTCAGTATGTCACAGTACATGTTGGCATTCATGGTCCCCTCAATGATCTGTAGCCCCCCAGTGCCGGCAGCACTCATGCAGCCCCAGACCATGACACTCCCACCACCATGCTTGACTGTAGACAAGACACACTTGTCTTTGTCCTCCTCACCTGGTTGCCGCCACACACGCTTGTCACCATCTGAGCCAAATACGTTTATCTTGGTCTCATCAGACCACAGGACATGGTTCCAGTAATCCATGTCCTTAGTCTGCTTGTCTTCAGAAAACTGTTTGTGGACTTTCTTGTACATCATCTTTAGAAGAGGCTTCCTTCTGGGATGACAGCCATGCAGACCAATTTGATGCAGTGTGCGGCGTATGGTCTGAGCACTGACAGGCTGACCCCCCACCCCTACAACCTCTGCAGCAATGCTGGCAGCACTCATACGTCTATTTCCCAAAGACAACCTCTGGATATGACGCTGATCACGTGACCTCAACTTCTTTGGTGGACCATGGCGAGGCCTGTTCTGAGAGGAACCCGTCCTGTTATACCGCTGTATGGTCTTGGCCACCGTGCTGCAGATCAGTTTCAGTGTCTTGGCAATCTTCTTATAGCCTAGGCCATCTTTATGTAGAGCAACAATTCTTTTTTTCAGATCCTCAGAGAGTTCTTTGCCATGAGGTGCCATGTTGTACTGCCAGTGACCAGTATGAGAGAGTGAGAGCGATAACACCAAATTTAACACACCTGCTCCCCATTCACACCTGAGACCTTGTAACACTTACGAGTCACATGACACCGGGGAGGGAAAATGGCTAATTGGGCCCAATTTGGAGATTTTCACTTAGGGGTGTACTGACTTTTGTT
This sequence comes from Aquarana catesbeiana, assembly GCA_037953035.1. Classification (NCBI taxonomy): domain Eukaryota; kingdom Metazoa; phylum Chordata; class Amphibia; order Anura; family Ranidae; genus Aquarana; species Aquarana catesbeiana. The sequence continues at coordinate 376,537 of JBBHAA010002414.1, forward strand.
GCCAGCGGTTTAGACATTAATGGCTGTGTGTTGAGTTATTTTGAGGGGACAGTAAATTTACACTGTTATACAAGCTGTACACTCACTACTTTACATTGTAGACAAGTGTCATTTCTTCAGTGTTGTCACATGAAAAGAGAGAAGAAAAGATTTACACAAATGTCACTGAGGGGTGTACTTACTTTTGTCAGATAATGTATATATATATATACTGTATATGTGTAATTTTCTCACATTTCACTCTGGGACCAATTTCACTTGTCAATATATCATGATCACAAACTACATGTACACAGGAAACTGTGGTTTGTGGTCTCTATAACATTACCCACAGAATAAATAATATACACTGAATTGGGGGATGGTCACCAAAGAAATGGAGCAGAATACATTTTGGAATAAATTTATGAAGAAAGATGATTTATTTGCAAATTTTTATAACAGAAACAAAGAAAGACAAGTTTTTTTTTTTCAAAACGTTCGGTCTTTTTTGTTTATTTAGCAAAAAAATAAAAAAACCCAGAAAGCTCTATCTGTGTGAAGAAAATGATACAAATGTCCTCTGTGTACAGTGTCACATGACCGCGCAATTGTCATTCAAAGGGTGACAGCGCCGAAAACTGAAAGTTGTCCTGGGCAGGAAGGGGGGTGGAAGTGCCCTGGTATTGAAGGGGTTAAAAGGAAAATACACATTTTCGTGAACAACATTTATTGTTCCTTTAGGAAAAAAAATTCTGCGGAGGGTCCTCCTCATAGCAGTCACTAATCCAGGAGTTTATTCTCAGTTCACACCAGCCTGACTAAGTGCAACCTTACAATCTGACTTTGATGGGACTCTAATAGACCTCAGATCTCTCCATATAGAAGACTAGGGATGAGCTTCGAGTTCGAGTCGAACTCATGTTCGACTCGAACATTGGCTGTTCGCAAGTTCACCGAACAGCGAACAATTTGGGGTGTTCGCGGCAAATTCGAATGCCGCGGAACACCCTTTAAAAGTCTATGGGAGAAATCAAAAGTGCTAATTTTAAAGGCTAATATGCAAGTTATTGTCATAAAAAGTGTTTGGGGACCCGGGTCCTGCCCCAGGGGACATGGATCAATGCAAAAAAAGTTTTAAAAACGGCTTTTTTTTTGGGAGCAGTGATTTTAATAACGCTTAAAGTCAAACAATAAAAGTGTAATATCCCTTTAAATTTCGTAGCTGGGGGGTGTCTATAGTATGCCTGTAAAGGGGCGCATGTTTCCTGTGTTTATAACAGTCTGACAGCAAAATGACATTTCAAAGGAAAAAAAGTCATTTAAAACTACCCGCGGCTATTGCATTGCCGACAATACACATAGAAGTTCATTGATAAAAACGGCATGGGAATTCCCCAAAGGGGAACCCCGAACCAAAATTAAAAAAAAAAATGACGTGGGAGTCCCCCTAAATTCCATACCAGGCCCTTCAGGTCTGGTATGGATATTAAGGGGAACCCCGGCCAAAATTAAAAAAAAAAAATGACGTGGGGTTCCCCCTAAATTCCATACCAGACCCTTCAGGTCTGGTATGGATTTTAAGGGGAACCCCGCGCCAAAAAAAAAAAAAAAAAACGGCGTGGGGTCCCCCCAAAAATCCATACCAGACCCTTATCCGAGCACGCAATCTGGCAGGCCGCAGGAAAAGAGGGGGGGACGAGAGTGCGGCCCCCCCTCCCTCCTGAACCGTACCAGGCCACATGCCCTCAACATTGGGAGGGTGCTTTGGGGTAGCCCCCCAAAACACCTTGTCCCCATGTTGATGAGGACAAGGGCCTCATCCCCACAACCCTGGCCGGTGGTTGTGGGGGTCTGCGGGCGGGGGGCTTATCGGAATCTGGAAGCCCCCATTAACAAGGTGACCCCCAGATCCCGGCCCCCCCCCTGTGTGAAATGGTAAGGGGGTACATAAGTACCCCTACCATTTCACGAAAAAAGTGTCAAAAATGTTAAAAATGACAAGAGACAGTTTTTGACAATTCCTTTATTTAAATGCTTCTTCTTTCTTCTATCTTCCTTCATCTTCTGGTTCTTCTGGTTCTTCTGGCTCTTCTGGTTCTTCCTCCGGCGTTCTCGTCCAGCATCTCCTCCGCGGCGTCTTCTATCTTCTTCTCCTCGGGCCGCTCCGCACCCATGGCATGGGGGGGAGGCTCCCGCTCTTCTCTTCTTCTTTTCTTCTCTTCTTCATTTTCTTCTCCGGGCCGCTCCGCACCCATGCTGGCATGGAGGGAGGCTCCCGCTGTGTGACGGCGCTCCTCGTCTGACAGTTCTTAAATAACGGGGGGGGCGGGGCCACCCGGTGACCCCGCCCCCCTCTGACGCACGGTGACTTGACGGGACTTCCCTGTGACGTCACGGGGAATGCCACAGGGAAGTCCCGTCAAGTCACCATGCGTCAGAGGGGGGCGGGGTCACCGGGTGGCCCCGCCCCCCCCCCCCCCGTTATTTAAGAACTGTCAGACGAGGAGCGTCGTCACACAGCGGGAGCCTCCCTCCATGCCAGCATGGATTGCGGAGCGGCCCGGAGAAGAAAATGAAGAAGAGAAGAAGAGAAGAAAAGAAGAAGAGAAGAGCGGGAGCCTCCCCCCCATGCCATGGGTGTGGAGCGGCCCGAGGAGAAGAAGATAGAAGACGCCGCGGAGGAGATGCTGGACGAGAACGCCGGAGGAAGAACCAGAAGAGCCAGAAGAACCAGAAGAACCAGAAGATGAAGGAAGATAGAAGAAGCATTTAAATAAAGGAATTGTCAAAAACTGTCTCTTGTCATTTTTAACATTTTTGACACTTTTTTCTTGAAATGGTAGGGGTACTTATGTACCCCCTTACCATTTCACACAGGGGGGGGGGCCGGGATCTGGGGGTCACCTTGTTAAAGGGGGCTTCCAGATTCCGATAAGCCCCCCGCCCGCAGACCCCCACAACCACCGGCCAGGGTTGTGGGGATGAGGCCCTTGTCCTCATCAACATGGGGACAAGGTGTTTTGGGGGGCTACCCCAAAGCACCCTCCCAATGTTGAGGGCATGTGGCCTGGTACGGCTCAGGAGGGAGGGGGGCCGCACTCTCGTCCCCCCCTCTTTTCCTGCGGCCTGCCAGGTTGTGTGCTCGGATAAGGGTCTGTTATGGATTTTTGGGGGGACCTCACGCCGTTTTTTTTTTTTAATTTTGGCCGGGGTTCCCCTTAATATCCATACCAGACCTGAAGGGCCTGGTATGGAATTTAGGGGGACTCCCACATCATTTTTTTTTTTTAATTTTGGTTCGGGGTTGCCCTTTGGGGAATTCCCATGCCGTTTTTATCAATGAACTGAAATGTGTATTGTCGGCAATGCAATAGTCGCGGGTAGTTTTAAATGGAATTTTTCCTTCGAAATGTCATTTTGCTGTCAGACTGTTCTAAACACGGAAAACATGCGCCCCTTTACAGGCATACTATAGACACCCCCCAGGTACGAAATTTAAAGGGATATTACACTTTTATTGTTTCACTTTAAGCATTATTAAAATCACTGCTCCTGAAAAAACGGCCGTTTTTAAAACTTTTTTTTGCATTGATCCATGTCCCCTGGGGCAGGACCCGGGTCCCCAAACACTTTTTATGACAATAACTTGTATATAAACCTTTAAAATTTGCACTTTTGATTATTCATGTTCGTGTCCCATAGACTTTAACGGTGTTCGCGTGTTCGAACAAACTTTTTTCCTGTTCGCATGTTCTGGTGCGAACCGAACAGGGGGGTGTTCGGCTCATCCCTATAGAAGACCTATCATGCAGCCATAGGAGGTGTTATTCATCCCTCAGATGTAGAAAAAAAATTAAACCCCTTCATCCCAACCGTATGCAAATTTGCGTTCATGGCTTGAAGGGGTTAAACCGGGGTGATGCCTGCAGCTGTAGGCATCACCGCGGTACCATTTTTTAGAGCGGGCGGTTACAAAGTGACATTGTTTATAAACATTGATCAGACGGGAGATAGAGAGATACAAAGTAACATTGTTTATAAACATTGATCAGACAGGAGATAGAGAGATACAAAGTAACATTGTTTATAAACATTGATCAGACAGGAGATAGAGAGATACAAAGTAACAGTGTTTATAAACATTGATCAGACGGGAGATAGAGAGATACAAAGTAACATTGTTTATAAACATTGATCAGACGGGAGATAGAGAGATACAAAGTAACATTGTTTATAAACATTGATCAGACGGGAGAGAGAGAGATACAAAGTAACATTGTTTATAAACATTGATCAGACGGGAGATAGAGAGATACAAAGTAACATTGTTAATAAACATTGATCAGACAGGAGATAGAGAGATACAAAGTAACATTGTTTATAAACATTGATCAGATGGGAGACAGAGAGATACAAAGTAACATTGTTTATAAACATTGATCAGACAGGAGATAGAGAGATACAAAGTAACATTGTTTATAAACATTGATCAGACAGGAGATAGAGAGATACAAAGTAACATTGTTTATAAACATTGATCAGATGGGAGACAGAGAGATACAAAGTAACATTGTTTATAAACATTGATCAGACGAGAGATAGAGAGATACAAAGTAACATTGTTTATAAACATTAATCAGACGAGAGATAGAGAGATACAAAGTAACATTGTTTATAAACATTAATCAGACGAGAGATAGAGAGATACAAAGTAACATTGTTTATAAACATTGATCAGATGGGAGATAGAGAGATACAAAGTAACATTGTTTATAAACATTGATCAGACGGGAGATAGAGAGATACAAAGTAACATTGTTTATAAACATTGATCAGATGGGAGATAGAGAGATACAAAGTAACATTGTTTATAAACATTGATCACATATGATGCCTTATGCCCCGTACACACGGTCGGACTTTCCGATGGAAAATGTCCGATCGGAGCTTGTTGTCGGAAATTCTGACCGTGTGTGGGCTCCATCTGACTTTTTCCATCGGAATTTCCGACACACAAAGTTTGAAAGCAGGATATAAAATTTTCCGACAACAAAATCCGATACTTTAAATTCCGATCGTGTGTACACAAATCCGACGGACAAAGTGCCACGCATGCGCAGAATAAATAAAGAGATGAAAGCTATTGGCCACTGCCCCATTTATAGTCCCGACGTACGTGTTTTACGTCACCGCGTTCAGAACGATCGGATTTTCCGACAACTTTGTGTGACCGTGTGTATGCAGGACAAGTTTGAGCCAACATCCGTCGGAAAAAATCCATGGATTTTGTTGTCGGAATGTCCGATCAATGTCCGATCGTGTGTACGGGGCATTAGAATGATGTCACCCATGTCTTTAGATAATAGAATCATCTACATACTGTACATTGAATGAGGAGTATCTGAGGATCTCACTTACTATGTATGATGCCAGCCGTGTCTATAGATAAGGGGATCATCTACATAAAATGAATGAAGAGTAACTGAGGATCCGGCACACTCTGTATATAGCCAGCCTTGACCCTGGATAATGGAGCCATCTACATACAATGCATGAGGAGTGACTGAGGATCCTGCATATTATAAATGATGATGTGAGTTGTGTCTATGGAGAATAGACTCATCATCTACATACAATGAAGGAGACGTAACCGAGGATCCAGCACACTATGTATGATGCCAGCCTTGTCTCTGGATAATGGAGCCATCTACATACAATGCATGAGGAGTGACTGAGGATCCTTCATATTATAAATGATGATGTGAGTTGTGTCTATGGAGAATAGACTCATCATCTACATACAATGAAGGAGACGTGACTGAGGATCCAGCACACTATGTATGATTCCAGCCTTGTCTCTGGATGATGGACTCATTGACATGCAATGAACGAGGAGCACCTGAGGATCCAGTGTTCTTCTATATATGATATGAGCCGTGTCTCTGGATAGTGGAATTGTCTCACCAGCAGAGAGAGGATCCGGTGTGTAGAACATCTGTAGAGGAAATAAAGGAGCTCGGTCTAATATATAGAGTACACTGAGCCTCAGGACATCGGCAATCCACCGGGGAGACGTCCACAACCTAGGATGAGATAATAAGATCCCTCAGGGAAATAGAACATGGATAATGATAAATCTTTATGTAGTCATTGTCATAATATTTCCTTTTTATCATTTAAAGATGGACTTCATATCCATAAATACAACATTTAATACAGTTGTGTATTTATTAACATTTTACTTAAAACCCCCAAAACATTTTATAATAATATATTTCTGAAAGCAATGACCCTGTAAAATAAAATGGTGGCAGCTACAAATATTATGGCATGCAAGATTTGTGTTACTGTTTATCAAATCAATATTTTTAGTAAAATGTACTCTCATTTATTTTAGGGCACATAAATACAATACAATAGATATATTTTTTGTAACATGTAAAAAATGAGATTGCAGTACTCCATCGTCCATCCTGTCTATTCCTTCATCCCCTATGGTCCACTATCAGCTATTGCTCTGCCTCTTCTCCCAGTAGCCCATGGTCCATCTTGCCTATTCCTTCACCCACCATGGTCCACTATCAGCTCCTGCTCTGCCTTTTCTTCCAGCAGTCCATGGTCCATCTTGCCCATCCCTTCATCCCCCATGTCCAGTATCTGCTCCTGCTCTGCTTCTTCTCCCAGCAGCCCATGGTCCATCTTGCCTATTCCTTCAACTCTAATTGTCCATTATTAGCTCCTGCTCTGCCTCTTCTCTCAGCAGTCCATGGTCCACCTTGCCCATCCCTTTATCCCCCATGGTCCACTATCAGCTCTTGTTCTGCCTCTTCTGCCAGAAGTCCATGGTCCATCTTGCCTATTCCTTCACCCACCATGGTCCACTATCAGCTCCTGCTCTGCTTCTTCTCCCAGCAGCCCATGGTCCATCTTGCCTATTCCTTCAACCCTAATGGTCCATTATTAGCTCCTGCTCTGCCTCTTCTCTCAGCAGTCCATGGTCCACCTTGCCCATCCCTTTATCCCCCATGGTCCACTATCAGCTCTTGTTCTGCCTCTTCTGCCAGAAGTCCATGGTCCATCTTGCCAGTTCTTTATTCACCATGGTCCACTGTCAGCTGCTGCTCTGCCTTTTCTCCCAGCAGTCCATTGTCCATCTTGCCCATCCCTTCATCCCCCATGTCCACTATCAGCTCCTGCTCTGCCTCTTCTCCCAGCAGTCCACTGTCAATCTTGCCAATTCCCAACCTCCGGTGGTCAACTATCAGCTCCTGCTCTGCCTCTTCTCCCAGCAGTCCATGGTCCATCCTGCCTATCCCTCAATCTCCCATGATCCACTATCAGCTGCCACTCTGCCTCTTCTCCCAGCAGTCCACTGTCAATCTTGCCAATTCCCAACCTCCGGTGGTCAACTATCAGCTCCTGCTCTGCCTCTTCTCCCAGTAGTCCATGGTCCATCTTGCCTATTCCTTCAACCCTAATGGTCCATTATCAGCTCCTGCTCTGTCTCTTCTCCCAGCAATCCATGGTCTATCTTGCCAATTCCTTATTTCCCATGGTCCACTATCAGCTCCTGCTCTGCCTCTTCTCCCAGCAGCTCATGGTCCACCTTGCCTATTCCTTCAACCCTAATGGTCCATTATCAGGTCCTGCTCTGTCACTTCTTCCAGCAGCCCATGGTCCATCTTGCCTATTTATTCATCCCCCATGGTTCACTATCAGCTCTGTTGTCAACACATGTATATTATTTCCTTATTTTCAGTAGCCACCATCCCTTTAAGTATCAATGGAACAACCCTCCCCCCCTTTTAAATGTCAGACAAGGCAGGGAGACTATAGATGGGGCCTCTGGGAATTTACACAGAAATGATAAAAAATAATCAATTTTTATTCCATAAACATAAAAACAATAAGGTACAAAACACCATTAAAAACAACAAATTCACATATACAATTCATCCTGCAATGTTTAGGCAAGAACATTTCTGGAAGGGTTAATTTCAGGACCCACGCCCTAATTGTATATTCTATATCGCAAATTATACATTTTCCAAGAAGAACCATTTGTAGATCCCATTCTTTAGAACATCATATATAGACATGAATATTCTTTCAGTGAGATATAAAGAATAGCAGTGGTCATCAACTCTATGAGATCACCAACAGGGCTAAATCTAAAAGACTCCAAATATATTGCCATATCTCCATATCCTATATAGATGCTCTCCTCTCTTATGTTCATTGCCTCAATATAAAACGAATTTCATGAAAGCCACATCTGTGTCATCAAGAAAAGCACATGTCTGATTCCAATATGGCGCCCGAGCAGCAATGCCTTTTGGTGTCCCCTAGAATTGATGACCACTGCTATTCAATATACATCTATTTTTATTTAGACATTCTAAATATATCTCTCTCTATATATATATATATATCAGCCTTTGGCTTTCCATCGATCTGAGATTTAGGAGTCATGATTTTGTTCATCCAAGCTGAAAACCAAGCAAGTTGACCCTGGAATTAGCTTAGTATTTGCTCATCTCATGGATGATGGAAGATGATGAGAAAATGTTTATCATGTTATGAAACTCACCCATCCAGGGAACGGTGTATTATTTAAGGCTAAACGTGACCGTGTGCTCTCCGGCTACAAATCTAGAAACCATGGTGAATGCCCGTTGACGAATTTCTCTCATTTTTACGCCATAGATGATCGGGTTCATCATCGGAGGGACAAGAACATAGAGGTTGGCCAGGAGGATGTGGACCTGCAGTGGTATATATTTGTGGCCAACTCTGTGAGCAATAAAAGAGAAGAAAGCTGGAGTGTAGAAGAGAACAATAACGCAGACATGTGACACGCATGTATTAAAGGCTTTGAAACGATCCTCAGAGGACGGCAGCCTCAGAACAGCTGAGATTATTAATACATAGGATGCAGAAATGAGAGAGATGTCGAGACCAGTGGCACAAGCGGCAATGACCAGTCCGTACACCACATTAACCATTATGTCAGCTGTACCCAAACTGGCCACCGACATGTGCTCACAGTAGGTGTGCTCTATCAGGTTGCTTTGCTGGAATGGCAATCTATTAAGGAGGAATACGAATGGGGTTACCATTAAGAGACTTCTAGAAAGAGCAAAAGCAGCTGCCTTCCCGATAAAGGAACTGGTGAGGGTTGTGGAATAGCTCAAAGGATGGCATATGGCGCAGTAACGATCATAGGCCATGGAAAGCAAGATGGCCGATTCTGCCCCAAAACTGGAATGAATGAAAAATACTTGGGTGAGACATCCGTTGAAAGAGATCTCTTGGGAATTGAACCAGAATAAGCTGAGGGTCTTCGGTACGGTGGTGGAGCTCAAGAGGACGTCACTGACTGCCAACATAACCAGGAAGATATACATGGGTTGGTGGAGGCTTTCATTGGCTGAGATGACCAATATCAAGATAGAGTTCCCTAGAAGAGACAGGATATACATGATGGAGAACGGGATGGAGATAAGGAGATGTGAGTCCTCCAGTCCAGGGATTCCCATCAGAAGGAAATAGTCAGAGTGGAGACTGGTAGAATTCCACATTTACCGAGTAATTTGAATGCCTGTATTCAGAAGAGGTAAAACATCAGTTGTTGCATAGTAATTACCATAAAAATGGTGGACTTTTACAACATGTGAAACAAACTCAGCAATTGTTATGAGATCCTCTATATGGGGGCTCCAGATATACTGCAGTCACAACACTATATAAAGTACAAAACGTTAAAGAAAATGTTTCTTTTTATGTTTTTTGTTATTATTATATGCATATGCAGCACCCTCTAGTATGTAGTCTAGGGTGAAAAAATGTATTTCTGATTCATGGTAGTTGTGTGAGTCTGGAAATTGGGTCAGGTTACTGTAGGTCAGGCTGGAGGGCTCTACAGGTCAGGCTTCTGGTATCTCCCCCTGGTTCGAGAAGCTCGGAGAAGTTTCTAGAAGCTAGTAGGTGGAGGCCAGGAGGTCCCGATCTGCATATTTATGGTAATCTGGTAAATCTCCAGGCAGGAGGCTTGGCAGGTTGGCTGGATCAGCCTTTAAATATTGCAGAGCCTGGCCAGCAGGAGATCGGGTGGAAGATGGAGTATTGAGGCTGTGTCGTGTGGCCTGGAAGGGGACCATGGGGCTGAGGGGGGCTCTGCCTCCATGTTGGGAGCTTAGGACGAAGGATAGAGGGATCTCCACTGCCCTACAGCCTCTTCTAGGAGACACCCTGGCTTGCATGGAAGGATCTGGACAGCCGGAGACCTGGACAGTAGTCTCTTCTGAAGCAGCAGGATAGTGTAGGTACCTCTACACCCATCAGGGTCTAAAAGGGAGAGACCTGCCCGATGCAACATCGATCAAGCTTTCTGGGACACTGCCAATAAGCTAAACCCAACCCTAGTCCTGGGACATTTCACCAAGGAGCCTGGGGGGGCTGGTATTTTCAAGAAAGGGGACATAGAGCTCCTACAAGTTGGGACTTTGCTAAAAATGCTACTCAGGGGGACACAGAGCTCCAAGAAGGGGGAAGTCTAGGTAGACTGTTGCTGTTCCGGGGGGGGGGGTGCAGTCAAATATTTGTGCATTTTTCTGGTGTAGATAGTTACATAGTAGGTGAGGTTGAAAAAAGTCCATCAAGTCCAACCTATGTGTGTGATTATATGTCAGTATTACATTATATATCTCTGTATGTTGTGGTCATTCAGGTGATTATCTAATAGTTTCTTGAAGCTATCAATGCTCCCCACTGAGACCACCGCCTGTGGAAGGGAATTCCACATCCTTGCCGCTCTTACAGTAAAGAACCCTCTACGTAGTTTAAGGTTAAACCTCTTTTCTTCTAATTGTAATGAGTGGCCACGAGTCTTGTTAAACTCTCTTCTGCGAAAAAGTTTTCTCCCTATTGTGGGGTCACCAGTCCGGTATTTATATATTGTGGGGTCACCAGTCCGGTATTTGTATATTGTGGGGTCACCAGTCCGGTATTTATATATTGTGGGGTCACCAGTCCGGTATTTATATATTGTGGGGTCACCAGTCCGGTATTTGTATATTGTGGGGTCACCAGTCCGGTATTTATATATTGTGGGGTCACCAGTCCGGTATTTATATATTGTGGGGTCACCAGTCCGGTATTTGTATATTGTGGGGTCACCAGTCCGGTATTTATATATTGTGGGGTCACCAGTCCGGTATTTGTATATTGTGGGGTCCCCAGTCCGGTATTTATATATTGTGGGGTCACCAGTCCGGTATTTATATATTGTGGGGTCACCAGTCCGGTATTTGTATATTGTGGGGTCACCAGTCCGGTATTTGTATATTGTGGGGTCACCAGTCCGGTATTTATATATTGTGGGGTCACCAGTCCGGTATTTATATATTGTGGGGGTCACCAGTCCGGTATTTATATATTGTGGGTCACCAGTCCGGTATTTATATATTGTGGGGTCACCAGTCCGGTATTTTTATATTGTGGGGTCACCAGTCCGGTATTTGTATATTGTGGGGTCACCAGTCCGGTATTTATATATTGTGGGGTCACCAGTCCGGTATTTATATATTGTGGGGTCACCAGTCCGGTATTTATATATTGTGGGGTCACCAGTCCGGTATTTATATATTGTGGGGTCACCAGTCCGGTATTTGTACATTGAAATCATATCCCAGGAGGAGGCACACTGACTAGTATACTGGGGGGGGGCACGATGACCAGTATACTGGGGACATGCTGACCAGTATGCAGGAGGCACACTGACTAGTATACTGGGGGGGGGGGCACACTGACCAGTATACTGGGGGCACATTGACCAGTTGCTGGGGGCACACTATCTAGTACGCAGGGCGCACGCTGACCAGTATGCTGGAGGTACATTGTCCAGTACGCAGGGGGCACGCTGACCAGTATACTGGGGGTACGCTGACCAGTATACTGGGGGTACGCTGACCAGTACGCAGGGGGCACGCTGACCAGTAAGCAGGAGGCACGCTATGGTGCGATCTGTCCAGTGGACACAGTCGATGACTGATCACTGTACCGGACAGCTGCTGGCACCATGTGATCGCTGTGACCAATCACAGAAGATCACATGAGAATTGTAAACAATGGATGGCTTCCTTTCATGCCATTCATTGTGTACAATTGTGTTGTTAGCTGTGATTGGTTACAGTGATCACATGGTACAGACAGGGCCAATCACAGCTAATCACAACAATACACACTGAATTAATTAGTTTCCCGCAGTCAAATACATTTTTAAACTTTTTTTTTTTTTTCTTACTGTCACCAGTCAGTTTCCCTAATCACCCCCACACCAGTTATATAATGATGCTGTACTGCACTGTAAACATCCCTTGTAATAGGAATGGTGTGTGACAGGTCCTCTTTATGGAGAGATGCGGGGGTGTCAATAAGACCGCACATCTCTCCTCCAGGCTGAAAAGCATGAAATCTAAAAAACAAAAATCCACGATCTCATGCTTACCAGCCGTGATCACGGCTTTGTTTACAACCGCGGCCCGGACATGACATCATAACGCCGCCCCCAGGCCTCCAATGGTCACAGAGAGGACTGGTGACCATCTGGTCACCGGAAATCTCCATGGTCGTCATCCGGCAGCGGCCGATTCTTTCTCCGGATCCCCAATGGCACGGGAGAGCCCGGATATGCACCGGTTGGCGGCGGGAGGGGGGATGTCCCCTCCCATCGCCTGTAAGAACGATCAAGTGGCGGACTGCGCAATTGTCATTCAAAGTGTGAGAGCGCTGAAAGCTGAAAATTGTCCTAGACACGAAGGGGGGTGAAAGTGCTCGGTATTGAAGGGGGTGGTGGGGGGGCTGCCCGGTATTGAAGAGGGGGGTGCCCGGTATTGAAGAGGGGGAGGTGCCCTGTATTGAAGAGGGTGGGGTGCCTGGTATTAAAGAGGGGGTGCCCAGTATTGAAGAGGGGGGTACCCAGTATTGAAGAGGGGGAGGTGCCCTGTATTGAAGAGGGTGGGGTGCCCTGTATTGAAGAGGGGGACTGCCCAGTATTGAAGAGGGTGGGGTGCCCGGTATTGAAAAGGGGGGTGCCCAGTATTGAAGAGGGGGTGTCCAGTATTGAAGAGGGGGAGGTGCCTTGTATTGAAGAGGAGGGTGCCCGGTGTTGAAAAGAGGGGGGCTGCCCAGTATTGAAGAGGGGCTGCCCAGTATTGAAGAGGGTGGGGTGCCTGGTATTGAAAAGGGGTGCCCAGTATTGAAGAGGGGGGTGCCCAGTATTGAAGAGGGGGGAGCCCGGTATTGAAGAGGTGGGGCTGCCCAGTATTGAAGAGGGCGGCTGCCTGGTATTGAAGGGGAGGTGCCTGGTATTGAAGAGGGCGGCGCCTGGTATTGAAGGGGAGGTGCCTGGTATTGAAGAGGGGGTTTGCCTGGTATTGAAGAGGGGGTTGTCTGGTATTGAAGGGGGTGGGGGGGCTGCCTGGTATTGAAGAGGGGGAGTGCCCGGTATTGAAGAGGGGGGGTGCCCGGTATTGAAGGGGGGGTTGTCTGGTATTGAAGGGGGTGGGGGGGCTGCCTGGTATTGAAGAGGGGGAGTGCCCGGTATTGAAGAGGGGGGGTGCCCGGTATTGAAGAGGGGGGTGCCTGGTATTGAAGAGGGGGGTGGCTGGTATTAAAGAGGGGGGCGGCTGTCCAGTATTGAAGAGGGGGGTGGCTGCCCGGTATTGAAGGGGGTGGGGGGGCTGCCCGGTATTGAAGAGGGGCGGTGCCCGGTATTGAAGAGGGGGTGTGCCTGGTATTGAAGAGGGGGGTGCCTGGTATTAAAAAGGGTGGGGTGCCCGGTATTGAAGAGGGGGGGTGCCCGGTTTTGAAGAGGGGGGGTGCCCAGTATTGAAAAGGTTAAGAATTTTAGGGTAAAAATGAAGGTTTTTACAAGAGATGAAGTGGATAAGCCTAGAGGAGCACCAACCCTCCACAGAAATGTAGATAGTAATAAGAAAACATTGATTACAGTTCAGGAATCGTGTCTCATTCTTTACGGATTTATTAAGTCATTGGTGTTATTTTTCGTGATTTTGCTAAATGTCTTACCTGGAGATCCTTCCTGTTGCAGGCTGACAGCGCTGTGCTGATATCTTCCAATTAACAGAAGTGTTCTCGGCCTCGGTATGAAAGCTTTTCCCCAACTTACTGAAATATGGATTTAAGATCTAAGTCCACCTTTTGCCCCAAAGTGGATAAACAAAGAGAAGTATTCCGTGTCGGCCCTTCCATGGTTATCTGGAGGGAAGGACTCATCACAGATTGGGGACTCAGGACGATGGAAGATCTTACCGGGAGTGGAGAGAAGGATCAGCGAGGGGATCATCAGTATCTGGACGCTGAACAATGCGATCATCTCTTATATACGGAATATGCTGCATCCGGGGATTGGGGGCATTCACCTGGGGGGGTCAATGTTCTCCGATGTTCTGAGTAAACACAATCCAATTATTAGATCTCTGGGGAGGAGGAAACAAGAACAACTATTGAGGCTTCATTTTCCATTAATTTATTCCCAATAACCACAATCCAGATATTAAAAGTATTTTATAAGAAAATATAGGAACCAATAGGTTCTAAACCCACACAAATCAATGACCAGAAAAAAAAACAAATAAACTACAATAAAGAGCTTTGTGCTGTAAAGTGTAAAAAACACCAACAATGTGAAAAGAAACTTAGGAACCAAGTTCTTACAGTGCCTTGAAAAAGTATTCATACCCCTTGACATTTCACACATTGTGTCACATTATAACCAAAAAGGTAAATATATTTTATTGGGATTTTATGTGATAGACCAACATAAAGAGGCTCATAATTGTGAAGTGGAAGGAAAATGATAAATGATACAAATAAATATGTGAAAAGTGTGGGGGGGGGGGGAGGGGCATTTGTATGGCGCCCCCCGGAGTCAATATTTTGTAGAACCCCCTTTCTCTTCAATTATAGCTGCAAGTCTTTTTGGGGATGTCTCTACCAGCTTTGCACATCTAGAGAGGGTCATTTTTGCCCATTCTTATACATAGTTACATAGTATTACATAGTTACATAATAGGTGAGGTTGCAAAAAGACACAAGTCCATCAAGTCCAACCTATGTGTGTGATTATGTGTCAGTATTACATTATATATCCCTGTATGTTGCGGTCATTCAGGTGATTATCTAATAGTTTCTTGAAGCTATCAATGCTCCCCGCTGAGACCACCACCTGTGGAAGGGGATTCCACATCCTTGCCGCTCTTACAGTAAAGAACCCTCTACGTAGTTTAAGGTTAAACCTCTTTTCTTCTCATTGTAATGAGTGGCCACGAGTCTTATTAAACTCTCTTCTGCGAAAAAGTTTTATCCCTATTGTGGGGTCACCAGTACAGTATTTATATATTGTGGGGTCACCAGTCCGGTATTTATATATTGTGGGGTCACCAGTCCGGTATTTATATATTGTGGGGTCACCAGTATGGTATTTATATATTGTGGGGTCACCAGTCCGGTATTTATATATTGTGGGGTCACCAGTATGGTATTTATATATTGTAGGGTCACCAGTCCGGTATTTGTATATTGTGGGGTCACCAGTCCGGTATTTATATATTGTGGGGTCACCAGTCCGGTATTTATATATTGTGGGGTCACCAGTCCGGTATTTGTATATTGTGGGGTCACCAGTCCGGTATTTATATATTGTGGGGTCACCAGTCCGGTATTTGTATATTGTGGGGTCACCAGTCCGGTATTTGTATATTGTGGGGTCACCAGTCCGGTATTTATATATTGTGGGGTCACCAGTCCGGTATTTATATATTGTGGGGTCACCAGTCCGGTATTTGTATATTGTGGGGTCACCAGTCCGGTATTTATACAATGAAATCATATCCCCTCTCAAGGGTTTCTTCTCCAGAGAGAATAAGTTCAGAGCTCACAACCTTTCCTCATAACTAAGATCCTCCAGACCCTTTATTAGCTTTGTTGCCCTTCTTTGTACTCGCTCCATTTCCAGTACATCCCTCCTGAGGACTGGTGCCCAGAACTGGACAGCATACTCCAGGTGCGGCCGGACCAGAGTCTTGTAGAGCGGGAGAATTATCGTTTTATCTCTGGAGTTGATCCCTTTTTAATGCCAATATTCTGTTTGCTTTATTAGCAGCAGCTTGGCATTGCATGTCATTGCTGAGCCTATCATCTACTAGGACCCCCAGGTCCTTTTCCATCCTAGATTCCCCCAGAGGTTCTCCCCCCAGTCTATAGATTGCATTCAGATTTTTACCACCCAAATACATTATTATACATTTTTCTACACTGAACCTCATTTGCCATGTAGTCGCCCCTCCCCCATTAATTTGTTCAGATCTTTTTGCAAAGTTTCCACATCCTGCGGAGAAGTTATTGCCCTGCTTAGCTTAGTATTGTCTGCAAATACAGAGATTGAACTGTTTATCCCATCCTCCAGATTGTTTATGAACAAAATAAATATGATTGGTCCCAGCACAGAACCCTGAGGGACCCCACTACCCACCCCTGACCATTCCGAGTACTCCCCATTTATCACCACCCTCTGAACTCGCCCTTGTAGCCAGTTTTCAATCCATGTACTCACCCTATGGTCCATGCCAACGCACCTTATTTTGTACAGTAAACGTTTATGGGGAACTGTGTCAAATGCTTTTGCAAAATCCAGATACACCACGTCTACGGGCCTTCCTTTATCTAGATGGCAACTCACCTCCTCATAGAAGGTTAATAGATTGGTTTGGCAAGAACGATTCTTCATGAATCCATGCTGATTACTGCTAATGATATCATTCTTATTACTAAAATCTTGTACATAGACCCTTATCATCCCCTCCAAGAGTTTACATACTATTGATGTTAGGCTAACTGGTCTGTAATTCCCAGGGATGTATTTTGGGCCCTTTTTAAATATTGGTGCTACATTGGCTTTTCTCCAATCAGCTGGTACCATTCCAGTCAGTAGACTGTCTGTAAAAATTAGGAACAATGGTCTGGCAATTACTTGACTGAGTTCCCTAAGTACCCTCGGATACAAGCCATCTGGTCCCGGTGATTTATTAATGTTAAGTTTCTCAAGTCTAATTTTAATTCCGTCCTCTGTTAACCATGGAGGTGCTTCCTGTGTTGTGTCATGAGGATAAACACTGCAGTTTTGGTTACTGAAGCCCCCCGATTCCCTCGTGAAGACTGAGGAGAAGAATAAATTCAATACCTTTGCCATCTCCCCATCCTTTGTAACCAGATGTCCTTCCTCATTCTTTATGGGGCCAATATGGTCTGTCCTCCCTTTTTTACTGTTTATATACTTAAAGAATTTCTTTGGATTTTTTTTGCTCTCCTCCGCTATGTGTCTTTCATGTTCTATCTTAGCCGTCCTGATTGTACCCTTACATTTCTTATTGCATTCTTTATAAAGTCTGAATGCTGATGATGATCCCTCAACCTTGTATTTTTTAAAGGCCTTCTCCTTTGCTTTTATATGCATTTTTACGTTGGAGTTAAACCACTCAGGACTTTTTCGCACTCTTTTATATTTATTTCCTGTTGGGATGCACTGGCTAATACCCTTATTTAATATGCTCTTAAAACATACCCATTTTCCTCCATGTTCTTTATTCCTAAGATTTTATCTCATTTAGTATCTTCTAGCAAGCTTCATAGTTTAGGGAAGTTGGCTCTTTTGAAATTCAGTGTCTTTGCATTGCCTTTATGTTTCCTATTTATGTGATTTATACTGAAGCCAATTGACCTGTGATCGCTGTTTCTTAAATTGCCCCGTATTTCCACATCCATGATCAGGTCTGTATTGTTGGTAATCAGTAGATCCAGTAACGTTTTGTTTCTAGTTGGTGCGTCTACCATCTGAACCATGAAATTGTCCTGCAAGACATTTAGGAACTGGCTGTCAGAAACCATGAAATCAGGCCGAGGCAGAAGTACAGTTGAATCATACTTGTTTAATAATAAAAGTAAAAAGAACAAACGTAGTCAAAACATAGCCAAAGGTCAGTAACCAGAACGGATAGTCAGCCAGAAGTCAGGGATCAATGTAGTGGAACAGCAAGCAGGATTTGGATTCAGAAGGGATGTCAGCAAAACAAGTCTTAAACAGGATCGCAGGAGATAATTTCTGTGATGTTGACCAAGGCGAAGGCAGAGCTCCTCTGGACTGGACGGCTTAAGTAGGCAGGACTGACGAGCAGGATATCATCAACAGCTGAATAAGTGTGGAGAGAGATGGGAGCTGGCAATTAGCTGATTGGCCAGCTCAGAGAAGGAAGGGCTGAGATCAGCCCTGACAGTACCCCCTCCTCAACGACCCCTCCCCCTCGGAGGACCACCAGCCTTGAGGGAAAAACGTCTATGGAAATCACAGAGGAGGACAGGAGCATGTATGTCCGAGGATGAGACCAAAGAGCGTTCCTCCAGGCCCGTACCCTTTCCAATGCTCCAGGTACTGTATGCACCCATGGAACCTACGGGAGTCAACAATGGACTGTACTTCATGCTCCTCATGGTTCTCAACCTGTACAGGGTGAGGACGTGGCACCAAGGTGGTAAATCGGTTGCAGACCAAAGGTTTTAATAAGGAGACATGAAATATATTTGAAATACGCATATTAGAAGGAAGGTCTAATGCGTAAGCCACTGGGTTAATCCTGCGAAGAATGCAAAAAGGCCCAATAAACTGAGGTGCGAACTTCAGAGAGGGAACACGAAGTCCGAGGTTGCGAGATGACAATCAGACCCTGTCCCCAACCTAGTAGGAAGGGGCAGGCAGGCGTCTGCGGTCAGCATGGAGTCTGTACCTATCATTAGCATGTCGCAAAGCCTCCTGGACTTGTGCCCAAGTGGAACGAAGACCATGGAGATGCTCCTCTAACGCAGGAATACTCTGCAGAACAAACGAGTCAGCCAACATGGAAGGTTGGAAACCATAGTTCGCCATAAACGGGGACAATCGGGAAGCAGAATTCAAGGCACTGTTGTGAGCAAACTCTCCCCCCGGTAATAGGTCTGACCAGTTATTATGATGGTCAGAAATATAGCAATGTTGCTCCAAGGACTGATTGGCTCGCCAGAGCTGGGACACAAACTGACTACCCTTGTCTGAGACAATCACCTTGGGTAGTCCGAGTAAGCGAAAGATCTCCCGAGCAAAAATGGAAGCCAGTTCCTTAGAAGTGGGCAACTTCTTAAGTGGAATATAATGACACATCTTTGAGGACCGGTCAACCACCATAAGGATAACTGTGTTGCCCTGGGAGTTGGGTAACTCCACAAGACAGGGGGGTCAAGAGCCTCTCTCCATTGGGTATGGGTTGTAGGAGGCCCACTGGAAGGTGTCGTGGAGTCTTACTCTGAGAACACACGGAACAGGCAGCTACAAAGGCACTTACATCAGCACATAGACTAGGCCACCAGAATTGTTGGGAAATAACTTGGAATTGGATTATCTCATGGTGAAGAGCCCCTACGGCCATGGACAACAGAACCGTCTCATGAGTCACATGGGCAGGCTGTAGAAGTCTCCCGTCAAGAGCCTCAATGGCAAGTGAAATGTCACGCAGCTGCAGCAGAATCGAGTGCTTCGATACAAAGGCAGCATCAATGAACAGGCCTGCAGCCCCAGAGTCGATTAGAGCCGACGGACGACTCGGCCCAAGAAAGGATAACCGAAACCAGGGGCTTATCCTTCTGGATAACTGGGGACGAAACAACGCCACCTAATGTCTGTCCATGACAGGACCTCAAGGTTCGGGCGTTCCCTGGATGGGTAGGACAAGACTTCAAAAAGTGACCTGCCTGGGCACACTAAAGGCACAATCTCTCCCTCCTCCTAAAGGTCCTCTCATCCTCAGAGAGACACGTGAAGCCCAAGTGCATGGGTTCACCTTCACTGACCGACTCAGTACCAGGAGGCATTGGAGGTGAGGGAGGCACGGGTGGGACTGCAAAGCTCGAAGGCAAACGTACAGGAGGCTTCCGCAAGTGCTCCTTAAAAGAGAGTCTCTCTCTGATTCTGAAGTCAATGAGGATGGCAAACGTGATCAACTTCTCCAGCTCAGTGGGTATATCTTGGGCTGCTATCTCATCCTTGATGGAATCCGAGAGACTATGAGAAAAAGCAGCCACGAGGGCCTCATTGTTCCATGCAACCTTGGCTGCCAGAGTATGAAATTCAATGGCGTAGTCGGCAACAGTTCTCGTACTCTGTTCGATGGACATGAGGCACTTGGCAGCAGAAGCAGAGCGTGCAGTAATGTCAAATACACTTTTAAACTAAGCCACAAACTCAGGGTAGCTCAAGACAACAGGTTTTT